>CM046455.1:35420082-35975372 GCA_025506515.1 Flaveria trinervia
TAAATACCCCAGAGGATGCACACAGGGGTTCAATCTTTGTGATTGACCATATATACGGGGTCCTTGTCGCTTAACCCTAGATAAATAGATTGGTACCCTAGAGGGGGTTAACCACATGACTGGACCTAGATGGAAACAAAAGATAATAAATGTATGAAATGAACAATGATGAAGATAATAAATATTATCTATGTGTACGTACGATGTGTGATCACGTTCTAAAGACTAGTATGATTTGAAAGAAAGTAAAGTATGGTTTTAACGAAAGTAAAGTATGTTTCATTATAAAACTAGAACTCACTCAGCAACGCTGAATTTTTATGTGTTTCCAGTTGGCAGGTAATATTGCTGAGGATGGCACAAGGCAGCTTCTCGACTCTTTTTGGATGGCATTCTTTTGTTTAATGTTTTTGCATTGTAATACGAACAAACTATGTTTGAAATGAATGTTGTATTAAATTGCAAAAGCATTTGTATAGAAATGAGACTTATTTAAATGTTCTGCTGCGATGCTTTATGAAATACAATGTAATTATATATTTTATGTGCGATGATTGGGCAGCTGTAAGTGTCCCAGGAACAGGGCCTTACACTCCAGGTCCATACTAACGTATGATGGAAAAAATCATCACTCCAGGTCAATGTTCACACATAACAGAGGATATAAGTCGTAATAATATACAACAGGAGCTTCATTAATACAAAGGAGCTAGCAAGTAGCACTTTTTAATTATATGGGTAAGGTGGGCAAAGATTATTCAAAATGACATATTAAAGAAGAGATATCACGTTCTCAATCGATTTGAACAAAGACTTGAAATTTTGTGAAGGCCAAAAATGTCAAGGGGATAATCCAAGTCAATAAGCTTCTTATACTGATAGTTTAGCCACAAGATCAATGTCTACTTAGCATTCAGACTGACCCTATCACACATATCCCAACACAAGACCGTTGACCTCCTTCAATCTCTCAGGCAGCAAAAACTTTATTCTGCAATACAAAAAGATAAAATTGAGTTATTCTCCCCCGAATTTCTATTAATTAGCAAGATAAGAGAAATTTCTACAAAAATGTTCATCATTCATTTTCTTTTATTTTTCTTTTTTTTATGTAAAATAATGAAGGACTATGGAGCTTAAAAATAAAAAAAGAAAAAAGCAAAAACATAAAAAGATCATGTGGAATATTTACATGAGACAAATAAGAAAACAGGTTTTAAAAAGATAACATTCCTAACATGGAGATTAGTTCATAAAAACGAGGTTTATCGAATGATTTTAATGAATAGGTCAGTTTTTGATTTTCAGTGTCAATAGGAAAAATGTCAATAAAACCCTTCTCCTAACCATCACGGATTGCATGAATTCTTGTCTCGATGTGCGTGGTGCGGACATGGTGAATTGGATTCTTTGTGTTTTTGCAATGTAATGTGAATGAACTATGTTTGAAATGAATGTTGTATTAAATTGCAAAAGCATTTGTATAGAAATGAGACTTATTTAAATGTTCTGCTGCGATGCTTTATGAAATACAAATGTAATTATATATGTTATGTGCGATGATTGGGCAGCTGTAAGTGTCCCAGGAACAGGGCCTTACATTCCAGGTCTATACTAATGTATGATGGAAAAAATCATCACTCCAGGTCAATGTTCACACATAACAGAGGATAAGTCGTAATAATATACAACAAGGAGCTTCATTAATACAAAGAGCTAGCAAGTAGCACTTTTTAATTATATGGGTAAGGTGGGCAAAGATTATTCAAAATGACATATTAAAGAAGAGATATCACGTTCTCAATCGATTTTGAACAAAGACTTGAAATTTTGTGAAGGCCAAAAATGTCAAGGGGATAATCCAAGTCAATAAGCTTCTTATACTGATAGTTTAGCCACAAGATCACTGTCTACTTAGCATTCAGACTGACCCTATCACACATATCCCAACACAAGACCGTTGACCTCCTTCAATCTCTCAAGCAGCAAAATCTTTATTCTGCAATACAAAAAGATAAAATTGAGTTATTCTCCCCCGAATTTCTATTAATCAGCAAGATAAGAGAAATTTCTACAAAAATGTTCATCATTCATTTTCTTTTATTTTTCTTTTTTATATGTAAAATAATGAAGGACTATGGAGCTTAAAAAAAAAAAAGAAAAAAGCAAAAACATAAAAAGATCATGTGGAATATTTACATGAGACAAATAAGAAAACAGGTTTAAAAAGATAACATCCTAACATGGAGATTAGTTCATAAAAACGAGGTTTATCGAATGATTTTAATGAATAGGCCAGTCTTTTGATTTTTAGTGTCAATAGGAAAAATGTCAATAAAACCCTTCTCCTAACCATCACAGATTGCATGAATTCTTGTCTCGATGTGCGTGTGCGGACATGGTGAATTGGATTCTTTGTGTTTCCAATGGCTGCTTCATTGTCATAGAATAATGGAGTATGGAGAAAGTGATTCCATAGTAATCATCTGATGTTGTATCCACAGAACTTGAGAGCAAGAACTTGAAGCAGCAATATACTCTACCTCCCCCGTGGAAAGAGACACAGTAGTCTGTTTCTTGCTATGCCATGATACTTGACAATTTCCCAGATATTGACAGCCTCTAGTGATAGATTTTTTGTTTAACCTGTAACCATTAGAATCACTATCAGAATAATCATGAAAATCTAAATTTCCATCATAAGGATACCAAAGACCTAAATGAGAGGACCCTTTAAGATAACAAAAGATCCGTTTAGCTGCCTTCTCATATGACTCCTTAGGGTCTGATGGTATCGAGCACAATATCCAATAGCAAAACTGATGTCTGAACGACTTTCTATAAGATACATTAGGGAAACGATCATGGATCTGTATAGATGAGGATCAATAGATTTCCTGTTCTCATTTGGAGTGAGGCATGTTAGAGCTGTGAATGGAGTTAATTCAGAAGAAGCATCATCCATCTTGAATTTCTTCAGAATCTCTTTGACATATTACTCTTGATAAATAAGAATTCCTCCTGGCTTTTGTTTGACTTGCTACCCAGGAAAAAGTACATATCCCCCATCATGCTCATTTCAAAGCGACTTCGCATAACCTCCTTAACTTCCTCACATAGCTTTGGATTGGTAGAGCCAAAAATAATGTCATCAACATAGACTTGCATAATTAGTATCTCACCATTCACCTTTTTCTTGAATAAAGTCATATCAATGGTGCCATGAGATAAACCATTGCTCCGAAGATACTATGCTAGAGTCTCATACAAGATGAAAGAAGTTTGATGTAAACCATAGAGAGATTTATCAAGTTTGTATACTTTGTCAAGAAAGTCTGAATCCTCAAACCCTGTTGGGTTGCACACATATATCTCTTCATCAATGTCTCTGTAGAGGAAGGAACATTTAATATCCATCTGATAGACTTTAAATTGCTTGTGTGCAGCATGATCCAGAAAAATCCTGCTTGTTTCAAGACAAGCTCTGAGAGCAAAGACTTCCGTGTAGTCAGTCCCTTCTTCATTACATAAACTAGAACTATGATCTACAAAAAAACATGAAGGTTTAGGTGTACTAAAATACTACACCTAAGCCCACTAGTCGGTCATAACCGTACTCCTCACACACGTCCTTAGAATTCACACCTTCTAGACCTGAAGACAGAGTGTTAGTATCTGTTTGAATGAAATCATTTGAAGGGTGTGGATTTGGCATAGGTGAATAATAATAAGTACTAGGAGGATAAACCAAATCGTTTTCATAACCCAACTTGTTTTAATCCTAGCCTCCCCCCCCATTGTGACTTACACAAATCCTCATGTTTCATTACAGAAATTGTTCATTTATAATGTTTTGTCTGAAGTTTACTTGTTTCGAATTCAGCAAGTGCGACTCTTTCAGTCAAAGTATTTATTTCAACATTTCTTTCTAAAACAAATCTTTTTAAATATTCATTTTCTTTTAAAGCTTCATTTAGTTTAACAAAATATTTTGACTAATTTAGTTTAAGCTCTTCATTAATTTGTTTTAAGTCCTTTTCATTGTCAAGCAACAGATGATTTGCTTTATACACACCAAACAACCTTATCTTGAAAGCAGGAGAGCACATGTATTTATTACATCATAAGGAAGCCCGATCACCACCTTCTCAGCTGGCAGGGCTTTTTCATATTGACACACTAGAGTACTGTTCTCGTTTTCCTCAACAGTGGATGTAGCATCATTCTTTTCTTTGTCCTTCTCTTCTGTATGTTTCCCAGACAACTTTACCTCTCACCTTCAACTTCTTTCAAATCAATAACCATCAAATCACTAGTCACACTCTCCTTCACACTCTGCTTCCTTTCACTCATACTTATCTCTTCAGACCTGACTTGTTTAACTTCCTCATCCATAACACTCTAATGAACTTCAGCTTCACTTGTAAATTCTTTAAAAGGATCAAACTCCTCCACACTTTTCTCTTATTCCTTATATCAGCAACTAGAGCTTGGTTAATCTCTTCTTTTGTTTCCTCAGCTTCGGCACTCCAGTCAAAACTTGTTATCAAATTTGATTCTTTCTTCTATTTACTCTCCTCTTTATCTCCACCCGAAACTAATCTTAGAACTCCAGAGTTGCTTGGATCAGTGACAAGTGGCAATTGACATTCTCTTTTGAAATGTCCTAACTACTTGTAGTTGAAACATCTCAATTTTGATTTATCAAAGCCTAACTTAGATTTAGAAATTTGTCCTCGAAAGTTCTTTCTTCTTGTTCTTTCCATAAATATCCTTGCTCAGCGAGTCAATATCGCCATTTGCCACTGAATATAAGTTTCTTCCAAATCACCCGGATCAACCTGATACATGTATTCCATAGTCATCACTCTCCCCTCAGTTCACCAGCCACCAGTGCCTCATAGATTTGCATAAACATACCAAATAGTGCCATTGTATTAGATGGATTGACGTACCAGAAGCAGCTTTTGAGTGAGCTTGATCACAAACAGAGTTAACACCACCACCAAGTTGATCACATGAGACATTTGTAGTCATTTATCCTTGTCTTGAAGCTTTCATTGGTGAGCTTGTAGTGGAAGTAAGTAATGCAACATTTTGTGGAAAACTAATTGATGGCATCATGGACTGCTTGAAGTCTCTTCTCTTCATGTCCAATTAAAATGATTTTAGTTTGTTGATGATGTCCATGAGCTTGTAATGTGTAAACCCTCTCTCTTGTTTTAGCATCCTCACTTGTAGACTCCATTGCGGTGGGAGTGAATCCAACAGCCTATTCACATGTTCACTATTTGAAAGTTTTTCATCATATTTCTTTAGAATGCTCGAGACAGTTAGAACACAATTTGTCAAATCAGTAAGACTCTTATTCTTGTAACCCACAAATGAGTTAAACTCTTTCTCTGCCTGAATACCTTTGTCCTTCACCAACTCATCATCCCTGTCATAATATTCACACAATGCATCATAAAGAGACTTGGAATTCTTGTGTTCAGCAAAGCGATTGTAAATATTTTGTGCGAGACACAGAAAGAATGCTCCAAATGCTTTTGTTCCCTATCAATCAACTTCAAATCCTTTTCATTAAAGGTGGTTGGGTCCTTGTTTTGAGAGACGGCATGTCCAACAATAACAGTTGGTATGTGTGGACCGCACATGATTGATTCCCACTGATTATAATCCATGTAGTAAAGGAATTCTTTTTGACACCGCTTCCAATCCTTAAAATATTCTCCATTGATCAGCCTCGGGGATCTATTAGGTGGCACACTCTCCAAATCACCAAGGGTGAGAGTCATCATCTTAGACATTGTAGTTTCGCAGAAAAATCAGTAGTTTCGCTGGAATTTGGTAATTTCGCTTCTACTTTTGCTAAATTTCAGTAGCAGTTCACTAGCAATCTACTTGATGTGCTAGTTTCGTAGATTGTTTTGCTCGAAACTAGTTTGAACTTTATTCAGAAGTAAATTCAGCAACAATTTCGCTTGATGATTGATCACAAACACTGTTGAACTTTCATTCAATGTGGATACTTTCGCTGAGGTTGTAGAAACTATCATAATGAGCAAAACACTTCTAGTTTCGCTAGAAGAAACTAACAGTTTAGCTGAATGATCCGTAATTTGATGGATGATTCTGAAAAACTTTTTCAACACAAAATCAATCCAAAATCACTCAAATCTTAATGAATTCAAGATCTGATGATTACTAGTGCTTTCCCAACCAAGAACTAACAATTTTAATCAAATTCCATATCAAATACACTCAAATTAATCCAGGATCGATGAAATAGTGATATTGAACTCAACCAACCAAAAAACCCAAATATTCAAGAGCACAAATGTTCTGTTACCATTTTGTTGGTCCAAACAGATCAAGTTATAGTACTATTAATTGAATAAATTATTCAATATCAATAACAACGTCTCTGAACAAACATAAACTAAAAGTGTTCAAAAATAAACAAATCAAAGCTAACACTCATAATAAACAGGAGCTCAATGATATTTCAATAATATTCCAGCCTACAAAACAAACTCGAAACAATGATAACACGAATTAAGGTTTTGCAAGATTGATTACAATGAAAGAAACAATTCTATATGTAGAGTTCATAGTTTCGCTGATAGTTTCACTAACAGGGAAACTGTTAGGCTGAAGCTTAATTTTGCCCAGCTACAAAACACAGTTTTGCCAGATGAAACAAACCTGCTGACTATGAGCGAAACTATAGTTTCACAGGGCAGCAAAACTCAAAATACACATATACAAATGTAAACTAACATTAGTCCGATTGCATTTAAACGTAAGCATCACCAAAAACACTAATCTAAGGTGAGTCCAACTGAAGATCATGTTAGGTTGGACTCACTTTAGTATAGATGTTTACTTTACATTATAATAGGACTTTTGTTAGTTTAATTTGGTATTTTGTTTGTAATTAGCAGTTTTGGCAGTCCAGCGAAACTGTGAGCGAATCTATACATTCGCTCACAGTTTGCTATTTTGGTTTACCGGCGAACTGTGTTCTGCCGGGCGAAACTATAGTTTCGGCATGACAGTTTCGCTGGTAGCGAAACTGTCAGCGAATCTATGACTGCTATATATACTATTGTCATTTCACTTTGTTCGGTAAGCTTGCAAAACCCTAATCATGGAATTCTGTTGCAAGCTACCATTTCTAGGCAGTTACTTTATTGAAATACAATTGTGCTTATTGTTATTGAGTGAGTTTGTTCATTTGAGTACCAATTATGTCTTGATTCATCATATTCACTTCTCAATTGTTGTTATTTGGATTGTGTGTTTGATATTGATCAAATTATCCTATCAATTGTACTGTTCATCGATCACATGGACCAACATTATGGTATCAGAGCCTTAGTGCTCTTGATTTGTTGAGTTTTTGTGGTTTTGGTCAATATCTAGTTTCAATCAATTTTCAGTGGATTATCAGCTGTTTTTGCATGGAAATTGATTGAATTATGCTCGTTCTTGATTGAGGAAGATTCTACAATCATCAGATCTCAATTCATTGAGATTTGGATGATTTCAGATTGATTTTGAGGTGAAAAAGGGTTTTGAGATCGACCAGCGAAATTACTGTTCTTACAGCGAAACTGTCATCTTCATTCAGCGAAATTATGAGTTATTTGGAATCAGAAGTTGTTTTCTAGAGTTTCAGCGAAAGTATTCCCTTGAACGAAAGTTCATTAGTGTTTTTGACCAATCATCAAGCGAAATTGCTGCCGAATCTATTTTTGAACGAAAGTTCAAGCTTGTTTCCTGCGAATTTAGCAGCGAACTAAGCAATTGTTGTCTCTGTTCAAGTGAAAGTGCTGCCGAAATTGCAAGCGAAAGTGTCTGTTTTTTGCGAAAGTATCTGCGATAGTATTGTTTCAGCGAAACTGTTAGCCAAGTCACCTCTTTCAGCGATTTGTTAGCGAATTTGTCAGCGAAATTATCAATTTTTCTGCCGAAACTATCATGTCGAAATTAACTACTCTTACACTTGCGGATCTTGAAAGTGTTGCTCCTAATAGACCTCCAAGACTCATTAATGGAGATAATTTTGAAGATTGGAAGAGATGTCTCAAAGCTTTCTTTTTCTACACAGATCATAATCAATGGGAATCGATTATTTCAGGTCCTCATATACCTACGGTTACGGTTGGTGATGTCGTTTCTCAGAACAAAGACCCATCTTCTTATACTGAAAGAGATCTGAAACTGATTGATCGTGATCAAAAAGCTTTTGGTGCTCTAACTCTCTGCTTGGCTCCAGATATCTACAATCGTTTTGCAGAGCATAAAAATGCTAAATCTCTTTATGATGCTCTCTGTGAATTCTATGATGGGAATGCAGATCTGGTGAAAGACAAGAGTATTCAAGCTGAAAAGGAGTTCAATTCGTTTGTAGGATACAAGAATGAAAGTTTGACAGATCTGACAAATCGTTTCTTAACCGTCTCAAGCACTCTGAAGAAGTATGATGAAAGACTCTCCAACAGTGAACAAGTTAACAGGCTTCTCGATTCTCTTCCACCACAGTGGAGTCTTCAAGTGAGGATGCTCAAACAAGAAAGAGGTTTTACAGATTATAAGCTGATGGATATCATTAACAAGTTGAAATCTTTTGAGTTGGATATGAAAAGAAGAGAATTTAACCAGACTATGATGCCCACATCTGGTTTTTCTCAAAATGCTGCTTTGTTGTCATCCGCTGCAAACTCTCACATTCAAAATCCAATTCAAGGAGGGAGCAATACAAGTAATTTCTCGAGTGGTAGTAATCATGTTGGAAAAGAATTGGGAAATTCTAAGGTGAATGCTGAAACTTCAATTTCATCTGAAACAATGGCTCTTTTTGGAATGTTTGTTCAGAGCTATGAAGCTCTTGTTGCGGTGAATTGAAAGGTAAAGGAATGACTATGGAGGATATGTATCAGGTTGATCCTGATGATTTAGAAGAAACTGACATTCAATGGCAAATGGCGATGTTAACTTTAGAGCCAGGAGATTCATGGAAAGACAGAAGAAGAAAGAACTTTGGTGGTCAATCATCTACCTCAAAACTAGGATTTGATAAGTCAAAATTGAGGTGCTTTAACTGTAAACAATTGGGACATTTTAAACGTGAATGTCCATTACCAATTGTCACAGATCCTAGTAACACTGGAGTACCAAGATTGACAGCAGAGAAAGAAAAGGAAGAAGGAAATTCAAAAAAGGAGTCAGCTTTGATCTCAAACTTTGACTGGAGTGTGGAGGTGGAAGAAACAAGATCTGAAATAAATCACGCGTTAGTTGCTGAGGTTGTGGAAAGTGATGAGATGGAAGTTGATAAAGATGGATTTGTGCTGTTCAAGGAATTCAAAGGAACAAATGAATCTTCAGTAAAGGAGAAAGAAGAAAAGGCAGATGGAGAGGAGAAAGAGGAAATTACAGGTTCAGATGAAGAAAGGAATTCAAAAGCTGCGAAAGGAAAAGAGAAGGATGATGCGGCCGCTACTGTTGAGGAAAGGAAATCAAGTACTCCAGCATGCATGTGCGATAAAGCTTTAGCTGCCGAAAGGATGGTAATGGGACTTCCTTATGAGGTAATACAGGATATGTGCTCATCTGCTTGCAAAATTAGACTTTTGGGATTTATAAGGCTAATCGTTTGTTAATTGATAATGAAAAGGATTTAAAACGAATTAATGATGAACTTAAAATGAATGAATCAAAAATTTTGTGAAATTAAATGAGGCTTTAAAAGAAACTGATCATTTAAAAAGAATTGTTTTGGAAAGAAATGTAGAGGTTAATACTTTGACTGAACGGGTTGCTCTTGCTGAATTTGAAGCAAGCAAACTTCAGTCAAAGTTAGATAAATGGACTATTTCTGGAATGAAACATGATGATCTTTGTAAATCTCAACGGGGAGCAAGAATTAAAACAGGTTTGGGTTATGAAAATGTACAGGTTTATCCTCCTCCTAGTACATACTGTTATTCTCCTATGCCTGTTCCTCATCCTTCTAATGATTTAATCAAATCAGATACTGACAGTATGTCTGCAGGTTTAGTCGGAATAACTCTAAGTATATTCGTGAAGACTACGACTATGGACCAACTAGTGGGCTTGGATGCACTAGTTCTAGTACACCTGACAATCAGCAGTCTGTTTTAGATAATAAGTCTAGTTTAAATTCAGTGTTTGTTTCTAGTTCAAATGTAACAGACTTGAATGTCTCATGTTCTCTTGATAGTTCTATTTCATCTTGTACTTCAAATCATGATAGTGATGATTTTTGTTCTAGTAATGAATGCAATGAATCTGATGTTTCTCCTAAAACAACTGAGCAACTTAAAATTAATTCTTTCGAAAAGTTCTTTTCTCAACCTATTCCATCTTTCATACCATTAAATATGACATCATCAGAAAAATGTAGTTCGTCTTTATCTGACACTGGTACCAATGGTACGAGTTTTACTGATTTGTCAGAAGAATCATGTTTTGATTTTGACAAGAAGAACTCTGATTCAAATAAACAAAAACATCATGAGATGTATGAGACATTCAGATGTTGATTCTAGTTTGTCTGAATGTGATGAGGAGATTATTATTGATCCTATTTTTACCTCATCACATCATCGACCTAGATTCAAACATCATTGTTTCAGGTGTGGTGGTGTGGTGAGAGGATCATCTTATCAAAAATTGCCCTTTGATTCAAAGATCCTCTAATAGGAATTGTTTTGGGAATAAATTGACAAAATTGGTTAATAATTTCTTTTGTAAAAAATCTGCTTCTTTAAAAACAAAAGTTGTTCAATCTTGGGTCCCTATTGCTCCTGGCTAAATGATTTGTTAATTCATTTCAGGGATCCTCTTCAAAGATTGTACACAGTCTGTGGCATGTTGATAGCGGATGTTCCAAGCATATGACGGGATTAAAGGATTTGTTGACCAATTATCGGATTATAGATGGAGGATATGTGGCATTTGCTGGAAATAAGAAGGGTGGAAAAATGATTGGACAAGGAGAAGTTACCAATGGTTCTCTTACTCTAGAAAAAGTCAACCATGTTCCTGAATTGGCTTTTAATCTTCTGAGTGTCTCTCAAATTTGTGATAAAGACATTCCTGTTCTATTTAAATCTGACGAATGTTTATTTTAAAATCAGCGATAGCTATTCCGGAGGATTTAATTCTCATGCGTGCTCCAAGGAAACATGATACATATCTTCTTGATATGAATTCAAATGAGTCAAAGGCTACTGCAACTTGTCTTCTCTCAAAAGCATCAACCTCTGAGTCACTTGTGGCATCGTCGCTTAGGCCATGTCAATTTTAAGATAATTAATAAATTAGTCAAGAACAATCTTGTTAGAGGACTTCCTTTAAAAGATTTTTCTGTTACTGAAAAATGCATGGCATGTGCCAAAGGGAAACAACATAAAAACCTCATAAGCCAAACTTTTAAATAGCATATCAAGTCCTCTTGAGTTGTTACATACTGATTTATTTGGGCCAATTAGTGTTAAATCAATTGCTAAAAAATCTTTTTGTCTTGTTGTTACAGATGATTTCTCACGTTATTCATGGGTGAGGTTTCTTGCACACAAAAGTGAAGTTGCAGAGGAATTGCAGAAATTAATCATTTCTATTGAATCAGTCAGTAAGAGAAGAGTTATGGGATTAAGAAGTGACAACGGCACTGAATTTAAAAATCAGATTCTTGATTCATTTTGTGCTCAAAAAGGGATTGTGAGACAATTTAGTGCTGCAAGAACACCCCAGCAGAACGGTATTGCAGAAAGAAAGAATCGCACTCTTGTGGAAGCTGCTCGTACAATGTTGATAGAATCCTCATTACCCATTATTTTCTGGGCTGAAGCTGTTAATTGTGCATCTTATGTTCTAAACAGGGTGCTAATTGTGAAAGATAAAGTGAAGACTCCTTATGAACTTTTTCATAAGAGGAAGCCACTAATTGATTTCTTTCGACCATTTGGATGTTCTTGTACTCTTCTGAATACTCAATCTCAAAAGACAAAATTTGGTGCTGTTTCTGACGAGTGTTATTTTGTTGGATACTCTTCTTCACAAAAGGCGTACCGAGTTTATAACAAGAGAACACGTATTGTTCAAGAGTCATTCTATGTTGATTGGCAAGAATCCAATCCTTCTGAAGTGAAATCTGAACCTGCATGGTTCTTTGACTCCAATACTGTGTTCAATTCATTTAATTTGCCAGTTTTCGATGATGATACATCAATTCCAAGTACTCAAACGAATATTATTCCATCATCTCCATCGTCTGTTCCATCCATCCCGCTAGTAAATGATGTTGTTTCAACTGATGTCAGCTCATCGTCTCCAATGCCTGATCAAGCTCCATTATCTGATTTTTTATCTCCTACATCTCCTAACTTACCTGATTCCACACCTGTCATTGATACACCTTCATCTAATCTTTCTCCGGACATGGCTGATACTTCTTCAACTATCTTTCCTTCTTCAAGTGATTACAAAACTTTGAAAGATCATCCGCTCGATAATGTGATTGGATCTGTTTCTGATGGTGTTCGCACGCGAAGTCAATCTGGACTGATTAATGTTTGTCTTTTCTCATGCTTTATTTCTCAAATGTTCCAAAAAATGTTCATGCTGCTCTACAAGATCCTTCTTGGGTAGAATCTATGTAATTGGAACTTCAACAGTTTAGAAAGCTTCAGGTTTGGACCTTAGTTGATTTACCTCCCAACAAATATCCAATTGGCACAAAATGGGTATTTAAGAACAAACCAGATGATCGGGGTGTGGTGGTGCGCAACAAATCTAGACTTGTAGTGCAAGGCTTTGCTCAAGAAGAAGGAATTGATTATACAGAAGTCTTTGCTCCAGTTGTTCGTCTTGAAGCAATCAGAATATTTCTTGCTCATGCTGCTCATAAACAATTCAAAGTTTACCAGATGGATGTGAAATGTGCTTTTCTCTACGGAGA
The DNA here is from genome assembly GCA_025506515.1 of Flaveria trinervia. Lineage (NCBI taxonomy): Eukaryota > Viridiplantae > Streptophyta > Magnoliopsida > Asterales > Asteraceae > Flaveria > Flaveria trinervia. Next base: position 35,433,077 of record CM046455.1, read on the forward strand.
CATTGATGAGGAGATCATACAAAGGTTTGAAGATCCTGATTTTCCTGATAAAGTGTATAAACTTGATAAATCTTTGTATGGTCTTCATCAAGCACCCAGAATCTGGTATGAGACTCTTACGCAATATCTTCTAAGCAATGGTTACTCTCGTGGTACCATTGATATGACCTTATTTAAAAGAGAGGTGAATGGTGAAATGATCTTTGTTCAAGTGTATGTCAATGATATTATTTTTGGATCTACAAACTCTCAATTGTGTAGAGAGTTCGAAGAAGTGATGAGCCAAAGGTTTGAAATGAGTATGATGGGTGAAATGTGTTTCTTTCTTGGTTGCAAGTTGAACAACAGAAAGAAGGAATTCTTATTCATCAAGAAAAGTACATTAAAGATATTCTGAAGAAATTTAAGATGGATGATGCGTCTACTGAGATGACTCCTTTTACTGCTCAGACATGTCTAACTCCGGATGAAAATGGAAAACCAGTTGATCCTCATCTTTTTCGGTCTATGATTGGCTCTCTCATGTATCTTACTGCAAGTCGTCCTGATATCACTTTCGCTGTTGGTTACTGTGCTAGATATCAGTCGGCTCCAAAGGAATCTCATGAGAAAGCTGTCAAACGATTTCGTTATCTCAAAGGATCGTCTCGTCTCGGGTTGTGGTATCCGTATGGTGGAAATTTTGATTTACATGCTTACTCTGATAGTGATTCCAATGGTTGCAGGTTAAACAGAAAATCTGTGTCTGGAGGTTGTCAATATTTGGGAAATTGTCTGGTATCCTGGCAGAGCAAGAAACAAACTACTGTTCTCTTTCTACAGGGGAAGCTGAATATATTGCTGCCTCCAGCTGCTGCTGCTCTCAAGTTCTCTGGATCCAACATCAAATGATTGATTATGGCATTAATTTCCTTCATACCTTTATTCTGTGACAATGAGGCTGCCATTGGAATTGCTAAAAACCCCATTCATCATTCTCGCACAAAGCATATTGAAACACGAATCCATGCTATTCGTGATGCTCAAGAGAAGGGTTTCATTAATATTATATCCATCGATACAAAAAATCAAAAAGCTGATCTTTTCACAAAAACATTTGATAAACCTCGTTTTTATGAATTGATTTCTATGCTTGGGTTAATATCTTTTTAAAAATTTTCATTTTCTATCTCTTTATTAAACAAAAAAAATTATAACAAACATATAAAATAATTATTTAAAATGACAATTCATTGATAATAATCGCAATATGAAAATAAAAATTTGGGGGAGTAATATCATTATTCTGCGATTGGAATTTAACATGATGAGAAATGATTGTATATTCTCTAAAAATTTTTATTTACATGACCAGTACTTCTATGAGAAATGATAGTAACTGTTACTGGATTTGTTTCACATTAAAAAAAGGAAATGGATCAGATTCTTTAACGATATGCTTGATAGACTAGCTGCCTCGAATGAAGTAGACAGCAGCTTTTTGATTAAATTAAACTTTATGCTTAAGAATGTCTGGATTTACTCAATCGTTTTGGATTGCACAAAAACTGAGTCCTGACAAAAATTGGATTGAGAATGAATCTTTCGTTCATTTTGCTTTGTTTTGTCATCATCCTCTGCTGGTATATTTAGTGTCAAGATGTCTTGTGTCTGTGCTTATCTCCTCTGCTGTACGTGAGTACTGACCTGGAGTGATGATCTCCTCTCTGCTGTACGATAGTACTGACCTGGAGCTCTCATCAGCACATGTTCAAATGGTTATCTCCTCTTATACGTGAGTATAGATCTGGAGCTCTCACCATTTTGATATAATTATGTCAAATCATCTTATCGATGAATTTCTCTCAGAATGAAATATTCTGTTGATAATCATTTGCACACTAATTCACAAACTTGTTCTTTGAAGATTGATTCATAATTCAAGAAATCCTGAGGTTGGGTGAGGGTTTTTTACCAAATGATTGTGGGGTCTTGCATTTTAAAGCATCTAATCGAACCTTAAATGAATCATAAGCTGTTGTTCGAAAAAGGATAAGGCATGAGTTTAAGTGGACAATTATATCAGCAATCGTTATTGATTTGTTCTAATTTCAGTTGTTTCTGTGCAGATTGTGATCAGATCTTGTATTCAGTATGATCATGACTGGTAGATGATTTTTTGATCATCTTTATGTTCTAAAATTTAGAGATGTGATCTTTGAATTTTAGATCATATTAGATGTTCTTCCTTAAGTATTATAATTTAAAAAAAATAAATAAATAATAATAATAATAATAAAAATAAAATAAATAATAATAATAAAAATATATAATAATATAAAAATAAATAATAAAAATAATAATAAAATAAAATAAAATATTCTAATAATAATAATAATTAAGGTGCGAAAGTATTCTTTCGCTATATTTGCAAAGCGAAATTCGCTAGGTTGGATATAGTGTTAATCAGTTACCTCCTAGCGAAATTACAGTTTCACTGGGGAAACTGTAAAATAACAGTTTCACTGGGCGAATCTGTAAATTAGCGAAATTACAGTTTCACTTCGCTAAAATCGCCATTTAGTTATGCTGCTGTGCGAAAATTTGCTATATAAGTCATGTTTGCGAATTTTCTCTCATAATTTCGCACAACCGCTCAGTTTCTCTTTTAGGGTTTTTCCGTAACTTTTAAGGCGATTTGACTTGTGTTTGTGATTTGGTCTGATTTTTCGTGAGATTCACTCGTATGTGAGTTTCGAACACTGATTCATTCACTAATCTGGATTAAATAGTCTATTCTCAAGTTATCTAGATTGTGTCTCTTCGGTGGTTTCGCTGTTCGTTCAGCGAAACTACTAATTTCTCTGCGAAATTGAACGAAAGTTCACATCTTTTCTGCGAAACTGTAAAGTTATGCTGTCCGAGCAAACTTAACAGTTTCGCCATATCTTTTCTAATTTCGCAATGACTGATCTTTAATTTACACAGTTTCGCTTGTATTTTCTTATGTCAGCGAAACTAATTTGTAATAGCGAAACTAAGTTAATATTGGTGAAACTAATTGCGAAACTACTTTAATTCATTCTAATCTTGTCGAAACTAATTTTTGTTCTGCGAAAATAACAAGTTTCAATGAGCGAAATTATAGTTTCGCTTGTCGAAACTGTTTGTTTTCCTTGTCGAAATTGTCTTTGAGTCAGCGAAACTATCATGTCTTAGTGAGCGAAACTATTGTTTCGCTTGCCGAAATTGATTGTTTCTTTTGTTTTTGTTTTATTTTCTTCTTTTCAATATTTCTTATTCAAATTTATTTGTTGTTCTTCTCAGGTTATCATGGCGAATCTCAAGTTTGATGAGAGGAATAACATCACTGCCATATTAGACGATACTATTCCAAAGGCGGCCGGATTTCGTGACTGTATTAGATGGCTTCAGAGATCACCCATTGCATATGCTATCTCTCACTCACCCACTATCTATGATCTTCATATTAGAGATTTTGGAGATCAGCAGAATACAACACTGGAGGAGATGTACAGAGAATCTCAGCTAGAGTGTTTGATCATGATATAACTATTACTGCTGAGAGCGTGTCGAGGATTCTTAGACTAGAAGATGATACTGGTGATGAAGTGGATATGACGGAGTCTGAAGTATTCCAAGCTTTCAGACAAATGGGGTATGAGGGACCAGCTTTTGGTTCGAGGAAGGAGATTAAAAAGTCTTTTTTATCTAAGGAATGGAGATATATAGCTCATGTTTTTATTATGTGCTTAGATCACCGTAAGGGTGGATCCGATGGACTTAATCTTGACTGGGCCAAAGCTATGGTGATATGTTGTAAAGGGGAGAAAGCAAACATTGCTAGACTGATCTTTGTGTGTATGGCAGAGAATGTGATGCTGTGAAGAAGGATAAATGGTTGTTATATCCTCGCTTTATTCAAATGATTATTGATGATCTTATTCCTGATGTTCCTAAACATGGTGAAGTCAAGAGATTAGTGCAGATGAACCCTCGGATATTTGCTGATTGCTGTGCTATCCGCCATGATTTCAGTGGTAAAATCACTCATCTCTGGGAAAATATGTACCCTCCAGAACGCTGGAATTATATCAGACGGGTCGTTGAGTCTGAAAACAAAAGGACTGAGGAAACAAGGGTGCAACAAGCTGATGCAGCTAAGAAGAGAAAGAGATATGCAAAAGAGAAAGATTATGATTTTGAAGAAGATATAGATGCACAAGCAGAGGAGATAAGGTGGAGAAAGAACGGAGATCTAAAAAGAAAACTGACTTTGTTGAGCCTGAACGGAGATCAAAACATCGACACGAGGGTTTCACAGCAAGGAAAGAGGCTAGTGCTGGTCTTGATGAGGATGTTATTCGTAGTCTAAATACTTCATTGGCCAATGAGTTGAGTATGATAAAGACTAAACTGACGAATCAGGAGATTAGGGAAAACAGAAGGATGAGGTAATTGAAGGAATGAAAAAGATGTTGGTTGACCAGAATAATTTGATTAAGAGATTGTTTGAAGAAATCTCTCAGATGAAAGCTGCTGCTGGCCTACCTAGTCAACTAACTCAATCTGAGTTAGATGATATGACTGATATATCTAAGTACTCATTCTTGAATGTGGGTACTTCATCCAAGGTAGGAGAGGGCACTTCTGGAGCAGCTAATACTGAAGCAGGGGAACAAGAGATCCCAAGAGAAGATGCTGGAAGAAATGAGGATGATGATATTATTGAAGCAGGGTTTGTTAACCTACAGTTTGATTTTGATAAGGATAGTGTAGGTGAAGAAGTGGTTGTTACTGCTACCACTGAGGGAATGTCTGATAAAAGAAAAGGTTTGATTGATGAAGAAGAGGAGGATGAGCAATTGGTTGATTATGATTCTGAACCAGAGTTTTATGAAGTAGATGAGAGACCACTGGTGTATGTTGCTAAGAAGGGAGATGATGAAGCTGATGTGTTTGAGATGGATAAAAATGACTGGTTGGTGAAGGAGAAGGAGGCTGAAGAACTTACTCCTTTGTTTCAAAATATGGAAGGTTTAAGCAGGAAAGAGGCAGACAAGAGGATAATAAGTTGGTGTTATAATCCTAGTTTAAAGATGTTTATGATTAAAAGAAGAGGAGGTCATATCAGCTACATGCACAAGAGGAAGGCTTTTAAGACCTTGCCCAAATGGGATCTGAGACGGTTGGCCACTTTGCCTTTGATTAATGCTCATTTAAGTGAAAAGGCGTAGTATTTCTTGAGAAGGTAATTAAAAATGGACTTAATGATAATTTTGAGTCATTTGGATACATGAAGGCTGAACGAAAAAGATCAAAGAAAGATATAGACTGGGAGACTGGCAAAGGGAGGATTGTTTTGAGAGTCAAACCACCAAAGACTGTAAACAGGGTAAGATTGGCTGATCCTCTTCCCCAACGTTTACAGGACTTTGAAAAGTGGTTTTATGATAATAACACTGGCGAGGCGGTGATTAGAGCCAAACACGGAAAAGAGTTTAGGGTGTTTGACCCGATGGAATTATTCAGCTTCAGTGATGAAGATCTCTTGACTCTTTGTGAAAATCATATTAAGGCTGGGGCAGGAGAGGAAACACGAAAAGAGGCAAGCTTGTTTATGAATGTGGCAAACAAAATACGAGGAGTACGGGCGGAGGTAAAGAGTTTGGCTGAAAAGGTGAGAGCACAAGATGACTTTGCCATGGATGTTCAAGACATGACCAGGCAGTTTGCTAGAGTTAGTGGTCATTCTGAGGAAGCTGGTGATGCAGGAACTAACCTTGGAGGATCAGTGGCTGAAGCTTCTAAAGATGTTGCTGCAGGAGGTGATGAAGATAGCACAACAGCAGCAGAGAAACCGGAGCCGACGAGTCAAATCAAGAGAAGTGAAGATAGTGAGGTCCAACCTAGGGGAGTATTGAAGATCATGTTAGGTTGGACTCACTTTAGTATAGATGTTTACTTTACATTGTAATAGGACTTTTGTTAGTTTCATTTTGTATTTTGTTTGTAATTAGCAGTTTTGGCAGTCCAGCGAAACTGTGAGCGAATCTATACATTCGCTCACAGTTTGCTATTTTGGTTTACCCGGCGAACTTGTGTTCTGCCGGGCGAAACTATAGTTTCGGCATGACAGTTTCGCTGGTAGCGAAACTGTCAGCGAATCTATGACTGCTATATACTATTGTCATTTCACTTTGTTCGGTAAGCTTGCAAAACCCTAATCGTGGAATTCTGTTGCAAGCTACCATTTCTAAGCAGTTACTTCATTGAAATACAATTGTGCTTATTGTTATTGAGTGAGTTTGTTCATTTGAGTACCAATTATCTCTTGATTCATCATATTCACTTCTCAATTGTTGTTATTTGGATTGTGTGTTTGATATTGATCAAATTATCCTATCAATTGTACTGTTCATCGATCACATGGACCAACACCAACCTATCGTGATCTTCAACTTAACATTTTCCTTATCCATCTTCATTTTGCAGATGGTGGCAATTCTTTTAGGGAGAGAAAAACTTTGCCGTGGATGGTTCACAGTTATGTAGCAGTGGTACATAACTATTAGTAGTCTCTTGATGTTAGGAGATTTGGACATGAACTAGAACTCTTTGTACTATAGTTCAAGTTTCTGTCTTCAGCCTTAACCATTTGAAAACCTGTAGAGGTAAAGACTTGTTTCTACAAGAGTTAAAAGTGGCCTTGATCTCTTGAGCCTTCTTGAACTCCTCTTGGCCTTCCTGATCAAGTTCTTCTTTCTTGACTTGGTCATCCCAACTCTTTTGCTCTCCTCAAAGGAATAGTGACCATTATTAGAATGCTCTTCTTTACTCTTCTTAGAGGCATCCTTCACTATTTCCTCTTCATCCTCTTCAGTCATGGGGTCTATGAAAGGAAGCTCATCTTCACAAATTTCACACTTAGGAGATCTTACAAACAAGATTGTGTGTGGAGGAGCTATCTCACTAGATCCCAGTCCTTACTTATTATGATAACAAACTTTTGCATGCAAGACGAGGATATAATGTTCTTGATGGTCTCTTCTTCAAGAACACATTTCTTTTTGCCCTAGCTTTACTAATTACAAGCATTCAGTCAACTTAGTTATGAGATCTTTGATCTAAGTCCTATAGTTAATGTGTTCATATTAATAGTTGAAATGGTTTCTCTAAGTCCTTTATTTTTAGTTTTAATCATTTTCAGCTCTTTTGAAATCAAATTTAAGATATTTAAAAACTCAAGATCAGATCTCATCTCTAAGTTGTAGGACCTATATCTATTAACTTTAGTAACACAATCAGGTGTAAAGAGATCTTCCAAGGCAATTCTTACTTCCGAAGCAACAACTCTGTTTCCGAAGGTGAGGATTGCTTTCTAAAAGGAGAGTTCGTATAAGTTTCGAAAGTAGATCTGATATTGAATCAATCGCTTCTTCCGAGACTAAAAACACTTCCGAGAAGAAAATTATCCTTGGAGAAATTTTTCTTCGGAAGATATTAAAATATCTTCTTAGGGTTAATTTCTCTTCGGAATAAATTTATACTTTAGAAAATTACAGAGGGATCTTTTGTAACAAGGCTTAGTTTGTATTGACATAAGACATTACATATTAAAAGGTTTTCAAAGTGGTAATCTAACCAATGTTTATCATCCGAATAGCTGATATGAGATACTTAATCTTTGTTCATCAAAAGCTTTGGTGAACAAATTTCTTTTGAGTCAACTTTTATTAGCTTAATCAGATTTTTCTCATGAATATCTCTATGAAATGGTACCCGATATCAATATGCTTTGTCTTGGAGTGCTTCACCAGATTTTCAGTAATGGAAGTAGCACTGTTGTTGTCAATATGGGTAGGAGTACTCATGAAGTTGAATCCATAGTCTAAGATCTGATTCTGAATCCATAGCAGTTGAGCACAATAGCTAGCAGCAGCAATGTATTCAGCTTCAACCGTTGATGTAGATACACAGGATTGTTTCTTGCATTGCCATGAGATGATCCTTCCACCAAGAAATTGACATCCTGTTGATGTTGATTTCTTGTCAATGTTGCAGCCGCCATAGTCACTGTCAAAGTATCCATAGAGATTGAAATCCTTGTTTTTGGGATACTAGAGACCTAGTTTAGGTGCTCCTTTGAGGTATCTGAGGATTCTCTTAACAGCAATAGGTGAGACACCTTTGAGCATCATGATATCTTGCACAGATGTAGGTAGTAACATGATATCAGGTCTACTGGCTATGAGATACATCAGTGAACCAGTAATTACCCTATACTGATGTTGATCAGTATCCTCCCCCTGAAGGTCAGGACAAAGATGGGGTTTCTGGGTATCGGTGTCTTGGCCGGCTTACAATCTTTCATCTCAAATCTTTCTAAGATGTCAGAGATATACTTAGATTGATTAATGAAAAACCCTTCTTCATTTGCTTATCTGAATTCAAAGGAAAAATTCCATTTTTCCCATGGAACTCATCTCAAACTTTTTCTTCATAATGCTCTCAAAGTCCTTACACATTTGGTCATTTGAAGAACCAAATATGATGTCACAACATAGACTTGAACAAGCAAAATGTCCTTTCCAGATTTCTGATGAAGTCAGTCTTGTCAATGGTACCTCTAGTGTAGCCATTCTTCAGAAGAAACTGAGACAGAGTCTCATACCATAGACTAGGTGCTTGGTGCAGCCCATATAGAGCTTTATCCAATTTGAACACATAGTTGGGGTACTGTGGGTCTTCAAATCCTAAAGGTTGTCACACATACACTTCCCTATCTATATCCCCATATAGAAAGGCACACTTGACATCAAGTTGATAGACAGTGAAATTCTTGGATGCAGCATAAGCATGGAAGATCCTAACTGCCTCAAGTCTTGCAACAGGTGCAAAGACATCAGTATAATCGATTCCTTCCTCTTGGGTGTATCCTTGAACCACTAGTCTTGCCTTGTTCTTGATAATCAAGCCTCTATCATCTCTCTTGTTTCTAAAAACCCATGTAGTGCCTATAGGTACTTGACCAGATGGTAGTGGACATAGGTTTCATACCTTTTGTCACTTGAATTGAAGCAACACCTCTTACATTGATTTAACCCACCTACTATCTTTCAAGGCATCTTCCACCTTCTTGCGTTCCATATGGGATAAAAAGCATGAGTACAAGCAAACATTCCCATGATGAGTCTGCCCTCTTGTTCTCACACCTTCAGAGACATCCCCTATGATGTTCTTAGTTGGATGAGTGTTGTAAATCCTAAGACGAGGAATCACTTCCAGTTGCAAAGATAGATCCAGATTGGACATATTCTGCTCAGGAACCGGAACACTTTGTCTAGCTATCGTGTCAAAGTCATTCAATGAGGACTGATTGAATGAATGAGAAACATCATCAATGGTTGGTTATGAAGTGGCATTAATAGTTTCCTATTCCTTCATAATGCTACTTCCTTCAACCTGGTGTTCTGTAGGATCACCTGACGAGTTTTGAGGATCAGCAAGTGATTCACTTGTTGAAGCTTCAATATTTATTGATATGGTTACACTGTCAGATCTATGAATAGTGGAAGCTTGATTTGTTGCAGCTCATGGAGAACTTGGAAGAGGTCTGGGTAGCTCAACCAGATGATTATCAGTAGTAGCATCAACATCATTTTGAGCACCTGTTCCAACTGAAACATTCTCACAAGAAGGTTTAGAATAGTTTAGAAACAATTCTAAATCAAAGATATGATCACGGCCATTCCCCTAACACAAGGAGTGTGCTCATTAACAACTATATTGGATGACTCCTCAAATTGTTGATTCTTAATGTTGTATACCCTATAAGCTTTAGAGCTAGAAGAATATCCAACAAAGATAGCATCATCCGACTTTTCAGCAAATTTTGCCAAATTGTCCTTTGTGTTAAGTATGGTACACCTATTGCCAAAGGACCTTAGAAAGCCAATGAACGGTGGCCTCTTGTTCCATAGATCATAAGGGGTTTATCCATGTGGCTTAACTACAAGAATTATGTTCTGCACATAGCATGCAGTGCTAACTGCCTCTACCCAGAATGTTGGAGGTAGTTTTGAATCAGCTACAATAGTTCGAGAAACCTCAATAAGTGTCATGTTCCTCCACTCAACAACATTGTTTTGTTGAGGAGTTTTGGAAGCACTATATTGTCTGGCAATCCATTTTGAGTTACAAACTGAGTCAAGAACGAAGTTCTTAAACTCAGTCCCTTGATCACTTCTAATTAATTTAATCTTTTGATCAATTTGATTTTCTATTTTAAGGATAAAAGATTTTAATGTTTCAATAGTTTTAGTTTTAGTTCTTAAAAAGAATACCCATGTAAATCTTGTAAAATCATCAACTATCACAAGGCAATATGATTTCCTTCCAATGCTTATTATACTTGTGGGACCAAAAAGATCCATGTGCAATAAGTGTAATGGAGTAGTGATGGAGTTAACACTGTCGGATTTGTGAGATGTTCTGTAGGTACATGTGTCCCTAGTTTCTAAACTCACTATAATATGTCTTTATTGCTTACACTTTTGTAATAGTTGGGTACTTAATGAAATGTAAATGTTTGGTTATGTTTATCAATTTAATATTTCATTAATGAGTTGTTTAATGCATATTGAATTAATTATATAGGTTTGTGGTTGATTGAACTAATATAAATAATATAATGACAATTAATACATTCAAACTTAATAACAAGAAGTTATCATACGAATGGACCATGCTAATGGACCATACACATGAACAACTTCATGCGAATGACTCAGTCACACGACTGAACCAGGAGACTGGATCATTCGTATGATTGTGACATAAGATTGGCTCAGTCACACAACTGAACACTCAGTCGTGCGAATGGATCAACCGCATGACTCAATCGCACGACTGAACCATACTAATGGTTCAGTCGCCAGAATAAGCAACCCTAACCTATAAATACCACCTAATTTATGGAAAAACAAAATTACTGTACACACTTCGATTCCAGACGTACCCTAGCCGTCCACAGACCTCTAAGATCATACTCCAAATTCATAGATCGTAGTAGATTGATTTTTAATCGATTCTTAACGTTGGATTCAATACATAATTGTTTCTACGTGCGTTCTCACTGATTGGATCGCCAATCAAATAGGGTTCCGCACTATTTGATTCGGTATACACGTTAATCAGTTAGTACATCGTCCAGTACATGATCCTAACAAGTGGTATGAGAGCTTTGGCTCTTGATTGCGTGTGATTCAATCGTTTTTTATACAAAAATTGTGTTTTTCACTAAAAACACAATCTTTTTGTGTCAAATGGTGTCTTAGACGTCTCCTGGTCATAAATTTCACTTTTTCCGGCATATGGCAAATAGGGTTGGTGAAAATTTGAGTTTTTGCGGCCAAACCACGTTAAACCTAGAAATTTTCGAAATCCAGCAGCTTCAGTCGCCCGATTGACTCAATCCCATGACTGAACCCATTCACATTCCCCATACGCTCGATTGGACTCATTCGTACTCCCATTCGTATGACTGAGAACTCTATTCGAACTGCTCAACCGCATTAGTTCATTCGGCCGACTGACTCATCCGCATTTGTTTAGTCGCACGATTGAACCATCCACATAGTTCAATCGCCTGAATAGTTCAATCGCCTACCTTCATTCGCACACATAAAACAGTTTGTTTTAAATTAAAAGTTAACTGAAATGGAGGACCAGTTTTCAGCATACACAGCAGGGAGAGACTCACGTATACAGAACCTACTGCTATTGTAGAACGAAGCGGGGAATCATAATAAACCCCCAAAGCTTATCATGTTAGACGAATACCCACAATGGAAGCAACATTTTGAAATCTACATAAATGGAGTAGATACAAATTTGTTGGAGGCTATAGAGTCGGGGTATAGCATGCCAGTTGGAGCTGACGGTGTCAAACTTATACTAAATGGCATGACTGATGGACAAAAGGCAAAACACAATGATGAAAAGAAAGTATATGCTTTGCTTACATAGTCTATTCCGAAGGACATTTTCAATCATACTCAGAGTATACGCAAGCAAAGAAACTATGGGATGCATTAGAGAAAATGTATCACGGAAACGCATCATTGAAGGCCATAAAGGCTAAGGCTTTAAATAAAGAGTTCGACAATTTTTCCTCGATGGGAAAAGAAAGCCTAGATGATGTGATCGATAGATTCTATCACTTGATGAGTGAGATGCACACTCATGGGGTAACAACATCGATGGAAGATAAAGTGTCCAACTTTGTCGATGGATTATCGGAGAAACAGGCTTGCTTTGTCTCAAATCTTGAACAGAATGGTATGCTAACGAAGTTAGATATCAATGATTTCATTCTGAAACTGAGAGAGGAAGAGCTAAGGATGAAGTATAGAGCTCAAAAGTCGAACTATGATCAGAATCCTGCGCTTTACAACGTGACTCCTCTAGCCAAGGCATCTGGAGCACCACTGCTTGCTACCTTTGTTTCAAGCTCAACTAGTCTAGCTCAAGCTTGTACTTCGTGGTCAGAAGCGTCAAGGTCGTCTGGTACCCAACATATGATACCCAAAGCAAATGCAACAAAGTTGAAGACTGAAAACTTTGGTAATGTGACAGTTGAGGTGGCTAAAAAGCACATGGATCTTTTAGCTACTGTAGTCCACTCTTATGATGGACTAATTGCTGGGAAGATTGGGAACTATCACCTGGCTAATGAGGACTACGAGAAGGTGGACGAGACTAAGTTGGAACGAATGGATATCATGTGGCCTTAGCAAGTGCTGTCTGACAAGCTAAAAAGTTTGTCAAAAAGACCAGACAGAACTTGGATGCAACTAAGGACACAACTTTTGGCTTCGAGAAGTCAAAGGTAACCTGTTTCAACTGTGGTGAGAAAGGGCACTTCAAACGGGAGTGCGTAAAGCCAAAGAAGACTAGCAATGGGAATCCTTTCTCCTCTTTCAATCATCAGGAGAAACCCACTAGCAGTCCTACTTCATTAAGCAAGGATCCTAAAGCCATGATTGCTAACGAGGATGAAGGAAAAGACTGGAGCTTTCGGTTTGTCTCACCAGGAGAATCCAACATTGCTAGTGTGGAAGTTATAGATGATGATTCTGCTAGTGAAGGAGACATAGTAGTAGAGATCGCGATGTCCAACTCTGAAGAATGTGCACTAGTGGTCAACAACATGCCTGAAGAAGGAAAATCTACAACAACGTCAGAATCACCAGAACCAGAGACAACAGACTTTGCACTCATGACTGATTCATTAACACCTCCTCAGGTAAGTACTACTTACCAACTATTTAATAATCATGCTTGTTCTCATTGTAATAAATTTAGGGCAAGCATAGATTTAAATATTTCTACGTTATTAGACCATAATGATAGCCTAGTAAAGGACTTGCAACTCTGCACTAAAGCTGATAGGGTATTAAAACAAAATGAGCACAGTTACAAGGAAAAGATAGACCTATTGAACAAACAGCTTAGGGAAACAGAAGTAGTTGCATTTAACCAAGCTAATGACATCAGGTATTATCTTAACTCCTTAGAGGACACTAAGGAGCAAAAAGTAGTTTTGGATGTAGAAGTTAATTCCCTAAAACAAAAACTACATAGTTGGACTAGTTCTTTACACATAGTCCAAAACTTAGTGAGAGAAAGAAACAACGGGGATGGATTGGGCTATAAAGTGGTTTCACCACCACATGAGATCATGATGAACACAAAATGTAAACCAATTAATAATAATCCAATCAAGGATCACCTGGTGTCCACTCCTCTTGTTAGAGACCCAGATTCCACAAGTAAATCAACTGAATCTGGCACTAGACAAAAGGAGGCCACTTCAAAGGAAAAAGGCAAAATGCCTTGTGTTAACCTGGAAAAAGAATTTGAAAAAGTTAATATTAAGTATGGTTCAAACAAAGTCAAATCTGAACCTAAAAGAAACCTTAATGTTAACAAATCACGTGCATCATGTCAAAGCCAGGTAAACAAAATGTTAAAGATGTAAACCTGGTAAAGCAATTAAATTTGTAAAACTAGACTACACATCTAACCAAGAAGAGACTCAATCCAGACAGAATAAGGTTACCCGTGTGTCACCTACATCTCCACAAAAACAAATAAACCGTAAAGTTGAAAGCAGATCTTGCTACAATTGTAGAGAGTACGGACACATTGCGTCTCATTGTCTTTATTATCAGACAACGAGGCGGAAAGTTGAACTCCCTGAACCAAAACCTAGCTTTTTTAAGAGGAACTCAGTGACGCCTCCTAAAAGAGATAGTGAACACAAAGTTCAACACATCATCCAGCCGTCTGTTTATCACAAACAGGCCTCACACAAATCTGGCTTATGGAAGGAAAAATACACCTCCGTATCTAAAAATGAGAACAAATAGACATCTGAGCTTCCCTGCCCTCAAATGGTCAATGGGTTGAGTCTATGATGTGTGATGCCTTGGGGAAACACAAGCCAGTGAAGACTTGGGTTCCTAACCTGAACTAAAATGTCATTGAATGTGCAAGGTGTTTGTTATAGTGCTAAAATTAACACGTGGATTGTGGATAACGGTGCATCCAGGCACATGACGAGGAAGAGGGCTCTCTTATCAAATGTCAAACAAATCAAAGGAGGGCATGTTTCATTCGCTGCAAACAAAGGTGGGTACATCATAGCCCAAGGGGAAGTGGGAAATTAGAAAGTGAAGTTTGAAAAGGTAAACTATGTCCAACAACTACCAAATAACTTACTTTCTATTTCTCAAATATGTGATATAGGCTTCAAAGTAGTCTTTGACAACAAGAAGTGCTACGTTCTGAAAAGGACTACGTGATTCGGAGGACCAAGTCCTAATGACAGCTTCAAGATATAAAGATCTGTATGTCTTGGAACTTTTAACGACCTCCACAACGGACCATGAAGTTCAGTGCTTTCTGGCAAAAGCTATTGAAAAAGATTCCATCTCCTAGCATAGGAGAATGGGACACATAAATCCTCAAAAGATGAATCACTTGATGCAGAATGATCTAGTGCGGGGAGTCAATGTCAAAAACTTTCAACTTCCGGAATTCTGTGTTGCATGCAAGAAGGGCAAACAAACGAAGAAGTCTCATAAGGAAAAGAAGGTTCATTCAATTGACCTTCCTTTTGAACTTCTTCACATGGATTTTTTTGGTCCAGTCAGTACAAGAAGCATCGCATGTGACTTGTACTTCTACGTAGTTACTGATGACTACACAAGATTCTCTTGGGTGATGTTTTTGAAGTCCAAATCAGAAACATTTGAATCCTTCAAGGATATAGTAACTACACTAGAGTCCCTATACAAGCTGAAGGTAGGTCAAGTGCGCTCAGAAAACAGAACCGAGTTCATGAATCAGTGGATGGAAGACTACTCCAAGGAGAGAGGCATTGTACATCAATTTACCTTTGCATACACTCCACAGATGAACGGTGTTGCTGAACGGAAGAATCGCAGCTTGATAGAGACAGCACAGACTATGCTAGTAGACTCGAAACCGCCTATCCAGTTATGGAATGAGGTAGTTGCTAATGCATGTTACACGCTCAATAGAGTTCTGGTAGTTAAGCAACATGGAAAAACGTGTTACGAGTTACTACACCAACGTAAACCTAACATAGAGTATCTCGAGCTGTTTGGCGCTCCGTGCACTCTTCTGAAGAAGACTCTAGAGGGGAAATTCAGTGAGAAGGCAGATGAAGGCATCATTCTAGGATACAACATACCGAACAAGAGAGTTTACAACAACTTAACGGATCTAGTAGAAGTGTGGTGTAACGTTGATGTTCAGAGATACACCACACCACCTGCTGGAAAAGGACCCATCTTCTTTTCGACTATGATGGATTCTTCAAGTCCTTCAACATCCCACTCTCCACTTCTTACGATGAGTTGGCAACCAAGATGATGTACGATGTCTTAAACCCACCGACTCCAGATTCAACATCTACTAGTTCACAAGATAGCTCATCTAATAACTCAGGGGGAGCACATGACGATAGTGAATCCTCCTCTGATGAAGAAGCTGTGGAGACTGATCAGAACAACGAGGAGGAATAAGTTCATATTCCTTCAAGTCCACAAGCATCTGACAGTGATGCCTATGTGTCTTCGGAACCTCAGACTCCTACTGCCTTAGATACTGAACCAAATGTTCATAATCTTGATTTTGAGGTAGTTGTTCCAACAACTCCTGGATCATGCCTAAATGTCTATCATCCTTTGGATAATGTCATTGGGAATGTGAGGTAGGAGTTCAGACCAGAAATCAGCTATACTCTGCTGATTATGCCTCGGTAATGGAAAAGGGATACCTTCATGATGGTGTATATCGTTGCTTTGTGTCTCAGTTTGAGCCAAAGTATGTTAGTGAAGCCCTGAATAATGAGGCATGGTGAGTGCCATGCAAGAAGAACTTCTTCAGTTCAAGAAGTTAGGTGTATGGACTCTGGTGGATAGACCTAAAGGTGCTAAGGTCATTGGCACAAAATGGGTCTTGAAATGAAAGAAAGATGATCAAGGCGTGATCATGAGAAACAAGGCCTGACTTGTTTTTCAAGGATTTCGAAAAGTCGAGGGCATATACTGCAATGAAGTGTTTGCACTCTGGCACTAATAGAAGCAATCAGTATCTTCCTCGCCTATGAATCATACATGAAGATTAAAGTTTATCAACTTGATGTGAAGAGTGCATTCTTTCATGGTGAAATCCGAGAGACAGTGTACGTTAGTCAACCCAATGGATTTGAGGATCCATATCATCGGGACAGAGTTTACAAACTCGACAAGACTTTATATGGGCTTCATCAAGCTTCCAGAGCCTGGTATGAGAAAGTCTCGACTCACCTTGTGAAACACGGCTTTCGCAGAGGTGTTATTGAATGTACACTGTTCATAAAAGAAAATGATAGCGATTTACTGCTTGTTCAAATCTATGTCGATGACATAATCTTTGGTTCAAAGAACGAAGATCTATGCAAAGAGTTTGAAGTAGTAATGAAGGCTGAGTTTGAAATGAGTGCAATGGGAGAGATGAAATTCTTTCCCGGGATACAGGTGGATCAGACACCCAAGGGGATCTTCCTACATTAGACCAAGTATGTAGGAGATATTCTCAGTCGGTTTTACATGGAGAATGCTTCCGCAGTGGAACTCCACTTGTTACAAACGATGATGTAGCACCCGATGAGAATGGTGATTTGGTCGACGCCACCATGTACCACGGAATGATTGGATCTCTCATGTATCTAATTGCCTCAAGACCTGATATTATGTATGCTACATGTTTATGTTCAAGATATCAAGTTAAGCCAAAAGTAAACCATCTCATAGGGGTCAAAAGATTTTTCGTTATCTGAAGGGTACTCCGACACTTGGATTGTGGTATCCTCATGACGTTGACTTCGAGCTAACAAGGTATAGTGACTCGGATTACGGTGGCTGCAAGATGAACTACAAGTCTAGATTAGCGGGATGTCAATTCTTTGGGAAAAGATTAGTGACCTGGCAGTGTAAGAAGCAGACCACAGTTGCATTGTCAACCTGTGAAGCTAAATATGTTGCTGCTGCAACAACACACAAATCATATGGATCAATAGCATATGTGGGATTATGGTTTGAAATACTCTTCTACTCCGATTTTGTTGATAACTCAGCTGTAATTGCAGTAACTAAAAATCCGATCCAACACCCTAAGACCAAACACATCGGAATAAAATATCACTTTATACGTGATTGTTTTGAAAAGAACTTAATCGATGTGATTAAAATAAATACGGATTTTCATCGCGCTGGCCTCTATACAAAGGCTTTTAACAAACCACGTTTTCTTTATTTGTTAGAGGTCAACAACGTTAAAAAGAAAAGTGATGTAATTCCCGATGATGATCATGTGTAGTCCGATGTGTATAGTCAAATTTTCATTTTTTGTTCTTTTTTATTTATTTATCTCTGTTAGTTTTAGTAGTTAGATCAATTTCATGTTATTTTGTTGCCTATTAAAATCCTAAAAAGCGTAAATCGGTTACGGTTTTAGAATTTTAGGGGGAGAATAGGTCAGTTAGTAACATTAAAAAAACGAGGTAGAAGGATAGGCTAGCTGATAGAAAGTAGATCGTATCTGTGATACCGATTCAATGACTTTGGAAAATCATAGTACACAGGAACAAATCAATTGGGATTTTAAAATTTTAATTTGTATAAGATGCAAAATTCAAAGTATAAGTCTGTGTAGTCTGAGCAATATAAAAGGAAAAATGATAACAAAATGTTTACTACTAAGGTAACACAAAGAAAGTAGGCCTAGAGGTTGCTAGACCACAGATGATATGTCGGTAGATTCAACACAATAGATGATTAGACCTGGTTGGTGATCTCAAGAACAAACTAAGTTGTTCAACTGACTGTTGGTTCCCATCTTATCACTGGTTAACACAATCAACAAAATTCCAATAAGGGGTGACGAGCAAATAAACGCCACAAATGTGTGCGGATGACCATAAAAAGAGCAAAGCACGAAAAAATGAAAAGCAAACACTATTAAGCTAATAACTTATGTTGTTGGTGCGTTATGTGCAAAAGAAAAATAAAGATTCTCTAACAAGAAGATAGGTTGTGTGCCTCTCTACTATGTGATGGCACTGACCTGAGGATAAGCACAACCTAGATATTCTAGAATTCATTTTGTTTGCCGCCTCTCTGCTATTCGATGGCACCGACCTGAGGCTTGGCTTCTCTTTAAATGCTCTAAGAATAGTTTTTTCTTGTCAAAATGCCCGTAGACCACTCAAAAATCTCCTAAGGAATGTTGATTACCACATAAGTGTGGGATTCAAAAATGTTGGTTGAAATAATTAACCTTAAACAATCACCAATCTGTGTCAAAAGTCTGTGTATGGATTTAAGAGGACATGTATACTGACAATCATCGTGGCTACAATTCTTGAAAGTCCAAATCAATGTGGGGATCTAATAGTACTAGTATGATTTCCTAAACTTGCTAAGGACTCTAGATGAAAAACAAGAATTGAGCATCAAAAGTTGTGATAAGATGTCCCAACGATTTGACTTGCCTGTATGATTCCAAATTGAATTGGTCAAGTTACGGTCAAAATAAATTGAAGCTACCTATTCCGGAACCGAATCCATTGGATTTACACCTCACACAAAAAGTCAAAACAAGTTTAGTTTTGTATTTCAATTAAGTCTTTTATATCTATTTCAATTTTGTTAATTCAGTTTGTTTAATATCGGACTACATTCAATAGGAAATTTAATCACCTAAAAGGGTCACGTCTAAGGTGACCACACGTACTTTTCAACGGTAAAATTAGTCATGTCTGAGGTGACAAAGTTATTTAAAAGGATCACATCTGAGGTGGTCAAAAGTATTTCAAGTTAAAATGATCATGTCTGAGATGATCAAATGCTCATAAAGTTAAATCAATAGTTAAAATGGGTCTAAGTGAAAAATGGTCATAATGTCAAAATCATGAATATGTTGCAATCGCATGACTGGACCATGAGTATGGATCAACCATGCGAATGGACCATACTCATGCACTAAACAGCCGAATGGACATGAGTATGAACCATTCACCCGAATGGTTTATTCGAATGAGCCATTCGACTGAATGAGAGTGACCTAATGACATAGTCGCATGACTAATTGCCAATCGCACGACTGAAGGTGTCCGACTGTGCAAATCGCACCACTGACCTTTAGTCGCACGAATCAAATGTGCAACTGGGCTCAATCATACGACTGAAGTATACCCTAGATAAATAGAGGGGGAGTCGGATCCAATCACTCATCACTCCAATATTGTCCTAAATCGCACAAGGGCAGTGGTACTCTGCAAAAATTGCTTGTCTTTGATGTAGTTTTGTGTCTATGACTCTAACAACTACTCTACCCATCTATAGGTACATCACAACTGATCCCGATCTAAATGAATGTCCAAAGTACAGATTTTAAGTGTTGATATTATAAAACCTCGTAACTGAGACTTCCCTTAAGAATAGAACACTTAAGTGGTGACACATGTTGGCAAAAATGAATCTAAGTGCTAATTCATGTATCTACGATCAAAGTGATTGTAAACCAAATGTGAAATGCCATGTCTCGATAAAGAGTAAAATCTTTTGTCTCTAATAGGGAGGTATGCGAATGGACACACTGATGAACTCCAGTCGCATGGTTAAGTTAGCCGAATGACTCAATCGCACGTATGAACCATGCTTATGGGTTTGGTCGCATGACAAGTCCAATCGCATGGTACAGTGTACAACTAAATTCAGTTGCACGCTCTATCGTACGACCGAGTCCAATCGCACAACCAAGCCTCAGTCGCATTATCCATTTGCACGACTCTACTAAATGAATCAAGTTCATGAAATTTCAAATGGCATATCGTTACACGAATTCTAACATATATCAATATTGTGTTGCAGCTCTATGTTTGAACAATGGAAAATGAACATCAAGCACAACATATGTTAAAATGTTGATGCTTTTCTGAGGATGAAGTACTCTGGAGACATCAATGCAGGTTTGCTCAACAAGAGAAACTTCTGACCCCAGTTCAAGTGCTTAGCTCATGCCTTCCACAAGTGTATAGTTTTAAGGGGAGCAGGAATAATGAGATGTCTGATCAAATCCAGCATGCCTACTTAACACTAATATTAAACTATCTGTCCACGTGCCTTTACATGATCTCCTCCTATTTGATGGAGAGGAAGAAGATGATGTTCTGGACAGAGATGGGAATAATGCTATGCAATTGGGTGGTGGTATGGATGATGAAGACTCTCAAGATACTAACGAGGTCATGTGTTTTAATGTCTAAGTTTTCTATGCTTATTGATTACAGTGGAATATCTCTCAGGCTTATGAATAGTAGATTGATCCACAATAGAGCCAAAAGATTGCTGAAGAAGTATTAAAGATCCTATAAGAAGGTGATGACCGTGAAGTTGAGACTAAGCTTTTGAAACATCAGCAGTGTGAAAATTTCAGGCCGATTTAATATCTTTTGAGAAATTGATTAAGTATTGGGGTTTTTCACATCTGACTCATGTTAGAGAATCAACAGATCAAGACAAAAGTTATGATTAGATGTCATTTGTATTTGAAAAACTTTTGTAATTGAATCATGTATTAAACTTATAAAATTAATGTTTATTAATATGTGATATGCGATATGTAATTAATGTGTATTAAACTCACAATGAAACTTGATCTACAAAGGAATGTCAAGATTTTGGTGAGGTACACTCCTGAAGAAGGAGAGATCATTCACAGTCTCACTGATGAGCAGATAATAGAAATATTCAAACTCAATGCCAACGAGATCGTGAAAGAGGCTCCAACAATCCATGTGGAAAGTGAAGATGAGCTCAACGATGTGGATGAAATCGAGATTGAAGATGTCACTGACCAGGATTATTTAGAGTACACTGACAATGAGGGAAATGTCATTCCTAATCTAGGAGACAATCTAGTCAGTGAAATCTTTGAGACTCTGGATAAACTGGAACAAGAGTTAGACAAGACGGAAGATGACGCCGAAGCCTCGAATGCTGAAGTTAATATCAAAAAGGATGAGTGGGCTGCATGCTTTGAAGAGATAAGAGCCCAACGTAGTGCGTCAAAGTTGGTTGTCGGCCAGAATCATCGCGTGGGCACATTTTGAAGATCTCAACGTTTATGCAGTTAAACGTGAGAAAGGGATCGAGTATTTCAGGTTC
This sequence comes from Flaveria trinervia, assembly GCA_025506515.1. Classification (NCBI taxonomy): domain Eukaryota; kingdom Viridiplantae; phylum Streptophyta; class Magnoliopsida; order Asterales; family Asteraceae; genus Flaveria; species Flaveria trinervia. The sequence goes on from CM046455.1 coordinate 35,454,883, forward strand.
CCACACGACCTGAAGACTCTTCTTGGATTCGAGCTTAACCAGTTAGCGAAGCTGAACCTGCTATATTCTGATCCACGCAAGATGTCTGGCTGGTTTGAAGCAACACTAAAGAGAGAGTACCACACCAGATGGGTCACCTTCAAACCTCAACAACCAATGAGGTATATCAGACAGTCTGAGGTTGATGCCATAACTGGAAAACCGAAAATAATGCTGAAGTGTAGTCCTCCGCACACCATGTCTAAGATCCCACTATAGGAAATGCCACAGGACTTCACTCCATACTTCAAATGGTGGTATTATGATTGGAGGACAGGAGAGGAAGTCATAGTCTTGAACAACGAGGACAAAATGGATACTATCAAGGTATTTGACTGATGTGGCTCACAAACTTGTTTGCAGATGATGTATACACATTATACATGTGGCCACTGTTCTATGACTTTGAAGATATTGTACAAGCTCTACAATTTCAGAACGTCATACGACTCTGCTTTGGGTTTGAGATACACGCAGGAGTCATAAGAGAAGAGAAGTATAAGAAGTATGAAGAGGTGATGAAGATGGTAAGACATTAGATGAAACTAGGTCCAAGGGGGAGTTTGTAGGTACATGTGTCCCTAGTTTCTGAACTTAATGTAATATGTCTTTAATGTCTTACACTTTTGTAATAGTTGGGTACTTAATGAAATGTAAATGTTTGGTTGTGTTTATTATGTTTAATATTTCATTAATGAGTTGTTTAATGCATATTGACTTGATTATATAGGTTTGTGGTTGATTGTAGTAATATTAATAATGTAATGACAATTAATACATTCAAACTTAATAACATGAAGTTATCATGCGAATGGCCCATGCTAATGGACCATACACATGAACAACTTCATGTGAATGACTCAGTCGCATAACTGAACCAGGAGACTGGATCAGTCGTATGATTGTGACATAAAATTGCCTCATTTGCACGACCAAACACTAAGTCGTGCGAATGGATCAACCGCATGACTTAGTCGCACGGCTGAACCATGCTAATGGTTCAGTCGCCCGAATGAGCAAACCTAACCTATAAATACCACCTAATTTGTGGAAAAACAAAATTATTGTACACACTTCAACTACAGACGTACCCTAGCCACCCAAAGACCTTTAAGATCATACTCCAAGTTCATATATCGCAGTAGATCGATTCCTAATCGATTCTTAACTTTAGATTCAATACATAATTGTTTCTACATGCGTTCTCACTGATTGGATCGCCAATCAAATAGGATTCCGTACTATTTGATTCGGTATACACGTTAATCAGTTAGTACATCGTCCAGTACATGATCTTATGATGTTTGGTGTTGTTTCCCTTTCAGACATGCAACATAGTTATCTTTGTAGAAAAATTCCTTTTTAGGCAAACCATGTACCAAGTTATTTTTAGCCAATTTATTCATTATCTTAAAATTTACATGATACATACGGTTATGCCAAAGTGTTGACTCATGGCTATCAGCTTTGGAAAGAAAACATGATACTTCTCCTATTGGGGAAGCATTGTTCGTATCAAGCTTGTACATATCCCCTATTCTGGGAGATCTAAGAAGCACCAATTCCGGAGGAATTGTCATCCCTGGTTTGAGGATAATGCACATATGTTCTATGAAAAGCATTTGGTGCTTTTGATCATAAAACTAAAAAACACTTAACAAATTATGTTGAAGCTGTTTGACAAAGTGAACTTTGTCAACTTTTAACTTCCCATTGGATATACTCCCTCTGCCAGAAATATATCCTCCGGCCTCACCTCCAAATTGGACAGGACCTCCATCATAGTTTTGAAACTGTTGAATGAGAGATCTGTTCCCTGTCATGTGCATGGAGCATCCACTGTCCACAATCCAGACATTGTTCTTCTTGTCATATGGATGTCCCTGCACATAAGATGAGATTGTTAGTTTTGATTGGAAACCCAAGCCTTGATGGTCTTGGGTTCTTCTAATGATAGTGACATAATTAATCCAAAAGTTAAGCATGGGGGTTCAATGGATGTCTTTGAAGAAGAGGTTTGGGCTGCAGCATCTTCCTTGATCTTCCAATCCATCCTTTGGTTGATCATAGAGGATGAGCTTGTTGAAGCTTTTGCAGCATGGCATTCTTCTCAAACTTCTTTTTTTTCAGAAGTAGCCTTCACAACCTTTTCTTCCGAAGCAGTCTTCTATAGGATGGTTTCAAGGGAGATTTCTTGTTCTTCTGAACTGTAGTAGCTTTTGTTTCCGAAGCCATTTTCCCTTTGGAAAAAAGATTTTCTTCCGAAAGCAGCCTTGCTTTGGAAACCAGCTTTCCTTTTTCACCAGTTGAAGCATTTGATAGGGTCCAAATGTGAAACCTTCCCTGACTCCTTCTTTTCTAACATTATTTGCATAATGTGTGCTTGCATGATTGTAGTAACAATCTTTGGCCATATAGTTTTACAGACCACACATTATGCATGCAATGTTAGTCTTTTGGGAATATGAAGATTGTTGTTTCTTAGGCTTTTTCTCTTCATCACCACCTTTTCCCTTCATCTTTTGATAGGACAGGAGTGATGGTACTACACTTCTTTCTTGGATTAGAAGTACCTAACACTTGGAATCCAGCTGAGATAAAGACACCTTTTTGCTTTAGGTCAATCTTCAGCATAGACTCAACCATTTTCTTGGCAGTTCTTCTTGCAGCTTTAGCTCTGCTTCTTCTAGATTTGGTGGTTAGGATTTGATGTTCACTGGGAGAGATGGGTACATTTACTTGTTCCTTCCCTGTGGTGGCAACTATTCTTACATCATTCTTCAACTCATGTGAAGATGGGTCAGTAGTTGGGACCTCTTGCTCTTCAGTACAACATCTAGGTTGTCTGATAGACTCATAAGAGTGTGGTGGAGCAATTTCATTGGTCCCCAACCCTCCTTTGTTCTAATAACAGAGTTTGGAGTAGGAGGATGATGCAAGAATAGCTTGGAAGTTCTGCTCATAGATTGAAGAATACTTCCTGGCTTGAGCCTCAGTAGTGACAAGCTAGGCTTGGGCCTCAGAAAATTTGGATATTAGATCCTTTATTGGAGTCTTGTAGTTGGTGTGTTCATGTTTTAATAGGGACACAATTTTCTCTAACTCCTTAATTTTCTTTTGTAGTCAGATTCAGCCCTTTTAAAATAAGATTTTAAGATATTTAAAGACTCAATATCAGACTTAATTTCCATATTGTAATCTGATATAATTTAACCTTTACTATACAAGCAGGAGTATAGAGATGTTCATATACCTGGTTATCATCTGTTCCAACCATGAGAGCTTGAGTAGGAGTCACATCCTATACGATAAAGCTCTAGTAAACTTCTTGAGCCATTGTAGTTGTTTTAGTTGACAATCAAGTGGGCTTTGATGTAGAGGGATGTGCCGAGGCTTGTGGGGTTCCCGGATTTGTCTTGGGAGCCTTACATTCCCTTGCAAAGTGACCAAGTTGGTTACAGTTGTAACATTTTGCCTTGGTTTTGTCAAACCCAAACTTGCTGGTAGTTGGGTTTTGAGGGAAATTCCTTCCAGTTCTCTTAAAGAACTTCGCTCTATAGGTTAAAAGAGCCATTTGTTGGACTATGTCTGCATACTCTACATCGTCTGGACTAAAACACTCTAGATCATCAAAACAGTATTGAAAATCACCAAAGTGTCCACTTCCTGAGACAAAGGCACAGCTGTTCTGAAAGGTACCGTGCTAAACCTGTTGAGACCTTAGGGTCTCAAGGAAAGTAATGTAAGGTCTAGAGGAGCAGGATGGCTGCTAGATGTATGTCAGGTAGTGCTGAGTTGTGGGGGTACTGAGCCTTTAGGAACCATTAAAGCATTGCTAGCAGGAAGACTCAGAGGTCTGCTTATTTGGTGGCCCTTCTTACTCTCCATCTCTAAACGGTATCTATCAAGGATGCCATAGAGTTCAGTCATAGTAAGAGTGTTCAAGTTCTCTGTCCTCATGATAGAGACATAGTATCATGTTCACTTATTAGAAGAGCACTCATGAACTTTCTTGTGAGATCTCTAAGTTCAGGAGTGATCTTCACAGACTGGAGAGAGGAGATAAGATCCATGTACCTGAAATACTGCTGGCTGAGTGTCTCTCTAGCAATATAAGTGAAGTTCTCGAATTACTGCTTCAGTGTGTCCTCCTAGGAGCCGTTGAAGCTTGAATACATCTGAGCAAGTGCATCAAACAATTATTTGGCAGACTTACAATGCTCAAACCCCACCATGATGGAGTTGGGTATTGCAGTCATAAGAATGGTCATAGCATTGCTGTCGATGTCCATCTTCTTTCGGTCCTCGTTAGAATAATCTTCAATAACTTTTTCTATCATGGCACCGTTTCCTCTAGGTTAAACCACCTTGGGTTTATATGAGCTATTGACAATGGAGTTCCATATTTTACTGTCTTGGTATCTGATGAAGCCTTCCATTCTTTTGCTCCAAGACCTGAAGTTTTCAGGAGTAATGATGGGAGCTTTGGTCATAGTTCCCATCTCTACTTTGGATTTGTTAAGAGCCATTTTGAGTGACTTGTAGGGAGGAGTGAAAAATAGGTTGATATGGATGGTAAGATCTCACAATCAAGAGCACAAAAAGCTCTGATACCAATTGCAAGATCGGTTTATGTCACTAACATTTTGTTTTTCTCTCAAACTCACTTAAACAACACTCAGATGAAGGCAGAGTCAATAAGAGTTGATCATAATATAATAAGTAGTAAAGAATACAAGAAGTTATTTTCAAGGTACTTGCATATATTGCCTCTCAACTCAAATGTTACAAGACACTTACAAGCATGGTTTATGAATTACAATGAGAAACTATATATAAAACTACCTATAGCCGGATATACTTTGATTCTTGCAAGGACCCTATAACTAAAGCAAATACTACAATGCTAGAGTTTAGGTATCTTAGATAATGTCTTATCCAAGATATGGTAGTGATGACAGGTCCATGACTTACCTTTTGTCACCAACTAAGTTGGCAACTGTGCTATCTAACAAAAGGTGAACAGTGGAATAAAGTATGGTCAACTACATGGCTTTTGAGAAACGGCCATGCAGTATCGCAAAGGTCTGCAGCGGGTTGTCAGAGACCATACTTATGTCCACTGGTTCATAGCAGTGTCTTTTGAAGGTCAAATGGCTTCGGAAGAACAAGTACTTCCGAAGCCACTTATACTTCGGAAGAGGCTACTTCTTCCGAGGCTTGAGAACTTCTTCTTTCTCATCATACTTCGAAGCAGTCTTCTGAATTCATCTTCTTAGACTTGATCTTCGGAAGTATAGTTTGTCTTCAGAAGTTGATCATTCACTTTGTCTTCGGAAGAACTCTACAACCTTCGAAAGTTCCATACTTGGCTTCGGAAGCCTTTGTAAGTAACATCAAAATTTGACTAAGTGATTTGGTTTTGGTTGCACCAGCCTTCTTCTTGATTCAATAATAACATTACCATCCCCATCAAGATTTACCTTGTCCTCAAGGTGAAAGGTAGGACATTGGTGCAGAAGATAAGCATTGTCTTCCCAAGTGGCTTCTGCTCAAGTAAGGCCTTCCCACTATAAAGGACTTTGAGAAACGTGTTGACTAGCTCTAGTAAGAGTGCGTCTATAAAGAATTGCATGGGGTAGTAAGATCATGGTTGTTGTAGAGTCAACCATGTGTAAGGGAGTGATCTGTTGATCCGACTGAACCACAAATTGTCGAAGCAACGAAACATGAAACACGGATGGGTCTGAGCTGTAGGCGGTAAGTCAAGCTTATATGCTACTATACCAATTTTCTGCAGAATCTGATATGGGCCAAAATAAAGACAACCCAATTTGTGATGTCGTTGTGAACGTAGTGAGCCTTGGTGGTACCGTTGAAGTTTGACATAAATCTAATCACTGATGTTAAACTGGAGATCGCGTCTATGTTTATCAGCCTAATGCTTCATTTTAGTTTGAGCTTTGAATAAATTACTTTTATGGACTGCTAGAATAGCATCACGATCCAGCAACTGAGTCTCGAGAGTAGCATTAGTAATGGAGTCGCGGATGTAACGATTAATAGTTGGAGGTTTGCGACCATATAAAACCTCAAAAGGAGTCATTTGCATGGATGTTTGATAAGTAGTATTGTACCAAAATTCAGCTCATGGAAGAAAATTCATCCACTGGTTGGGATAGTGTAATGCATAGCAGTACAAGTACATTTCGAGACATTTATTAAGGGCTTCCGATTGTCCATCACACTAGGGATGATAAGCGGTGCTAAACGAAAGAGTAATACCCTATAGACGATGTAACACCCTCCAGAAAGTGGTCATAAAACAACCATCACAATGGGTAACAATGTTGGTCGGAACCCCAGGTAAGCGAATAATTCACAAAAACAGTAGCAACAATAGAACTAGAAAATTTGGTGGGCAAGCCACAAAGTGCCCATATTTAGATAATCTATCTACCACCACCATAATGGCCATTTTACCTTGAGAAGGTGGTAAACAAGTGATAAAGTTCATGGCGATCTCATCGAACACCAAGTTAGGAATAGGAAGAGGTTGAAGTAAATCGGCTGGACATAAAGGTGAAGACTTGGTTTGTGGACAAATATGGCAATGAGCAATAAATTGAGTAACATGAGTTCGCATATTCGGCCAATAGAAATTTGAACTCAAACGATGAAGTGTATGAGTAACGCTGGCATGACCACCGGTCGGGGAAGAATGAAACTCAGACAACAACTGATGTCAGAAGTTTTATTAGGGGGAACCAATAAGCGACCATGATAGAAAAGAAGGCCGTCTTTGAAAGTGAAATTCAACCTAGATGATGAATTGGAGGAATAGTCGGCAATAATCTGGTGGGATTCTTGATCGTGGATGATGGCCCAACAAAGGTCGTGGAGGAACGAGGGTTCGTGAGAATAAAGTGCCAATAATTGGCCATTTGGTGTTAGAGACAGGGCATCGACAGCAGCATTCAATTTACCGGGACGATATAAAATCTCAAAATCAAAACCTAGAAGTTTTCCCAACCACTTTTGTTGTGTGGCGTTTGAAAGATATGATCTTGAAAGTTTTTCAGAGATTATTAGTCTGTTAGAATAGTAAAATGGTTACCAAGAAGATATTGGGCCACTTGGCGATAGCTTGAGTAATCGCTTACATTTCCTCGTGGTAAGTGGAAGCTTGTTGCATACGAGGGCATAGTTTCTTGCTAAAATAGGCTAAGGGATGTTTATCTCGAGATAAGACAGCACCAATACCAACACCTGAGGCTTTCGTCTCGAGAGTAAAAGGTTTAGTGAAGTCTGGTAAATGTAGTACGAGAGTCGAGCTAAGTTGTTAGATCTAGGAACAACAAGATTTAGATCATTTTTATATAGGCTTAGAACATTAATGAATATTTGTAATGAATGATTGTAATTCATTATTTTGATGTATGCATTGTGTATATAGGTTAACCCATACGTGTATTGATCTGTGTATGATTGCAGGTACAAACATAATACTTGGTCAATTACTAAAATTGATTAAGTGTAAGAAACATCTACGGATGAACATTTTGTTCTTCTATAGATATGTTTCTTACAAGTAACAAACATCCGAAGATCATCTGCGAATGAACAATCAACTGCAGCTCAAGTGAATTAGAGTTCAATTGAAGACTCCTGCGGAAGAACGAGTACCTGCAAAAGAACAAACACCTATGGAGAACTATGTAGCTACGGAATCCCAAGAGATCCGGTGTTTTCTTAACTGTGCGAATCCCAAGAAATCCAGTGTTTTCTAACTATGCGAATCCCAAGAGATCTGATGTTTCTTTAACTCAAACACACATGCCTATAAATATGGATCTTAGGTTTCACATCAAACAAGGACATTCGAACACAAACAACCAAGCATCAATACAAAAAACCCAAACATCACATCAAATCAAACATAAACCCTAGCAAACGTCTCATCAACATCAACATGTTCGAAGCATTTATTATTCATTAGGAATTTATTCATCTGTAATCATTATTCTGTTTAATGAAATACGTTTGATTCAATCTTTTTGTTTGCTTATTAATTGTGTTCTTCTCGTTGTGTTCATCATAATCATTAATCATTCTATTTCATATTTAGTTATTAAAACAATTAAACAAGGTTAATGTTGATTCCACAAACATTAACTTGATTCCCTATTAACACCGATAATTCCTGATTGTGATCCTTGGATTCACAGTGGTATCAGAGCCAAGTGCTCATTGATTTAGATCGATTGATCTATCAGTGTTAATAGTGTTTAATTGTTTGCTTGTTTCACTAGATTTGCCATTTTTTGCTGATTAGATCTATTTTTTAAGCAAATTGTTTTTTTGTGCTTTTATTAAAATAATGAATTGTCCTTCAGCAAGTACTGTTACATTGCTTGATTAACTTGGGTCAATATTCAAATCAATGAATAGTAGATCTTAGTTATTGATTGACATTTATAAATTGTTCATATTTAATCGAACAAATACATTACAAAAAATTTAAGTCAACATATCAAAACATGAGTAACTTTGGTGGATCATCATACCAACCTCCGAAGCTGGAAACAAAAGCAGATTTTAAATCCTGGAAAATCAAGTTCAAAAATCATGTGAATTATACAGATTCTGACTTATGGGTGTCAATACCTGAAGGTCCCTATATTCCACCCACTCTTGGGCCGGATTATAATGACAATAATCAACCAATAAGTATAAAGGATTTGTCACCTGATGATATTAAGAAGGTTAAAGTCGATATTAAGGCATACAACTTACTTAGTATGGCTTTACCTGAAGAAATATTGATCAGATGTGAGAACTACAAAACAGGGAAGATTCTTCATACACACTGTGAAGGGAGTGATGAAATCAGAAGAATTAGGAAGGACACCCTTCATTTACAATACAAAACTTTTCATCATATTGAGGGTGAATCAATTCCTCAACAACCCCATAGATTTATGCAACTTGTAACAGAGATGAATATCTTGGAGTTGAAATACACAAATGAGAATTAAACAAAAAGATGCTCCATACTTTGCCAAAAAGTTGGAAGCAAACTATGTCCATGTTCAAGAACACCATTGACCTCAAAGCAACTGGTTTAGATACATTTGTAGCTAATGTTGAGACTCTTGAAATGGACGAAAAATTAATAAACAAGAGTGTGAGAACTCATGTCACACCCTATCACTTTAAAGAAACAAAAAGTGCTGGAAGTGCCTTCATTTCCAACAATGATAGTGATAACTCTTGTACTTGAGTGAACATGAAGAGGAAGTAAGTTTTTAGGACCATTGAAGGGTATGCAAATACAACACAATAACACAAAGAAGAGAGTTGATTAGGAACACTCAACAAATCAAACAGTAAAATTGGTTAACCTCAAGAAATGACACTAAGAACAGAAGTAAATATAAGACAGAACAAGATAGCAAGATACACAAGGAGATGGTTTTCAAGATTGCAGTATATTGTCTTCTCAAATTTTATTACAAGTGTTACAAAGCATGAAAGAAAGTTACAAGTACTTGAGATACATATACTACATCCTACAACTGGCGGTACTTTGAAGGCCAGCTGGATTCAATTGACTAGACACAACACAAAATCATTTGTAGAGTCATAAGGCAGATTTGCCTTTTGACTAGTGACTATGACATGCCATAGCACACATCCTTATCAATTACAAAAAGGATAAGGTACATGAAGTAGAAAGTTACACACTCAAGACCTCAATGTACAATTACTAAAAGCATGGAACTTTTCACCAACTCATGTAAGTTGGTGACTTTATAGAGTTGCAGCAGAAATGGGGTCCAACTTTATGTATAGTACATTAGATAAAGCATGTATACTAAAATTCTTCGGAAGAAATCTATCTTCAAGTGTTGGCTTCGGAAGACTTTTTCTCTGAATCTTCAAAAGACTTCATCTTTGGCTTTGGAAGATATTAGTCTTGGCGTCGGAAGATTTGACACTTAGAATATTTTTGTTGCTTGTGTGAAACTTCAAAAGCATTATTCTTCAGTACTCATGTGCATGCATGCAGGAAAGACTTTGGGTGTTTGGGTTGCTTCAGCCTCTTCATATAATCTCTACAAACTCCCCCTAGGTTAATGCTACCAAAACACTTGAAACTTCAGATATTGATAGTCCTCATTAGGATAATGACTGACCCTTTCTTCATGAGATCATCAGGATCCTGCAAACATTCAAAGTCTCTTCTCATGTCAAAGAGATCTTGCAGAGGCAGATTGAACATGTCTTGCCATGTGTAGACATTCTCAATGCCATAATCTCTAATGGCATGCCACCTTTCTGGATTTATGGTATAGGTCCAAGACAGGATGGGTCTTTTTGATGCTAGAGGAGCTGTTTGAATAGGAGATGATGGAGCATCCTTTGCCTGAACATCCTCAAGATGTTCTAACTCATCATGAGGTTTAGAAGCCATCCTTTTCTTTCTTTTTGATCCTTTTAACTGAGAAGACTGGCCTGTAGCACCTAACTGATCTTCTTTGTCTTTCTCAGTTGGGTTTTTTTCTCTCACAGGTTCAGAAGGAGAAGAGTCTAACCCTACTATGGATCAGAAGATGAAGCTTGCTAAGATACAGTAGAAGGTTCAGGTTTTGTTGTCTCAGGTTGTTCAACTAACCTCCACTTCAGGTGGAGCCTGACTTGGAGGGAAATATAAGTCAATCAGCTCTCCACTCTTGATCTTCTACTTGATTACCCTGAAATGCTCATCCATAGTGGATAGAGACATAGGGCCGACTCTCCTTTCAGAGAATCCATATAGCTTCAAGAAGTTCATCATCCTCTGCCTGTCTGCAGATTTCTTAATGCTCATCTGGATGATGGCCCTTGATTTTGCAGCTTCTTCCCTTAGCTTCCCTTTAGTGATCTTTCTTTCCTTGACTATCTCAAGTTCAAGTTGTTTGAGATACTCAAACTTAACATAGTCATAGGATAAGGGAAAAAGTGCATCTGCCTGATAGAGGCATGTGGCACTCAGGTAGTTGATCATTTTGATCCTGTCTTCTTCTCTATCTACCTGAGGTTCTTGTTGAACCACATCATCCTATGTAGGACTTTCTTGAACTGGGGAGAGAGTAGGCACATGCTTGTACAATCTTTTCTTTTTTCTGTCTTCTTTGATTTGTACCAGTAACTCTGCATCTTCTGCCTCCTTCCTCTCCTTTGACACTTCCATGTCAACTAGTTCATTTAGTTCCTCTAAGGGGAGAGAAATGACATTATCAATGTCATAGTTCCTGGTCTACAAGTAATTGATCTTGACTGCCCTCAACTCATCAACCTGAGTGTTTTGCCAGGGGGCAGCCCTGATTGCAGTTTCCATGAGTCTTGCAGACTCAGAATATGAACTTTCTCCCCTCAGCTTCCTTTTCCTCTCACTCTCTTCTCCTCCTCAATCTCCTCAAAAGTCATCTTTCTTTTCCCTTTGTCACTCATAGACCTTTATGAATCAGGGTAAAGAGAGCTTTGGCCTTCATTGCTTGGTGTAGCTTCCAAGCTCTGGCCAAAGAGACGTTAAGAAGCACCTTCACTAGTAGGTGTCTCAAAAAGGGTATGAGTCTCTTTAGCAGTTGATAATGATGAGACAGGGCTCTCAGGTTCTGCCACTGGGTCTTCATCAAGATTTCCCCTATGAAACTAATCTTAGGGTCTGCCCTAACATCCAGTTGACCAATGGCATTGCCTGATTGCCTTAGTCTTCTTCTGAAGCTAAACTCTGCAGTGATCATGTCTTGGATTCTTTGAGCTAACTTGTCAGATTGTCTTGATTGGCTTTGATTGACAAGTGGGATGTTAACTACATCTAGACCTTCATAGATGTTCAAAGTCTCAAAGTTAAAGACCACTTGCTATCCTTGAACTCTAAGAATGATGAGGGCTCTTCTGTTAGTGTCATATCTCCACCCAATGATGTGATTTGAATTTGGTGGAGATGACATAGCCCTTGGTATCCCTTCCTCAAACAAACTCTGTATGTAGGAGTCTATAGAGTCCGCATAAATGTGAACTTGAGGAGGTTGTTGAGTAAGCACAATTGCAAGTGTGGATGGTGAGAACTCAATGTCCATACTCTCTGAAGAACTCTCAGGTTCTGTGACTGTAATGACTTTCTCCACCTTTTTGGTAGCATCAGACACTTGCATAGGTGAGCTTGGAGTTAGGTCAATCACATTCATAGGTTCTTGTGTTCCTGGTTGAGCTCCTCTTAAAGGTCTCCAACTAGTTTTTCCCTAAGATAAGAAATCTCAAGTTGGTGATTATTGACCTGTTATGCAAGGTAGTCACTTGAGATTCAAGATTACTAACCTTGGAGACTAAATAGGTGCATGTTTGTGACAATTTTTGCACCTTAGTCTCAAATTCCCCTCATCTTCATCAAAAGAATCATAGGGGGATGAGAGAAAAGGACTAAAGCCCTCACTCTCACCACCAACTTTAAGTTCTTGGCTGCTGGATTTCCTCTGTTCATTGATAGCCTCAGTAGAGGTGTCAATGGGCAGAGTTGTCATGGTTGAGGTCATAATGATGGAGTCACTTGAAAATGTGAGAGCCTCTTCCATATAGACATCCTGAACAGGTTCAGGAGTGTCCACCTCAGTAGTGGGTGACTGATGTGGGCTAGAAATATGAGACTCAGAAGCACTCATTTCTCTTTGAGTAGGGGAAAAGAAGAGAGAATCACGGTACTCACTAAAACCTAAATTTTCATCAGTAAAAAAGTCAAGGTTAGGAATGGTTGGTTTAAATCCAAAGGCTGGGGATGTTAACTATCCCCTGACGGTTGATCACTTGAATGTCGAGACTCAAAGTGATGGCTTAAGGCATTTGGGCTTATGGGCTCATTAGGTTGAGCATGAGAAACCTCAACACTTATCATTAAAGTAATTGGAGTGGTCTGCTCCTTAGCAGAAGTGGGAGCTCTAGTATCCACTTCTTCCTGTGTACGTGAGTGTACCGGGGCTTGCACAGACTGGATAGCTGAGTAGGGGTTCGTTTGTGTTTTCTTTGGTAGGTGAGGGTGATTTGTTGTTGTTGAGGTGGTTGGGAAGTAAAAGGTGTAGGTTCAACACTAGCTGGTGCTGCTAGGTTGTCACCTTGAGCAATGAGCGCTAACATTTTTGGGACATGGGATGTTTCTACCCCAGAGAAGCAAACAATGGGGTTTCTCAATATTTTAAAGATGCCAGGCTTCATCTGTCCCAGTTTAAGAATATTACCTATCCCCTTAACTATGAGCCTAGTTCACAGTTAAGAATGTATTGAACATATCTAGGGAACATGTAATACTCTAAGGAGTCCGACTTTGCAAGCAAGTTTGTATAAACAAACTGAGCGTACCTGAAGTTGACTCCTGAACCATCCCATGGATACTGAACGAGATATCTTTGGGAATCTGGTCCCATCCACCATGCTTGTTCGATAAGTTGTGGATAACCACATAGAGCAGGAATTTCCATTGGGATGAGACCTTTCCTTTCCTGAAGGTCTTGACAATGTAATCTCCCTCATAGCACATCTGCAAAAAAGACTAGTTAACAGCTTCTTTAGGAAAGAACACCTCACCTTCTTCACCATCCAGCTGCAGATGCATGTTGACAATGGACGGAGTGATGAAGATTGTTCTCCCCTGCACTGTGGCAGATAGTGCCTTCTCCCTATCTATGACGACCTCTTGGCAGGTCTTCCAAAATTCGAGCAGATGATCCTCATAGAGTGTAGGATCAATGGTCAGGGAGGTGAAGTAGTTGGATAGAGCTAAGAAACGGCAAACCTCTGAGAAATGAGGATCTTTCTCAGAGTGTAATAGAGCAGCGTGGTTATGTTGCCAGTGTAACTGCATGAAAAAGTTTGGATCATTTCCACGATTAAGGTTGGCCATTTTAAGAGAGCTTAAGGATGAAGAAGATGAAGGAAAGTAATTTCAGAGAGAAATTTTGGGTTTTTGGTTCGGAGTAAAGAAGCAGATGATAGAAAGAGGGGGAAATCGTTGGGTTTATAAGACCAATTTAATGAAAGAGGATAAACTTTGAAATCCAGAAGTTGTTTCCAGCTCTGAAAAAGTAGTTTGCTTTTGCTCAAAAAGTAGTTTTCTTCGAAGTCAAAAAGCTTCCGAAGGTAAATTATCTTCGGAAGTTTTAGTGAAAAAGCTTCCGAAGCTAAAATGACTTTGGAAGAATCTCCTATGAATTTTGAGAATTATGACTTCGAAAGAAATCAACACATGAAAGTTTGTTCAAGGGAACAAAGCTTCCGAGGGTTAACTTGCTTCGGAAGAAGATTGTCTTTGAGAACATATAAGTGCTGAAGAAGAGTTTTAAGTTTTGAAAGACATTTTAGAAATTTCTTCTGAGGGTAAATTACTTGGGTAGTTATTTGTTTTAAGGGCATATGTTTCTTCGAAAGTTAAAAACATAACTTCAAAAGGATCAAAATTTTCAGAATTTTAAGGAAGTCTTCAAAAAGTTTTTATCCAAAGAAAACAAGAGCTTATGAAAGTGATGAACTAGACAACTTAGGACACACATATTTTAAGAAATAATAAGAATTAGTTTTAAGAAAAAAACCTACTCAAAGTTTATCATCCCAATAGCTGATATTAGATATTTAAATCTTTGTTCATCAAAAGCCTTTGTAAACAGATCAACATATTATTTATTTGTGTGAACTTTGACAAGTTTAATTAATCCCTTTTCAAAACTATCTCTAATTAAATGATACCTAATGTTGATGTGTTTAGTCCTGAGTGCTGCACAGGATTCTCTGTGATAGAAATAGCACCGTTGTTGTCTATGTGAATGGGAGTCTCCTTGAGGTTCAACCCATAGTCCAACATCTGATTCTGAATCCAAAGCACTTAAGCATAGCAGCTTGCAGCAGCAATGTATTTAGCTTCAGCAGTTGATGCAAAGACACAGGATTGTTTCTTGCATTACCATGAGACAACCCTTCCACCAAGAAATTGATATCCCCCAGATGTAGGCTTTACAGTCATTTTGCAACAACCATAGTCACTATCTGTATAAGCATACAGATTGAAGTCGGAATTCTTAGGATACCACAGACCAAGTGTTGAAGCACCTTTTAGGTATCTTAGAATCCTTTTGACAATGATAAGGTGAGACATCTTAGAGTTGGCTTGATATCTTGCACAAATACATGTGGCAACATAATATTAGGCCTGATAGTTGTAAGATACATAAGAAACCCAATCATAGACAACTATAAGTGTTCATCTATACACTCCCCCTCAAGATTTGGACCAAGGGAGTAGTTTCAAGCATTGGGTGTCTTAGCAATCTTACAGTCAGTCATGTTGAACCTTTTGAGTATGTCTTGAGCATACTTTGACTGACTAATGAAGATGCCATTTTCAACTTGCTTCACTTGAATTCCTAGATAGAAATTGAGTTCCCCAATGGTACTCATTTCAAATTTGTCCTTCATCAGCTTCTCAAAGTCTTTGTAGAGCTTTGGATTAGTTGATCCAGAAATGATGTCATCTACATACATTTGAACTAGCATTATGTCATTTCCTTGTCCTTTGATGAAGAGAGTTCCATCTATAGTACCTCTTCTGTATCCATGCTTGCAGAGATACTAAGACAGAGTGTCATACCATTTGAACTAGCATTATGTCATTTCCTTGCTTCATGGGTTTGTCCTCTTATTCTTATCCTTATGGAAACATCTCTAATGATGTTTGTAGTGGGATGAGACTTGTGGATCCTAAGTTGACGTATCACAACAAGTTGTTAAAAGAGATCCAAATTAGAGAAATTTAGATCTAACATTGATGTATCTCCCACTGCATCAGCACACTTATCAAGAGAGACTTGATCCAATAAGTGTGTGACATCATTGATGTTGTCATCTATGGAGTTGTTATCAGCATCAACAAATTCTTGATCACTATCACCACCACCATTGTTATCTTCTGCATTTGAAGTATCTTTATCTGCTTGTAGAGCCTCTGAGCTACAATTTGAAGGCATCTCAGATGTATCAGCTAAATTTGTCATTGTGGTGCTGATAGAAACTTCATTTGCAGAAGTAGTTACAATTGGAGCTGAAGATGTATGGCTTGAAGGTATTCTTAGCTCAAATCATAGGTTAGGATCACCTGTGGGTAAGATATCTGTAGATCCTGAAACATTATCACAAGATTTGTTAAAATAGTTGGTAACTAAATCAAGATCAAACAGCCAATCAGGACCAGAACCAACCACATAGGATCTGTGTTCATTGAAAGTCACATTGGCTGACTCCTCAACAATTCTAGTTCTGAGATTGTATACTCTGTAAGCCTTAGCTTGAGAAGAGTATCCAATGAAGTGTCCATCATCTGCTTTCTCAGCAAATTTGGCAATTTGATCTTTGGTATTCAAGATGGTGCATGGACATCCAAATGACCTGAGAAACCAATGAAAGGTTTCCAATAGCCATGAGCCTTAACTACTAAAACACTATTTGGCACATAGCAGGCATTGTTGACAACCTCTGCCCAGAAGGTGATGGGCAGCTTATAGTCAGAAAACATGGTTCTTGCAGCTTCAATCAGTGTTCTGTTTCTTCTCTCAACAACACCTTTTTACTGAGGAGTCCTGGGAGCACTGTATTGTCTTGTAATACCCTTTCCATCACAAAATGTATCAAGGATTTGGTTCTTGAATTCAGATCCCTGATCTTATGGTTTTGACCTTGTGATCAGATTGAATCTCAATCTTTAGGATGAAATTCTTTAGAATCTCAGGGGTCTCATCCTTAGTTCTAAGGAAGAAAACCCAAGTGAATCTTGTAAAGTCATGTGTGATCACCAAACAATAAGAGGTCCTTCCTAGACTCATTACACTGGTGGGGCAAAAGAGATCCATATGTAATAAGTGTAAGGGTGTAGTGACAGAATTTCTTTCTATAGGCTTATGAGATACATTGTGTTGCTTTCCTTTCAGGCATGTAACACAATGATCATCACTTGTAAACTCTTTATTGGCATTCCAGTTACCAAATCATTCTTAATAAGTTTATTCATGTTCTTAATGTTTACATGGCATATTCTTTTATGCCATAGGAAAGATTCATCACTATTGGCTTTAGACAGAAAGCATGAAACTTCTCCAGAGGAAGATGTTTCTGGCAAGTCCATCTTGTACATGTTCTCTTTCATGGGGGCTCTAAGCAGGATATGCTCATGAGGATTGACCACCCCAGGCTTGATAACAATGCACTCATGCTCAGTAAAGAGCATGTTATGACTCTGATCACAAAATTGGGATACACTCAAAAGATTGTACCCAAGCTCCTTGACAAAGTTCACCTTTTAAATGATGAGCTTACCATTTGTGACATTGCCCCTTCTAGAAATGTAACCACCTTCATCTCCTCCAAAAGCAACTAGCCCTCCATTAATCCTTTCAAACTTCTAGAGTTGTTGAAGGAGAAATTTTAGTCACTTGGTCTTTCTTGGACTTCCATACCACCATTGAAAGTTTAGACTTGACCTTCAACACTTTGGAAGCTTTTGAGACTTCGGATGTTTTGATGACTGGACTTTTAGAAGATTCTGCAGACATTGCAGCAGACTTTAGTGCTTCGGAAGTATTCCTATGTTCCGACACCAAATGTTCTTCCGAAGGCAATTTTTCACTTGCCTTCTTCTTTATTTTGGAGCTTCTAAAGGAAACAGATATTCCTTCGGAAGCTAAAATCTTCTTGGAACTCTTGGAAGTCTTATTCCTCGTCATATGAGGAGTACCTCTTGGATTGTATGGGAAATCCTTAGAAAGATAAGAAGTACTTTCACACACGACACGCTCCATTATCTTCTTCCAAGAGCTTTCTGCTGAGAACAAGACTGATCTTGATCACATCCCTTCTCCACCTTCATCTTTGCAGATGCAGGGATAGTACTTCTAGGGTGATAACTGTTCTTGGAGATGGATGGTCCATGTTATGTAGTAGTGGTACACAACATATAAGCCTTCTTCTTGGTGTTGAGATGATTTGAAGAGAACCAGAACTCTTAGCAAAAGAGTTTAGGTTGATATCTTCAGTCTTCACCACTTCAAATCATGCAGAGATAAAAACTTGTTTCTACTTAGAATCAAAAGTGGCCTTGATCTCTTGAGCCTTCCTAGCTTTTCTTTTGCTCTTCTTGATCAAGTTCTTCCTCATAGACTTGGTCATCACAGTCTTCTTCTTCTCCTCTGAAGGATAGTGACCCTTCTTAGAATCCTCTTCTTCACTCATCTCAGAGAAATTCTTCACCATCACTTCTTCATCCTCTTCACTCAAAGGATCTATGAGAGGAAGCTCATCTTCATAAGTTTCACACCTAGGTGATCTTACAAATAAGATTGTGTGTGGAGGAGCTATCTCATTTGATTCTAGTCTCTACTTGTTTTGATAACACACCTTGTTGTGTAAGGATGAGGATATCATGTTCTTGAAGGTCTCTTCTTCAAGAACACACTTTTCTGCCCTGGCTTTGCTGATCACAAGCTCAACCTAGCACTCAGTCAGCTTAGTTATGAGATCCTTGATCTGAGTCCAATAATTTGTATGTTCATGTTTTAGAACTGAAATGGTTTTCTCTAAATCCTCTATCTTTCAGACATTCTAACATCAGCTTTTAAAATGTTTAAGGACTCAAGATCAGATCTCATTTCTAAGTTGTAGGACTTGTATCTGTTTACTCTAGCAATGCAGACAGGGGTACAGACACGTTCCAATACCTTGGCTTCATCATCATGTGTCACTAGTGCTTGGTTTGGAGTAGCAACTTCCACCTGAAAGCTCCAGTCAAAGCCTCCTTCTCAACAACAACTGCAACTTGCTACTTTGACTTGTCATTCTAGGTAGCTTTATCAGTGTAGTTTGGTCTGGATTGTGCTTGACCATCATTTGTTCTTGGTGCCTTACACTCCCTGGCGAAGTGACACATTAAGTTATAGTTGTAACACTTGGCTTTGCTTTTGTCCGGTCCAAACTTTCCACATGCTGCATTGTTAGGTAACTTTCTTCATGTCCGCTTCTAGAACATCTTGGATGTGTGAGTGAGAAGAGCCATGTGCTGGACTATCTCCATGTACTCCAGATCATCTGGATGTATACAGTCTAGGTCTTCAAGGGTGAAAAGAAAGCCGCCACAACTTTTATAAGAGGACACCAAGGCTTGAGAAGAACTTGTCTCTTGGAATGGGCTTCCTTGAGTGTAGTTCTTCTTTGGTGTCTCAGGGAAGGTGATGAAAGGACCCTTTGGTGAGTTGTCAGGGTAGCATATGAGATGATGTTGGGGTTCTATGCTATCCCTTTCAACCACATGAAGGCTTGTACCCATTTGATTGTTGGAGTTGCCAGGTGAACCTTGCATGTTCATCTCCATCAGGTAGCCACTCAGAATCCAATACAACTCTGTTAGAGTGAGAGTTTTCAGATTCTCAATACTCTTGATAACCACATAGTAATGTGTCCATTTCCTAGGAAGTGAGTACATGAAATTCCTTACAAATTTTCTATTTTCAAGAGCAAATCCTCCATCCACCAGGGTATCCACAATCTCAACATACCTGAAGTATTGTTGAGTCATGGTTTCACCAGCTTTGAAGGTGAAATTTTCAATCTGCTGGTTTAGAAGATCCTTCTTGTTCTCTTTAGTTTTAGAGGACCCTCATACATCAATTTCAATGCATCCCACAGCTGCTTAGCTATTTTGCATTTCTTGAAACCTCTATACACAGAGTTTGGAAGAGCCGTCTAAAGGGCTCTCATGGCCTTCTAGTGAATCTCTACTCTCTTCCTCTCTTCGTCAGAGTAAACAGCCACAGCCTTGGGTATCATACCACCACCAGTAGCAGAAGAGGTGCTTGGTATGTAAGATCAATTCTCAACAGACTCTCACATTCTTGAGTCTAGGGACCTGATGAAACCTTCCATTATTTGGCACCAGGTATCAAAGTAATCAAGTGTGATCAGCGGGGACTATGTCATGGTTCCAGTTTCCATATTAGATTTGGAAATGCTTGCCATTTGATAAGTTAAGTATTTGTGTGTGTGTGTGAGGGGTCTTAAGATGGTGAGATGATATATCAACAGCCTAGAATGCTCTGATACCAAATGGAGGACCATTAAAGGGTATGCAAATACCATATAACAACATAAAGAGGAGAATTGATTGAGAACACTCAACTAATCAAATAGTGAAACTCGTTAACCTCAAGAAATGAAACTAAGAACACAAGTAATATAAGACAGGATAAGATAGCAAGATACACAAGGAGATGGTTTTCAAGATTGCAGTATGTTGCCTTCTCAAGTTCTATTACAAGTGTTACAAAGAATGAAAGAAAGTTACAAGTACTTGAGATACATATACTACATTCTACAGTCGGCCATACTTTAAAGCCCAACTGGATACAATTGACTAGACGCAAAACAAAATAAATTGAAGAGTTAAAAGGCAGATTTGCCTTTTGACTAGTGACTATGACATGCCATAGCACACATCCTTATTTATTACAAAAAGGATAAAGTATATGAAGTAGAAAGTTACAGACTCAAGACCTCAATGTACAGTTACTAAAAGCATGGACCTTTTCACCAACTCATGTAAGTTGGTAACTTTATAGAGTTGCAGCAGAAAAGGGGTCCAACTTTATGTAGAGTACATCAGATAAAGCATGTACAATAAAAGTCTTTAGAAGAAATCTATCTTCAAGTGTTGGCTTCGGAAGACTTTGTCTCTGAAGCTTCAGAAGACTTCATCCTTGGCTTCGGAAGATATTGGTCTTGGCTTCGGAAAAATTCACACTTAGAATATTTCTGTTGCTTGTGTGAAACTTTCGAAGCATTCTTCTTCAATACTCATGTGCATGCATGCAGGAAAGACTTTGGGTGTTTAGGTTGCTTTAGCATCTTCATATAATCTGTAGAAAGTTTTTATGCATCAAAGCCTTCAAAGAAATCTTCTCAAAGTAAGTGAAGAAAAGATAAAGGAAGAAATGATGATCGAAGAGATACATCATGAGCAAAGAAGCTTTTGCAAAGCCCATCACTGTCATTCTGGACTATGAAGAACAAAAATCAGCTTTTAAAGCTTTCAGTTTAAGTTTCAAGATTATCTGGGAAGGTCATTAACATCTGCCAACATTTTCCGATAAGACTTGGAAGAACTTCATCCAGATGTAATGGAGGAGATGGATCTACAATGGCAAATGGAAATGATTGCTTATAGAGCCAACTAATATCTCAGGAGAAATACAAATTTGGTTGCTGCAAGTAAATCATCAAAGATTGGTGTTAATAAGTCAAAGGTAAGATGCTTCAAGTGCAATCTCTATAGACACTTTTCTAGAGAATGCAATCAATAATAAAATACTGATTTGACACGACATTAGCCACATCAGTCTCACCAACTATCTTCATCTCAAAGATCTTTCTGGCAATCCCAAATTACCAACTCATCCCCACCAGCCATAAATACATTAGTAGAAACAAGTAACTCTAAAGAAACTGGGCTGATCGTACTTCAAGATGGAACCTGTGACTGGAGTATGTATGAGAAGGAATTCGTGGAAGAAAATCAAGCTTTAATGGCGCACATGGAAAACAAAGTTCCACCCATGGCTAGAAAGGTAAGAGATAGGTTATGTTCATCAATATATGTTGAGGAAGTTGAAAGATATAGAGTACATGCTCAACAACTAGCTGATATAAGTTAAAGAAACAATGATTTTGAATGAATCTCATGTAAGAGAACATAAATTATATGAAATAAAAATTAACTCTTTACAAAAGGATTTAGATAAACTTGTTTCAGAAAATTACAGTTTAAAAGCACAAGTTGAGCATCTGACCACTTTCTTAACTAAATCCATGGCTGATCATGCGTCAACTAAAGTGAAACTTCAGAAGTTTCAACTTTTATCTTAGCAGTTTGAGAAATTATCAATTCTCATATTGAATCAAAGAATAGGTCTGGGTTAGGACATAATGTTGTGGTACTTCCTATAAACAATAATTATTCACCTTTACCTGAATCAATGACAAATAACTTGTCAAATTATTTTATGACAAGCACCAAGTTTGAAACAAATTCTAATCAACAAGATATTCATAATAAGACTAAGGTGAATGAAACCGAGTCTTCCGAATCAGAAAAGATTAATCAAAATGACTCATAATTTGACTTTGATGAGTGTGATGACTTGGATGATTCTGAAGAACATGATGATGATCCATTGAACATGGGTAAGAATAATGTTTTGAAACAAACATTTCCAAAAGTTCTTGAACAAACAAAGTTGCCATATCCTCCAAAACAAAGAAACATGCTAAACACTATTTGCAAGAAAATGGCTCAACTAAATGAAGGTCTTCAAGAACTTCATCAACAACAGAAAACTTCATATGAAGAAACTGAAAAGTGTGTACCTACTAAGGAAGTACACACAGTTTCTATAGATAAAGGAAAGAAGAAGCAAACAGATGATCTTTAGCTGAAGAAGAAGAAACCTTCTTCAGTAGAAGATCGACAGAAAATCAAATCTACTGATTCAGCAGATGATCTACGAAAGGCAAAGTAGCAACAAACAAATCAAAGTTTCAAAAGCTGAAAGAGGAGAAATCAACTTCAAAACTGGAAAAGGATACAAAGCCTTAGAAGTTGACAAATAATAAGAAAATAACTGATTCTGACAAAGAATCAAAGGAGATGTATTGCAAATGGTGTGACATGAAAAACCATAATACTAAAGATTGTTACGTCAATAGTTATTGTTCTATTTTCCATATGAACAATCACATGACATCTGACTGCTACTTCAACAAATATTGTGCTATTTGTAACAAAAATAACCATTCAACTCATGAATGTTATTTCAATAAAAAGAACAAGACAAAAAGCAAAATGAGAAACAATCAAATAAGTTGAATCAAACAATCAATCTACACATTGTGAAAAAGATTTAAAAATTAAGAAGCAATAACAAAAACAAAAGCCAAAACCAAAGGAGAAAACATCCACTGATGTTCAACTTTTGAAGAAAAGAACAACATTTCTGCAATAAAAACACCTCACAAAAGGGTGGATTTGACTGAAAAGGAAACAAATATCGATGATACTTTCTTTGATAATTTTGAAAAGGGAACTCATGTACCTCATTCAAAATCAAAAGATAGTGAAATGTTCAATAATAAAGATTCATTATCAAAACCAAAGCATCAAACCAACAAAAATATGTTGACATGGTTGTTCCCGCATCTGTTGTTGAATCCAGATGATTTGAGAACAGCAGCTTGCCGCAACTACATATTCAGCTTCACAAGTTGACAACGCAACTGATGTCTGCTTCTTACACTACCACGTGACTAATCTTCTCCTAAAGAATTGACACCCTGCTAATGTAGATTTGCAGTTCCTCTTGCATCCGCCATAATCCGAATCACTATACACGGTAAGCTCAAAGTCATTATCATAAGGATACCATAATCCAAGTGTAGGTGTACCCTTTAGATAATGAAATATCCTCTTGACCCCGATAAAATGGTTAACTTTTGGTTTTGCCTGATATCTTGAACATAGACACGTTGCGTACATGATATCAGGCTTGAGGCAGTGAGGTACATAAGGGATACAATCATTCCTCGGTACATGGTGGCATCAACTAGATCACCATTCTCGTCGGGTGCTATATCATGGTTTGTAGCAAGTGGAATCCCAGCTGCGGAAGCATTCTCTATATCAAACCGACTGAGAATATCCCCGACATACTTGGCTGATGTAGGAATATCCCCTTTGATGTTTGATCCACATGTAACCCGAGAAAGAACTTCATCTCTCCCATGGTACTCATTTCAAATTCTGCCTTCATTACTGCTTCAAATTCTTTACATAATTCTTTGTTCTTGGAACCAAAGATTATGACATCAATATAAATCTGAACAAGTAATAGATCACCATCCTTTTCTTTTATGAACAATGTGTAGTCAATTACACCTCTGCGAATTCCGTGTTTAACAAGGTGAGTTGAGAGTTTCTCAACCATGCTCTCGGGGCTTGATGAAGCCCGTAGAGAGCCTTATCTAGTTTGCAAACTCTGTCCCAATGATATGGATCCTCAAATCCTTTGGGTTGACTGACGTACACAATTTCCCAGATTTCACCATGAAGAAATGCACTCCTTACATCTGGTTGATAGACTTTAATCTTCATGTAAGAGGCATAGGCTAGGAAGATACAGATTGCTTCCATTCTCGCCACAGGTGCAAATACTTCATTGTAATCTATTCCCTCGACTTGTCAAAATCCTTGAACTATAAGTCATGCCTTGTTCTTGATAATGACCCCTTGGTCATCTTTCTTACACTTCAAGACCCATTTGGTGCCAATGACTTTAGCATCTTTAGGTCTATCCACTAGTGTCTATACTCCTAACTTCTTGAACTAAAGGAGTTCTTCTTGTATGGAACTCACCCATGCCTCATCATTCAGGGCTTCACTAACGTATTTTGGCTCAAACTGAGACACAAAACAACGATATGCACCATCGTGAAGGTATCCTTTTTCCATTACCAATGCATAATCAGCTGAATATAGTTGATTTCTTTCCGCACTCCTCACCTGACATCCCTAATGACATTGTCCAGGGTATGATAGACATTTATGCGTGATCTGGGAGTCGTGGGAACAACTACCTCAGAATCATGATTATGAATGTTTGGTTTGGTATCTGAGGCAGTAGGAGTTTGAGGTTCCGAAGACGTAGAGGCATCAATGTCAGATGCCTGTGGACTTGCAAGAATAGGAACCTATTCCTCCTGATTATTGTAGTCATTCTTCACAGCTTCGTCTTCAGAGGAGGAGTCACTTCCCTCGAGTGCTCCCCCTGACTGGTTAGACAATTCACCTTGTGAACCAGATGATGTGACGTCTTGTGATGGTGTGTTTAAGACATCAAACATCATTTTGGTTGCTAATTCATTGTCAGAAGTGGAGAGAGAGATGTTGAAGGACTTGAATAATCCATCATAGTCGAAAAAGAAAGCGGGTCCTTTTCCAGCAGGAGGGGTGGTGTATCTCTGAACGTCGACATTACATCACACTTCTACTTGACCTGTTGAGTTGTTGTAGACACTCTTATTCGGTATGTTGTATCCAAGAAAAATTCCTTCTTCAGCTTTTTCGCTGAACTTTCCCTCCTGATTTTTCTTCAGTAATATGCACGGTGCCCCAAACTGTTTGAGATACTCTAGATTTGGTTTACGTCGTTCAAGCAACTCGTAACATGTCTTTCCATGACATTTAACTACCAAAACTCGATTTAACGTGTAACATGCACTAGCAACTGCCTCATTCCAAAATTGGATAGGCAGCTTTGAGTCTGCTAGCATTGTCCGTGCTGTCTCTATTAAGTTGCGATTCTTTCTCTCAGCAACGCCATTCATCTAAGGATCTTAGACAGACGTAAACTGATGCACAATTCCCTTTTCTTTGTAGAAAGCCTCCATCCATTGATTCTTGAACTCGGTTCCATTGTTTGAGCGTACCTGTCTTACCTTCAGCTTGTAGAGAGACTCTAGTGTAGTTACTAACTCTTTGACTGATTCAATGTTTCTGATTTTGATTTAAGAAACATCACCCAAGAGAATCTTGAGTACTCGTCTGTAACTACATAGCAGTACAAGTTGCTTGTAATGCTTCTTGTACTCACTGGACCAAACAGATCCATGTGGAGAAGCTCAAGAGGCAGTTCAGTGGAGTGAACCTTTTTTCCTTATGAGACTTCTTTGTCTATTTGCCTTTCTTGCAGGCTACACAAAAATCCGGTAAGTTGGAAGTTTTTGACATTTACTCCCCTCACTAGATCATTCTGGATCAAGTGATTCATCTTCCGTGGATTGATGTGTCCCATTCTCCTATGCCAGGAGATTGAATCCTTCTCGGTAGCTTTTGACAGAAAGCATTGTACTTGATGATTGGTTGTGGAGGCCTTTGATATATCCAAGACATAAAGGTCATTATATCTTGAGGAGAACATTAAGACTTGGTCCTCCGGGATCACATAGTCCGTTTTTAGGACATAGCACTTTTTGTTATCAAAAACTACCTTAAATCCCTTGTCACATATTTGGGACATAGAAAGTAAATTGTTTTGAAGTTGTTGAACGTAGTTTACCTTATCATACTTTACTTTATCGTTGCTTATCTCCCCTTGAGCTGTGATATAACCTCCTTTATTTCCCGCAAAGGAAACATGACCTCCTTTAATTTGTTTGATGTTTGACAGGAGTGCCCAGTTTCTAGTCATGTGCCTAGATGCTCGGCTATCTACATCCAGGTATTTGTCTCTGCACTATAGCGAACACCCTGCACATTCAATGGAAATCATTAGTTGAGGTTAGGGACCCAAGCCTTATCTGGCTTAGGTGACCCAAAGGCATCACATATCATAAATTCCACCCATTGACCTTTTGAGGGTGAGGGAAAATCTATGGTCTTCTTGTTCTCATTATCAGATTCATGGATAGATTTATATTTCCATAAGCCAGTCTTATGCAAGGCCTGTTTGTGATAAACAGACGACTGGTTGATAGGTTGAACTTTAGGTTCACTCACTCTGTTTGGTGGAGTCATGGATCTTCTTTTGGAAGATCGTTCTTTAGTTTCATAAAGTTCAACCTTCTTCTTTGGCGTCTCATAATAAGGACAATAAGATGCGATGTGTCCATACTTTCCACAGTTGTAGGATGATCTGCTTTCAACTTGACGATTTAAATGTTTCTGGGGAGAAATGTGGGACACACGTGTGACATTGTTTTGTTTGGGTTTTGGCATTTCTTGCTTAGATGTTTTATCTGGTTTAACAAAATTAATTGTTTGAATATTTTTAACATCTTTTACCTTTTGTTTCTCTAGACTTAGACATGAAGCACGAGGGTGGTTATCTTGTTTGGTCTTTTTAGGTTCAGAATTAGACTTGGTTGACCTAGACTTAACTTTAATCTTTTCAAATTGTTTGTCAAGACTGACAAAAGGCATTTTACCTTGTGTTTCTGAAGTGGCCTCCTTTATTTTACTGCCCGATTCATTTGGTTTACATGTGGAATCTGGATCACATACTAGAGGAGTGGACACCACATGATCTTTGATAGGGTTGTTATTTAGTGTTTTACTTTTAGCATTCATGAAGGTCTCATGTGGTAGTGGAACCACTTTATAACTCAAACCCTCCCTATTGTTACATTCTCCTACTAAGTGCTGAACTATGTGTGAAGAACGCGTCCAGCCCCAAATCATTAAAAACGTGTAAAGGAGAGGTCCTAGAACTCACACAAGTGACCACAACGAGAAGAGCTTCGATTTGACTTGCTTCTCAACGATTTTGACTCACTCGAACCAACCCGAACCAACTTTTCTTCCTCTTTTTCTCTTCTCTCTTCTTTGACTGATTTTGGTGGGTGTGGGGAGAGGGTAAGGGTTGCCCTCTCCCTTAAATACTCTCACTTCCCCAACTTTCTCTCGTTGGTAAGTTTGGTCCCTCGACTTTGGATTTTATTTCTTTTTCTTCCTTCGTCGGCTTCAAAATAAATAAATAACCGGGTGTTACAGTACTGGACAAAATACTAACTGATAAACATGTATACCGCATCAAATAATGCGGAATCTTATTTGATTGGCGATCCAATCTGTGAGAACGCACGTAGAAACAATTGTAGATTGAATGTAAACGTTAAGAATGATTGGTAATCGATCTAGTGTGATCTATGACTTGGAACAAGTTCTTAGAGGTCTCTGGATGGCTAGGGTACGTATGTATTCAAAGTGTTTAGTTTTTGCACAAATTAAGTGGTATTTATAGGTTAGGGTTTCTCATTTGTGCGACTGAACCAATAGCATGGTTCAAGCGTGCGATTAAGCCATGCGTTTTATCCATTTGCACGATTGAGTGTTCATTTGTGAGACTGAGCCAATCTCATGTTACAATCGTGCGACTGATCCAGTCTCCTGGTTCAGTCGTGCGACTAAATCAATCGCACGAAGTTGTTCCTGTGTATGGTCCATTAGCATGGTCCATCCGTATGAGAACTTAATATTACTAAGTTTGAATATATTTCATAATCATTACATTACTAAGATTAATTCAAACAACCACAAACCTATATAATTAGTTCATTAAGCGTTAACCTACTAATCAATGAAATAATAAACATTATAAGCACAACCACACAATGTATTTCATTAAGTACCCATTCAATTACATATGTGTAAGACAATGAAGACATTTTACATAAGTTCATAAACTAGGTACACATGTATCTACATTTGGGATGATCAACTTAGATTAATCAACACCAATCAAGAAAAAGCATGTGACTATCCTTGTATATAGTAACTTACAAAAATCCAAAAAAAACATTCATAAAACATATCAAAAATTAAAAAATAATAAATAAATAATATTGTTGGGATTAGTGATTTAAGTTTGATCAATTAGAGTAGATTGCAGCGGAATTCGAACAATGAATTAGACAATTTAGCAAGAACTCAATTGATATTCAATGGAATAGTACATGATTATAGAGAGAGAGAGAATTCTACAAAAGGAATATTTCATTCAAATGCTTTTGTGGTGGCTGAATGTCACACCGTTACAATTAGGTCAACATTCCTTATATATGGAATGTGACGTCTGCTAATGTCACTTGATAGTGACATCTAACAAAATTATACAAACAACTGAAATTATGCAAACTACTGAGAATGTTCTCAACAACTGATCACATCTTAGAGAATGCTAAGTACAAGAACATAAAACTACTGAACTAAAACTACTGAAACTATCAACTACTGAAAGGTACATTACAAGTACTAAAAAGGAGAACCATCACATCTACTCAAGTTAATAACTTCAGTTGTTGTGACAAATACTGATCACTCTGGTCTTCAGTCTTTGTCTTCAGTCTTTGTTCTTCAGACTTCTATTTCAGATGTTGTCTTCAGCTGATAGCTTCAGCTTTGTCTTCAGTACTTTACTTTCAGACTTTGTCTTCAGTACAAATCTTCAGATCTGGTCTTCATACTTTGTCTTCAGACCTTGTAATCAGCTGATGTCTTCAGCTGTTGTGATCTTCGTCAGCAGTTGTAATGTCTGTGGGACTTAGAGGTTTTTCTGATCAGGCTCATTGGTTCTTTTGGTCCAACAAATATTTTCTTTCTTTATTGTGTTTTTTGAATTAGCATGACATATGCAGAGAAATGATAGTACACTATAGCCTTGTTTACTTCTTGTGTACTTAATTTAAATTACATCTGATCAGAAGTTCTACGATATGTATGTAGGTTCATCTTGAGTGGAAACTACACTAAGTGCATGCATAACATAATGAAAAGAAGACTGTTTGTGCAAAACTCCATTTTGAGGATCAAGCAAGTAAGTCTTATCCTGATGTGATCAATTCACTCACCTAAGCACACTATGTAAAACACCATATAACTTCTATCTTTGCAAATCATATTCCCTTTGTTTTGTGTAGGCAAAGACATGGGTTATGAACACTTTGGTTTACTTTTGTAACCAACTGGTGTATAGAGTATGATCTTAATCATCCCTCTATTTTATGTAAACAAAGACGTGGGTTAAAGGCACCTCTATTTTACGGAAGTAAAGACCTAGTAACCTGATGATGATCATATCTTTCAGCTCTGAAAAGAAACCATTAAGTTCAGCTGTATATTATCTAAAGAGCTTATGCAACAAAACATTTATGAGACATCAAATGTGTCTCAAGATAGAATTTATAACTTAATGTACATAGTTTCTAAGTGTGAAAAAGTGATGAATTGATTCACAAATGGATGACAAACTCCAAGGTTAATTGAATTTGGAGTCCATAACAATTAATCTCTAATAAACATAAAAACTTGATAAACAGCATGCCTAGTTCATACAATACTCTTGTTTGAAATTTAGTGGACAAACATACTTGCAGTCAGGACTAGACTCAGATCATAATTTCAAAACAATGCAAATAGGAAGAAGCTTGGTATCACATTATGATCCTATTATATTTGTCTATGTGCTTGTACATAATTTATGTCAGTCAAGTTTGTTATATAACTTTTGGACTGTCATATGCCTCTCATGCTATTCTTCTGCATCAATTTATGATGAATGAAAAATCTTATCATTAATCACAAGTTTAGAGGGAGTAGTTAAAGCATAAAATCATAAAAATTTGAATTTGAATTTTGAGAATTAAAAAAGGAATTGGAGTTTGTGCACCAACTTGGCTAATGGATACATGAATTTTTTGAATTATAAACCTTCTTGTGCACAATTATCATGAAAGCAAAGTCAACAAGGTCCAATAGCAATAAATGGTTCTAAGCAGTTGACTAGGACCATACAATAAAATAAGTTTCAAACAGTGCATCTCAAGCATCAGCAGAACCTATAGTGCATTTCAATCATTAGAAGAAGCTACAGTGTGAAACTTAATAAAACTTGTCTATCCAGTGATTGGTAGACAATAGATGAACCAATGCTCGAAAAATTATAATGTGATTTCATAGATTGATAACCTATGAAACTTTAAATTATACTTCAGCAGAATTTTTTTTAATTCTAAGTCATCCGCAGATGATCTACGAAATCCATAAATGATATCCGGAAGAACTTAAAACTGCAGCTAAGTTAAATTGGATAGAGAGTCCCACGTCATTAAATAAATGTAATTAATATGTCAGAGAGAGTATAAATGATGTTCTTGACTTAAATATTCATTATTCACTTTTTCAAAGCACTTTTTCAAACCTAGAAAAACGTTCTAATAAAACTTTTTCCCTCTTTCACAAACATTCAAAATTACCGAGTCGAACCATCAAACAAACAGATAATCCTGATCTTAGATCATTGTGTTAAAGGTAAAACATGTCATAATTATCAATAATGAGCTGTTTGATTATTAGTCGTCATTACAACTATTTTTATTCTCATGTCTATAATTTTTATTCTAACATAATCTTCTTTATTCTTATGAAGAGATGAGTGATCGATTTGCAAGGGAGCACAATGGGTGTGCATTCTTAAATCCT
The DNA here is from genome assembly GCA_025506515.1 of Flaveria trinervia. Classification (NCBI taxonomy): domain Eukaryota; kingdom Viridiplantae; phylum Streptophyta; class Magnoliopsida; order Asterales; family Asteraceae; genus Flaveria; species Flaveria trinervia. The sequence goes on from CM046455.1 coordinate 35,486,072, forward strand.
GACGACCCTGTTTCAGAAGGATGTCAAGACATCATAAGATACTTACGACGATCCAGGCTCTTGTATGCTTTAATAGGAGAGCTGGTGATTTATCAAGATCACTTAGTCAATTTCTGGAATTCAGCACAAATTGAGGAACATGGAGAATCTGAAGTGGTTGTGGCTGATGTAAAGAATTAAATATTAAGGATAGATGAAAAGACCACTAGAAGGTTACTGGAGTTGGTAGAACAAGAAGTTGGCACCCTGATGTATTCGAGAATGAATACATAGAGAAAGCGTTCTACCTGATGGGGTATGATAGTGATTTTGACAAGGGTGAGATAAAGAAAGCAAGACTATGCAAGCCATATAGATTCTTATGTCACACTTATCCAAAGGGCATCTCCAACAGGAAGTCTGGGCTTGACAAATTCTCTAGGCACATTTCATCTGGCATTATTGGCATTTTTGAAGGAAGGACATACAACTACTCAAAGTATATCTTTAGTTGTTTGTGTGACCAAATTAGGGTGTAGAAGGCCAACAAGATGTTCATGTTTCCAAGGTTCTTACAATTAATCATCAATGATGAACTGCCTGAAATAGCTAGAGATGGTGGTGTACTCATTCAGACACATCTGGGTAGATCAGTTCTGAAAAAGATGAGTAGGAAATATGAAGGAGGAGACATGCCCATGTTTGCTTATGTTGTGGATGCCAATGCCAACATTCCATAAGAACTAGTATGGGAAGACCAACAAGGAAGTTCTTCTGGTAACTCTGTGGAAGCCTCCCAATCACTCCATCAATCACCCATACACCAGCATCATCAATCACCTCAACATCATTCACCAGTCAGTCAAAACACCCTACCCATATCACCCATCCAACCAGATCCACCTCAACAATCTCAAACAGCCAGTCAAAACACCCTGTGCATATCACCCATCCACCCAGATCCACCTTAACAATCTCAAACAGCCTATCAAAACACTCAACCAACCTCTCCACTTTTTCCTCAATCACTTGAGAGTGTGAATACTTAACCCATCACTATCACTTAGTCTCTAAATTTAGTTCACACTAGTGAGATTGAGTTGATTTCTCAAGCCAACACCATCCCACTCTCCCACTCCAACTCTCAAAATCCAGTTATCTCTAATCAAACTAAACCTTTAGTCTCCATCATAAATACTGAACAACTATCATAACCACATCAAGATAAACCCATTCAAGCTGAAGAGCCATGCTCAAGCTCAGCAAGTATGGCTCATACTAAAGTCTATAATGATGAGATTACTTATCAACAATAAGAAGGAGAAGAAGATGCTAACTATGTGGATGTAATTGCCTATCATAAAGATGAACTAAGTGAAGATGACATCCATATAAGCAAAAGCTATTTGGTGGCTGAATACAGCAAGCTTGTTGTCAAGTCCAACAATAGAAAATAATGAATTCAAGAGTTGAAGAGGATGATGAAAGAAAAAGATGATGAGCTTATAAAGCAGGAATCTAGTCTAAAAAGATTAAGAGAAAACATACAAGAAAACAATGAAGTCATTGATGCTCTGCTTGAGCTTGTCGAAGAACAAAAAGAGTCAATTGCACATGAGAAGGCTGAAATAGAAAAGCTTGTGTTGGAGAGAAACCAAGCTAACAAGACTCTACAAGAAGAATATGCTCAGCTCCAAAGAAAAGATGAAGAGATTGATGGGCTAAAGATGAAAATAAGTGCCTATGAATCAAATGTTCCTTCAACAAAACAACCAAAAGAACCTGTTAAGACTTCTAAGCAATTTATTCTATACACCAGGAGGAGGAAGTACTTAGGTTCTACAAAGAAAAAGGTGATCAAGGTTGAAGATTCATCTAAAAGATCAAGGCATACATCTCCAGAGCACACTCCATCTGTGGATGTTTCAATGTTAAATCCAGTAACTCATGATGAAGCTATGAGTGATGCTGAATGGAATGAGCTCATAAAGGATGAACCTCCTAAAACAAACAAAGAATTAAAGGATGATGAACTGCTGACCACAAAAGACATACTGGAAGAAAGGCCTGGATCCTCAATGTTTATAACCCTAATAAAACATGGCTTTTCATATGACATGGTAGAAAGGATGAGCATGAGTGAGATGAAAGATGTGCTGAAAAAGTTTGAGTTGGCTAGATTCATGATTCATTATGAAGCATTCACAACATTTCAAGCCATTCAGAAAATCAAGAAGGATTTAGGTCACCGTGATTCAACAAAGCTTTCCAAATACAACATGACATGCTGGCTACAGGGTCATAACTACAAAGGGTATGAACTTAAGGAAAGAACAGTTGGTGAGCTGAGAAGGATGATGGACCATGTAATGGCTGTTGAGCTTGACACTAGAGTGAGATTCAGGACAGAAGCTCCAAATTCTACTATTGATCAACATAACAAAACACTTATTGAACCAGTAACTATTGAAGGCAAAGATCAACACAGAAGGAAGGAAAACTTGATCAAAGAACCAAGAGAGGTGATCCTTGGGAAAGTATGGCCTCTGGGCACAACTATGAGAGAGATCACAAATAAAAAATCTTCTCTAATCCAAGAAGTGCACTCAGAGTGGGATTCTCATATCACAACCCCCACTACTGCTGAAGAAAACATGATTATGGCATGGAATTATGACTCATAGTGGGAGTGTGAACTTATCAAGAGAGTATCCGGAAGAGTTGAATACTTTCACTTACTTGAATCAATTATGTTGCTGCCTGATTTTGAGATTAAAGACCTTCAAAGATTAATCATCTCCAACTACCCAATAAGTGCAAGAGGAAGAGATTTCTTTATGTTGGTTGGAAAGTTGAAAACTAAGTTCAGGATGATGTTCGTAAGGAAGAAATAAGGGAAGATACAGATCAAACTTCAACTCCTCTACACAAGTTGATGATGAATATTTTAGGAGGGTTGGATACACTAACAGAAAAATAGCAGCCATCAAAGTCACTGAAGGAAATCAATTCACTCTTCCCATAATTGAGTGGGGATATATGGATAAATAAAGAACTAGTCCTGATGAGAAATGAAGACAAAAAAAAGCTAAGAATATAGACTGTTTGATCCTATTGAAATTAAATTTCTACATCCAAGCTACACTTCATATTACATGATAAGTTCTTTCCAAAACTCAAAGATGATCAAGCTCAAAATGACATATGCCTGTACTTGCATATCATTCAAGTAATTGACAAACTTCAAGCAAAATCCTATAAAAGAAGAATATATGAGGCTGGGCTGTTGAAACGAACTGATATCAAGGAAGTATCTGAACTGAGAATGTCAGAATAAGATGAGATGGAAATAGTTAACAATCAATGTGTTGTGGAAACCCAAACAACAGAAGACGATGTTCTGGGATTAAGTTTTGAGACACTTAAAAGGATATGCAAAATGGAGATCAAATACAAATATGATGATCAAAAGGATGCAGTATCTTATTTCAACAAAAAGATAGTGTCAAGAGTGAAGGAGCTTTCATTCTTGAAGAGCTGATTAGAAGTATCTAAGCAATGGGGGAGTATTGTTAGATCTAGGAACAACAAGATCTAGATCATTTTTCTATAGGCTTAGAATTTTAATCAATACTTGTAATGAATGATTGTAATTCATTATTTTGATGTATGCATTGTGTATATAGGTCAACCCATATGTGTGTTTGATCTGTATATGATTGCAGGTACAAACATAATACATGGTCAATTAATAAAATTGATTAAGTGTAAGAAACATCTAAGAATGAACATTTTGTTCTTCGATAATACAGTCTTAGGGGTTGGCCAGTTCTGAATGGAAAGTATTTTTAAAGGGTCAACAACCACACCCTGCCCTGATATTATATGTCCCAAATAAGAAATATGGTTTTGACCAAAATTGCATATAGACAATTTAGCTACTAATCGGTGCTCAAGAACCAACTGTAAGGCAGTAGCTAAATAGGTCAAATGATCTTCCAAAGTTTTGCTATAATGAGAATGTCATCAAGAATATCAAAATAAATTTATGTAAATGGGGTTGAAACACGTCATTCATGAGTTGTTGAAAAGTAGAAGGATCGTAAGTCAAACCGAAGGGCATGACAAGAAATTCATAATGACCATCGTGGGTTCGAAAAGTTGTTTTGAAGGCATCCCCGCTAGCAATACGGATTTGGTGGTAACCGGCTAAGAGGTTGAGTTAGGAGAACACCCAAGTGTCATAAAGTTCATCAAAAAGCGAATCAATAGAATAGAAAGCGATCTTTAATGGTAATAGCATTTAAAGCTCGATAGTCGATGCAAAAAAGTCATGTGCCATCCTTTGTTTTACCAATAGAACAGGTGAAAAGAAACAACTAGTACTAGGGCGAATAATACCTTGAGCTAACATTTCAGCGACCAGTTGCTCAATCTTGTGTTTTTGAAAATAGGGGTACTGGTATGGTTGGATGGAAACTAGTTAACTCATGGGAAGAAGATCAATGTGATGATCATGAGAACGGTTTGACGGAAGACCTGTCGGAGGCTGAAAAACTGGAGCGAACTCATTCAACACATGTTGCAAGTCATCTAGATAAGGTTGTGCAATAGAGTCTTCAAATGGTAATAATTGCAAATGAAATAGGTGACCAATGGCATTAGTGTTAACTAATTGTTAGAATCCATGGAATTGAAGCGGTTGGATAGTCGGAGTGGCATCCCCTTGCCAACGAATGGTTTTACCATTCAATTGAAACTCAAAAGAAGAAGCTTGATAATATGTAATAATGGGTCCTAAAGTAGCAAGCCATGATACTCCCAGAACCATGTCCCAACCTTGGAAGGGTAAAACATAGAAATCAACCAAAATAGACTGCTGCTGAATGACTAATTCGACTTGCCAAGCTAAACCAGAACAGGGTAATCTTTCCCTACTACCCACCAACACCGTAAAAGAAGAAACATATTCAATCGGTAAATTAAGAAATGAGTAACCGAAGTCTGAACAAAATAGTGGGTACTACCACCATCCAAAAGCACCTGAACAGGCTTACCTTGCTCCGTACCTAAAAACAGAGAGTAGTTGACGACGATCCACCAGACAAGGCACTATAAGAGATGGTAGATTGGCTCTTAACCTCCTCCACTTGGAGCGTATCAGGGAGGAGTGCATATGATGTCTCAAAAGAAGGAGAATCAAGGGGGTTTAGGGTCATGTTGTTCCTCATCAAAAAATAAATGTTATGGAGCAGACTTACACTTATGGTCCCATGTGTATTTTTCATTACAACACAAACACAAGCCTTGAGCCCATATAACTGCAAGTGCAGCTAGAGTTAGATGGCGAAAACCTAGAGTAGCCAGAGGAGTTTTGGGGGTTGAGGAAGAGCGTAGTGATGGACTAGTCAGTGTGGGTAATAAGGGTTTGGAAGAACGGATAGAGAGACGACCCACCCCTCTTTCCAATTGAATTTGTTGCTCGTGTAATTGTGCCAACTTCATGGCATCATCTAGGGAGTAGGTTGGTGAATGAGAACCAATGGCTTGATATCAGATTGTAAGCTACAGATGAAACAACACACCAAAAATACCTTAGGAAGGATAGTAGTACGATTAGAAATTGCTTCAAATTGATTCCTCCGCAACGGTGGTCGTTTGTTGTAATTTGGCCAATTGGCCTTCTGGTTCCTCTAACCCCGGAGTACAAAAACATTTTAGATAGGGAGCCATAAACACATCCCATATGGACAATTGGTGGTGTCGTTGCAACCAATCGAACCAATCAACAGCTGCATTATCCAAATAGAAATAGCAAATAGTCAAATGGTGAGAATCGGAAATTGTGTAGAAGTCAAAATAACAAGCGGCCTGAGTGAGCCAATGTTCTGGGTTGTCACCGAAGAAATGAGAAGAAGAACCGGTGATGGTTTGTGGCAACCTAACACCAAAGGATGATCCACGAAGGAACCACTAGATCCATCACTCGAAGAATCACCGCCATCGTCAACGTGTGAGCCTTTCAACGGCGTACGAGAAAGATGAGCCATCAGATCTTTGAGGAGCGTCTCCTGACGAGCTTGGGAAGCTAAGATAGAGTCAACATAGGATCGGAGCTTAACATGGTCGTCCTTCAACGCCTTCACTTCGGTATCAACCGCTTTAGATCGAGTTCCATTGGTCATGGATGCCAATGATCAATGAAAGCACCAATCTAGTGAAGGGAATAACAACAATAATTAAGTGAGCTCAATTTGATTGTATTGACACACATGTAATAATTTTCATAATTAATTAAATAAATCTCTCTCTCTCTCTTATAGTCCACTAGAGGTAGTTAGGCTTTGATGAGATGGCATTCATAACATAGGTGGTGTTTGTTTTTTATAAAAACATCTTCCCCTTCTCTTCATCTGCGTGCACGCAGACGCGAGAAGAGGTTTTGAGTGCGTAGAGTTTTTGTTTCTTTTTGAAGACGTATCATTAAAAAACATTTTCTTGAGGTCTGCATGGAGAAGATGTGGACTTATGTCTTCTGAGATCATCTAACCTCTTCTCACTTCTTATTATCATTCTCTCCTCTCACTTCTTAAACAACTCCCTATCCTCCTCTCCTCTCACCGGTCACCACCGCCTCCACTGTAACATCTTGTAATCTTTGGTTATATTAAAGTTAACCTTGCTAAGTTCTTGCATAGGCTAATTATGTCATTTATGAAACTTATGGATTTGTTATGTTTACTTATTTGTTGTCTTTTATTCTTTTTCAAGGTGCATAATAAAGACGATGGATAATAATAATAGCAATAATACTACTAATAAAATTAATGAGCACATAACAATAATAATAATAATAATTATAAAATAATGATGATTAAGTTAGTAAACTTAAAATGGTTGGAATTTAAAGTACATAAAGATTAGGGGGTTATTTGCCAATTTATGAACTTTAATATTAAAGTTTGAGCATAAATGATAATAAATAAAACAACAATGACCATTTGTGTAAATTGGAAAAAATCAAATCAAGTTCATTCTTGCGCCCGCATTTCCGGCCAAGGATTCCGGCCAAACGTCGGCCACCTTAAAACAACCGAATTCAATCGATTTTGATATCCCAACCGGTTCAAATCCTTTTGTGTATACGTTTCGAACCTAATTGATCACTTTAAATTCGTTTTAACAACGGGTATACCCCTCAAATGAATGCAAAACCGAAGCCTTAATTCGTATAACGATTAAGCTTTAAACCATAATTAAAATCTAATTAAACGAACCTACACAATCATCTAACAGATCTTAATCATTTGCAACTGATGATTTCACCTGAAGCCCACACAAACATCACCTTCGATTACTCACATTCTTCACGAATCGACCCCTATTTGAACTTCGTCACCTGGGCATCGTAAACCAAAATGAAAGAGGGCCTTTGATCTCGGAGTTTACTAGAAGCTTTCTGCACAATCAATTGGATTATCATCTACTGTTGCACATCGAACGAAATCTTGCTTGGACGCGACCTGTTTTTCATCCATTCTTGTGCTACACACTATGAATCGGGTAATTGAAACTATGTTGTTGCTAGATTTTACATGGGGAATAAAAGCCCTATGGTAATAGGGATCAACAACAACAAATTCATCTTCAATTAAGGCTCTAATCCATTCTAGGGTTCCAAGGATTTGGGGTTTCTTTAAAATGATGTTTTTGTAAATTAAAAACCCAACTATGTCGCGGCTTAGAGCCTTGGTCAAATGGTAACGCGCAAGACTTTCAGGTTGGAGGTTTCTGGTTCGAACCTGGGGAACCTCAACCATTTTTGTTTAGCCTTTTTGGCCTTCAAATCTAATGGGAAAAATTTCCAAAAAATTAAAAAAATCATTTTATAGATTATGTTATTTTAAAACCACTTAATAATTTTTCTGCAATTTAGTTATAAAATAATCTTATGTTTATATGTAATATTCAAAAGTTAATGTTATAGTTAACTTATTTCTATAAAAAAATAATTAATTAAACTTAAAATACTAGTTTAATTTACAAAAATTATTACCTCAAATGTTGTCTGTAAATTTAAATCGTGCTCATTCTATTTAGCATAAAACTTTAGTTAAAATTTGTAAATTATACAAAATTACTACAAATGTTGCTTTTATTTTATGTCTTTAAAATAAAACAAATATGTATGTATATATATATATATATATATATCTCTACAAATACAATTGATTCTCATTTGTTAAAATATATTTATTTGACAAAACCCCAATACCAAAAAGAAACCCTAGTTCTCGTTTAACCTTTAAATCTGTTATTAAACTTAATGTTCTTGTAATATATATATTTTGGTACCTTATGAAGTTCTACATTGGAACGGCTATTATTTTTCTTAATATTCACCAAATATATATATATATATATATATATATATATATATATATATTTATTTATTTATTGATCAAGTGAGTATTTCTATACCCCCTGTGTACATTTTTACACTTTTGGGGTGAAACATGTTACATTATAAACTTTGCACTTGTAAATACGTTTGATTCTTGTAAACTTATGGCATTTCACCTGTATATTGTAGTTAGTTGAACTTTGTAGCTACCATGTAATGTCGAATATATGTACAATCATTAACTATTGCTAGTCTAGCGAAGTCATAGATCTATGGGCCAGACAAGCCTACTTGGTTGATCCATGTACACTTAGCTAATCGTATATACTTTTAAATGTTTGAGACTTGTAAAATTTTGTCGAGGTTTGACTCTGCATTTACGTCTTACATCCCTAGTTTACTTGTTCTCTAACTTAGAACATGAATTTCCATCTTTTATATACTTATGTATCGAAAACTATGGAAATCTCACCAACATTATTGTTGACATTTTACTTTTAACATGTTTTAGGAAATACTCAAGCTTGATTTGTACTCTTTGAAACTTTCACATCTTGGAATGGACCTAGTTAAATAAAGGAAATAAAATGACTTGTTACATTTTATGATATGCTTTTAACTTCTTTGAGACTTATGATTGTAATGGTACAATTGGAATTTATATTTAATATATATTTGGTTTAATAATAGCGTTATGTGGCTATGAACGATCTTAACTCTCACTCCTCAACGTTTCGCCGTCAAGGTTGGGGTGTGACAGATTGGTGTCAGAGCCCATAACTATAGGGATCTAGGTTATTAGAAATGGTGACCTAGACTATAGTATGCATGAACCTTATAAAATTATATTTCTATCTTGTAAATTATATAGTTTGCATGCTACATAATGCTATGCCTTCTTATGTGCAATTTGAAGCCTTAGCATAGGATTGCCTAAACATTGTTACTTGTCTCCCTAAACATAGCTTTGACTCTTTGACTCTCCCCGAACATGAAACTTCTTAATCTTATTCTCGATGACATGTGGAATCTTATGCCTATGCTTATGACTTGGATTCTCGATGACACGTGGAATCTTATGCCTATGCTTATGACTTGGATCTTTAGACATTATGTCTAATCTATATAAATCTCATCAAGGTTTTGATTCCCTGAACGTAAGAAATATTGTGTGACACATAGACACCTGTATCCTGGATTTCCTGGCAAAAGGCCTTTGGGCTAAGGCAAGCATTTTGCATAAATCCTACGGGACTAGTCATGCTTACCTGGGGATTTCTGGGATGAGTGATAAACTATGGTCAATATGCACAAGTTTCTAAGGCAATTGGGTCAAGTCACCTTGACGTGTCAACGTATCCAAATGGTAATGCGTTACCAAATGGAATCATTCCATGTGCTATACAATCCTTAGCTTGTCCTTGTCTAAACTATTATCCTTTGCTATCCTCATTCCCGTAACTAACTCATTTTTGTATATCTAGCATGTCTCGTCACCATGGAAAGCGTGGAAGTTCCGACCGTAAACTAGCTGCAATGATCGCCCGGCAAATGGCTACAGTCATCCCAACCATGGTTGCTGAACTTAATAGCACCCTAATGGCTAATAGCAATAACAGCAATGGGAATAATAGTGGTGCTCATGGAGAGAATAGCAACAACCAAAATGGAAACAATCGTACTTGCACTTTCAAACACTTCAACTCGTGCAAACCCACTAGCTTTAATGGAAAAGAAGGAGCCACTGGACTTCTCGAGTGGTTTGAAAGTATGGAGAACACATTCATTGTTAGCGAGTGCCCCGACGAGTTAAAGGTTCGCTATGCCACAAATGTTCTTCAACAAGGAGGACTAACATGGTTGAATAGTGAAAAGAGAAATCATGGAACTGAGGTTGCAATGGCGTTGACCTGGGAAGAATTTAAGGATATCATGATCCAAAAGAATTTAAGGATATCATGATCCAAAAGTTCCACCCGGCATCATGAGTTGAGTACTCTACTATCACACATGGTGGACATCGTGCCCTGTAACATTGAGAAATTTATCAAGGGGGTGCCACCTCAAATTCAAGATGTCGTGGTAGGTAGTAGGCCCACAACTTTGGAGGAGGCGATTACTATCACTGCACAGCTCACCGAGAATCATATAAGAGTTGGCACTATGTCGGCAAAGGGTTCCAAGTCTACTACGAAGATGACACCCGAGGCAACAAAGGAGGTAAAGGCCAAGTCATCTTCCCAAAACAAGAAGCGTAAGTTCACCCCGACACGCAACTACGTTGTGACCGCCCCAAATGCTCCTCAAAAACAAATGGTGGTTGTGAATCAACCTCCCATGGCTAAAGCTTATGCTAGTCCACATCCTATGTGTAACACGTGCAAGTACCATCATTCAAGCAACATTCCATGCCGAGTATGCTCGTTGTGTGGGAAGTATGGACACTTGGTAACTACTGCCTTCGTGCGCCAAACAACACTACCATGCTTACCAACTGAACCTGTTATAATTATGGTGAGCCTGGTCATATTCGTCCGCAATGTCCTCACAATGCTGGAACTGTGCCACCGGCTCGTGGAAGGGCTTTCAACATCAACGTCAACCAAGCACAAGCCAACAACGACGTGGTGAATGGTACGTCATTGAACTTCTTTTGTTCCTTTCTTGTATTGTAAAATGAAATTCCTATCTATGTTCATCATACCAATAATAGGTTTTTACCAAACAGGTATGTATCTTGTAAATAGTCATTATGCTTCCGTATTGTTTGATTCAGGCGTCGATAGGAGTTTCGTGTCCCTGGAATTCAAGCCTATACTTTCTAAACCGCGTGTTAATCTGGAAAGATCTTTCACGGTCGAGGTCGCTCATGGAAAATCTATTGTCGTTGACGTCGTAATACGTGACTACACCTTAAGCCTTAAGGAACACGAGTTTTCCGTCGACCTTATTCCTATGCAATTGGGAAGCTTTGATGTTATCATTGGTATGGATTGGTTAGCCAAGCATCATGCGGAAATTCTATGCTTCGAGAAGTGTATCCGAATTCCTTTATCGACTGGTGATACTTTGAAGGTCTTTGGGAGAAATCATCCGAAAGACTCAAACTCATGTCTTGCATCAAGGCCCGCAACTGCTTAAGTAAAGACAACATGGCGTTCATGGCATATGTAGTTAATACAAAAGCCAGGGGTAAGGAGTTGAAAGACATTCTTGTCGTACGGGACTTTCCCGAGGTTTTTCCCGAGGATCTTAAAGGGTTACCTCCCGTGCGAGAAGTTGAGTTCAAGATTGACTTAATCCCTGGTGCAAACCATGTGGCTATATCACCTTATCATCTTGCACCGTCTGAAATGCAAGAACAAGTAGTCAACTGCAAGAGTTGACCGATAAGGGTTTCATTCGCCCTAGTTCATCACCGTGGGGTGCACCTATAATGTTTGTGAAGAAGAAGGACGGTTCATTTCGTATGTGCATCGATTACCGAGAACTCAACAAGCTTACTATTAAAACCAATACCCTCTTCCTCGAATCAATGATCTCTTTGATCAACTTCAAGGAGCAACTCAATTCTCAAAGATCGATCTACGTTCTGGGTATCATCAACTACGTGTACATGATGATGACATTCCAAAGACCGCTTTTCGTACTCGATATGGACACTACGAGTTCATGGCCATGCCTTTTGGCTTGACCAACACCTTCCGTTTTCATGAATCTCATGAATCGAGTATGTAAACCGTATATGGATAAGTTCGTGATCGTGTTCATTGATGACATTCTTATTTATTCCAAGACAAAAATCGATCACGACACGCACTTGAGACAAGTTCTTGGACTTTTGAAGAAGGAACAATTATACGCCAAGTTTTCCAAGTGTGAATTTTGGTTGGAGGAAGTTCAATTCTTAGGGCATGTGGTGAATAGCCAAGGAATTCACGTGGATCCTGCTAAAATTGAAGCCGTGAAGAATTGGTGTGTTCCCAGAACCCCAACCAAGGTTCGTTCTTTTCTAGGATTAGCGGGATATTGTCGTAGGTTGATAGTGAATTTCTCAAAGATTGCTAAACCGTTAACGGTGCTAACCCAAAAATCTTGACTCGCTGAATGGGGACCCGAGCCAGAAGAGGCTTTCGAGACATTAAAACACAAGTTGTGTAACGCTCCTATTCTCAGGCTTCCCGATGGAAATGATGACTTTACCGTGTATTGCGATGCTTCTAATCAAGGTCTTGGCTGTGTCCTCATGCAACGAGGCAAAGTTATAGCATACGCTTTGAGGCAATTGAAGGTTCATGAAGTGAACTACATGACTCATGATCTTGAACTTGGTGTTGTGGTTTTAGCATTGAAGATTTGGCGACACTATCTATATGGGACGCAATGCATAGTCTACACCGATCATAAGAGTCTCCGACACATGTTCAACCAAAAGGATCTCAACATGAGACAAAGACGTTGGATCGAGTTGATTATCGACTATGACTGCGACATTTACTACCATCCAGGAAGGCGAATGTTGTAGCTAACGCGCTGAGTCGCAAGGTCCACAACAAGACTATCTCGCTCCAAGAAATTCAAGATCGAAGGGAATGGTTTGATACGCTGGGATAATTTGATACCGAGATTCATGTGGATGTGAACGAGGCTACTATCATGCTTCAAAACATAAGTATCGATAGTGACCTCGAGTTGCAGGCATTCGCGAGGCTCAACAAGCGGCACTAACCGACGAAGGGAAAGATGAAGATTTTATGCCTAACGTTCGATCACAACTGGAGACAAAACCGAATGGCATGTGGTACTTCTTGAATCGACTTTGGATCCTGAATTGTGATAACCTTCGACACTTCATTGTGAACAAAGCTCATCAAACCGATATTCCATTCATCTTGGCTCCGATAAGATGTACATGGACCTGCGTGGTCAATATTGGTGGCCTGGAATGAAGAAGGATATCGCGTCTTATGTTTCCAAGTGTCTCACGTGTACAAGAGTCAAGGCCGAGCATCAATGACCAAGTGGTTTACTTGAGCAACCTGAAATCCCTATGTGGAAATAGGAACATATATCCATGGATTTAATAACCAAGTTACCTCGTACTCCTCGTGGACATGATAGCATATGGGTCATTGTTGACCGTTTGACCAAGACGTCACATTTCATACCCATACGAGATACATACAAAGTCTCAAGGCTGGCTCACATCTATATTGACGAAATTGTGAGTCGTCATGGTGTGCCTTTACACATTATTTCTGATCGAGATGCTCGCTTTACTTTACACTTTTGGTCTTCCATGCAAGAACTCTTGGGTACTCAATTGGATTTAAGTACGGCTTAACATCCTCAAACCGATGGTCAAACCGAACGCACAATTCAAACCCTCGAGGATTTGCTGCGTCTTTGTGTCCTTGACTTTGGTGGTGATTAAGATACGCATTTACCGCTCGCGGAATTTTCGTATAGCAATAGTTATCACTCAAGTATCAAGATGGTACCATTCGAGGTTTTGTATGGTCGTAAATGCCGATCACCGATCTGCTGGACCGACATTGGTGAAAAGTTCATCACTGGTCCTGAACTTATACAAGAAATGACAGATAAAGTCTCCACGATCCGCAAGAACCTTGAAGTGGCAAGAAGTCGACAAAAGAGTTATGCCGATAAGCGTCGTAAGCCATTGGAGTTCCAAGTTGGCGACATGGTTCTTCTTAAAGTTTTCATTGTGAAAAGGTGTTGTTCGCTTTGGAAAGAAGGGTAAACTAGCTCCAAAATTTATAGGACCTTTCAAAATCTTGAAAAGGATTGGGAAAGTGGCTTATAAACTAGAACTACCTTCCGACTTAATGGAGTTCATCCTGTATTCCATGTCTCAAATTTGAGAAAGTGTTTGGCTGACGAGAGTCTGCATGTTCCATTTGAAGACATCCAGATCGACGAGTCATTGCACTTTATTGAGAAACCTGTTGAGATTATGGATCGTATTATGAAGAAGATGAGAACCACAACTACTCCAACCGTTAACGTTCGTTGGGAGAACAAGTGTGGAGCTGAGTTCACTTGGGAGCGTGAGGATCATATGAAGGAGAGATACCCGCATCTTTTAGCCTAGTTCATTTCTTAATTTCGGGATGAAATTATCTTAAGTTGGGGAGAATGTAACATCTTGTAATCTTGGGTTAAATTAAAGTTAACTTTGCTAAGTTCTTGCATGGGCTAATTATGTCATTTATGAAACTCATGGATTTGTTATGTTTACTTATTTGTTGTCTTTTATTCATTTTCAAGGTGCATAATAAAGATGATGGATAATAATAATAGCAATAATACTACTAATAAAATTAATGAGCATATAACAATAACAATAATAATAATAATTATAAAATAATGATGATTAAGTTAGTAAACTTAAAATGGTTGGAATTTAAAGTACATAAAGATTAGCGGGTTATTTGCCAATTTATGAACTTTAGTATTAAAGTTTGAGCATAAAATGATAATAAATAAAACAACAAGGACCATTTGTGTAAATTGGACAAAATCAAATCAAGTTCATTCTTGGGCCCGCATTTCCGGCCAAGGATTCCAGCCAAATGTCGGCGGCTTTCCGGCCAAACGTCGGCCACCTCAAAACAACGAATTCAGTCGATTTTGATATCCCAACCAGTTCAAATCCTTTTGTGTATACGTTTCGAACCTAATTGAACACTTTAAATTCGTTTTAACATCAGTTATACCCCCCAAATGAGCGCAAAACCGAATCCTTAATTCGTATAACCGATTGAGCTTTAAACCATAATTAAAATCTAATTAAACGAACCTACACAATCATCTAACAGATCTTAATCATTTGCAACTTACGATTTCACCTGAAGCTGACACAAACATCACCTTCAATTAGTCACATTCGTCGCGAACCAACCCCTATTCGAACTTCGTCACCTGGGCATCATAAACCAAAATTGAAAGAGGGCTTTTGATCTCGGAGTTTATTAGAAGCTTTCTTCACAATCAATTGGATTATCATCTGCTGTTGCACATCGAACGAAATCGTGCTTAGTCGCGACCTGTTCTTCATCCATTCTTATGCTACACACTACGAATGGGGTAATTGAAACTATGTTGTTGCTAGATTTTACATGGGGAATAAAAGCCCTGTGGGAATAGGGATCAACAACTACGAATTCATCCTCAATTAAGGCTCTAATCGATTCTAGGGTTCCAAGGATTTGGGGTTTCTTTAAAATGGTGTTTTTTGTAAATTAAAAACTCAACTATGTCGCGGCTTAGTGCCTTGGTCAAATGGTAACACGTAAGACTTTCAGGTTGGAGGTTCCCGGTTCGAACCCGGGGAAGCTAAACCATTTTTGTTTAGCCTTTTTGGCCTTCAAATCTAATGGGAAAATTTTCCAAAAATTATAAAAAAATCATTTTATAAATTATGTTATTTTATAACCACTTAATAATTTTTCTGCAATTTAGTTATAAAATAATCTTATGTTTATATGTAATATTCAAAAGTTAATGTTATAGTTAACTTATTTTTTTAACAAAAGTTTTTATGTAAATTAAAAACTCAACTATGCCGCCGCCCCCTCCCCTCCGCCGCCCCCTCCCCTCCGCCGCCCCCTCCCCTCCGCCGCCCCCTCCCCTCCGCCGCCCCCTCCCCTCCGCCGCCCCCTCCCCTCCGTCACGCCCTCCCCTCCGTAGTCTGATTTTTAGTTGGTTGTGAAATTGTTTTAGCAGTTTGCAGATGTTAAAAAATATACAATCTTTTTTTTGTAGACTACAGACATTTGGTCCACCTCTTCTGCTACAGATGTCTACAGATGTGGTCCGCACACTGTAGACATTTTCTCGCAGAAAAAACAAACAGCACCATAGTCGTGAAGCAATCTTGAAGGTCTTCGGATCCGGGCACCTATTCTTCATTTAACTTAACTCGTATTAACATTTGGGCCATGTGAGGTTGTATTCATGTGATTTGGAGTCATAACATTTGGTTTAATTAGGATATTTCAATTCAATTTGTAATATCTCTTTCGCTTTCTAAGGATCATTTCCTTAAATGTTAGTTGTTCAATTATGCAAGTAAAGTCGTAAACCATAGCATTTTTTAATGCATGTGAGTATATTAGGTAACTTAGGCACGTTTGGTGGACTATATGTGACTATGTTTTTTTTTATTTTCTTGTTAAAACTAGCACCAGATCAATTAAATTTAATGGAAAGTCTTGTGATTACTTTAAAAAAGATTTGTGCTTATTTTTTTCAGGTCCTTATGGCTTTTGAGATGTCAGGAATGGTGTGCATATAAGAAGGTTGCATTCAACATTTATCTGTGTTTGTTATTTCGAAAAGTTGCTATACGTGCTCACTGCGCATTTGTTCTCATTCAAGATCTCGTTTCTTTGGGAGGTTTCAGCACATGTGTGACAGCTTACTGAATTGACCCTCTTTTCTACCTTCCTTTCGGGTAATACTGGCGGTTTTTATAGTTCCTATGCTTGTTTTTGTTTTGGGTGTGAGTTGAAGTGATTTTTAAAAAAATTGAGCTAGTCACGTGGGAGTAATGGGATGAAAATGATCTTCAAATTAGTTCTTACTCTCAACCATTAAAATCACAAACTCCTTTCCACATTAGTAATTGTCTTGGCAAAATATCATCGACTACATCACCAGACATGTTACTTTGTGATTGCCACTAGAAAGTATCATTAACAAAACAGACTCTCTAAAGAGATTGAACTTACAGAAGAGATTGAAGTTGAAGCAGCTCAATCTTCTTTTGAGCTATTAAAACATGTTTTGATTTGTACACCTGTGTTACCTTTACCAGATCTTTCTCAACTTTTTATTATTGAGACCAATGCTTGTAGTAAGATGTTAGAGTTGTTTTGATGCAGGGCAAGCACTCTTTAGCTTTCATTAGCAAACCTTTATCTCCTAAACAACAGATTACGTTTATTTATGACAAAGGGTTGTTAGCCATCATCTTCACTATTACCACATTTCAAGCCATTCATCGTTAAAATTAATCAAATAATGATTATAAAATCTATAGAACTTGGTGATAAAAGAACTGCATGATACACGTACATTTTCAAGCCTACCTCTTGGACTTCAAAACATCACCTTTTATCTTAATCATATCTGAATCATAAACAAAATTTTCTTCTGAGCTCCTTAATCTTAGTCTCTAACAATGTTGACAATTAACATTATTGTGCTTCAAAGCATTTTCTTTGAACTCCCAAATTATTGCATCACTTACATGTTAACAGTGATGTGAATCTTGACACTTCACTAAGATGGGTGTGGTTAAATTTTATTAATTTTTCATATGCTAATCTTCCATTAAGTTTTTGAATTTAGGATTATTTGAATCTAGTGTTCTTCTTCCTTTAAGAAGGTGAGTTGAAATTCCAAAACAAAATCTTTTATGTCTTACTAAACATACCTCTACCATTTAGCCATGGGCACATAGTTGTAATGCATATACTATTTTAATGATATTCTTTTGGCTTTTTTTGGTATAAATTGATATGTTTATGGAAGGTATCTTTGATAAAAATTGATGTGTCTGTACTATGTAACTATTAGTAGTAACAAATTACATGCTCTTTATTTTTTGTAGGAAAACGTCTGTAATTTACGGATCATATTTGCAGCAGAAAAAAAGGACCAAACATCTGCAATCTGCACAAAAAAACTATTTATTTTTTAACATCTGCAAATATTCTGCAAAGTCTTTAATCCCTATAAAGTATCTCTCTTAACACCAAATCAAACCAACTTTCTCTACACACGTCATTCATTTCTCTGGCCATTGTACAACCGCCGGTTGGCATGACACCACCACCACCACCATCTTCAACAAATACCACCTCACACACCTCCTAGGCCGCGGCAGCTTTGCAAAAGTGTTAGGTCCAGGTTCAGTAGATCTAGTTCATTATGTATAGGCTTAGTACTTGAATTAATATCTGTAATGAATGTTTGTAATTTATTATTGTGTATGCATTAAATATATAGGTTAACCCATTTTTTGTGTGTTGATTTATGTATGTTGCAGGTACAAACATTATACTCGGTCAACTTATGAAATTGACCAAGTGTAAGAAACATCTACGGATGAACATTTTATTCTTCCGTAGATATAATTCTTACAAGTAACTATTCATCCTAAGATCCTCTGCAGATGAACAACCAGAAGTGAAGAACAAGATTGCTTTGGAAGAACAAGATTGCTTCGGAAGAACAAGATTGCTTCTGAAGAACAAGACTTCTGCTGAAGAACAATTCTTCTGAGGAAGAACAAATCATCTATGGAAGACAATCTTCCTGCGGAGTACAAAACACTTGTATAATACAAGTTTTACAATTCAACAAGTCATCTAGGCAGTTATGCGAATCCCGAGTGTTGATACATGTATGTCCCTAGATCATGATATGTAATATAATAGATCTTGTTTGGTATGATTGATGAAATGATATTGATTGTTTGTTAGTTATAATGTTTAATGTTTCATTAATGAGTCGACATTGAATTGGTTAATTAGGTTAGTGATTGCTTGAATGATTACACATAATGTTTATTAATTAATACATTCAACTTAACATAATGAAGTTCTCATGCGAATGGCTCATGCGAATGAACATACGCATGAATAACTTCACACGATTGACTCAGTCGCACGACTGAACCAAGAGACTGGATCAGTCGTACGATTGTAACATAAGATTGGCTCAGTCGCACGACTGAACACTCAGTCGTACGAATGAATCAACCGCATGGCTCAATCGCACGACTGAACCATACTAATGGTTCAGTCGCACGATTGGATAAACCAACCTATAAATACATCTCAATTCATGAAAAAACGAGGACTCTCGATCAATTACGATTCCAGACGTACCCTAGCCGTCCAGAAACCTCTCAATTCGTTCTCCAAGTTCATAGAACACATTAGATCGATTCCCAATCGATTTCTAATGTTAGTTTCAATTCTTGATTGATTCTTCGTGTGTTCTCACTGATTGGATCGCCAATCAAATAAGATTCCGCACTATTTGATCTGGTTTACACGTTAATCTCTAGGTATTTCGGTCAAATACCAGGTCCTAACAAGTGGTATGAGAGCATTGGCTCTTGATTAAGTGTGATTCAATCAAGATTGATAAAATGTTTGTGTTTTTGCACTAGAAACACATCTTTTGTGTCAAAAGTGATCTTGGACGTTCCCTGCTCATCAAAGTTTGGTTTCTACGGACTTAGGCAATTCAACCTTGCGAAAGTTCGAATTTTTACGGCTAAAACACGTTTAACCTAGAAATTTTCGCATAACAGCAGCTTCAGTCGCACGAGTGAGCCATTCGCACGACTGGACTCATTCGCATTGCTCAGTCGCACGATTGGACATAGTCGTATCTCCATTCGTACGATTGAACTGTTCGATCGCATGGTTCATACGCATCAGATTCATTCGCACGACTGAGCTAATCACTTAGCTCAGCCGCACGATTGAACCAGTCGTAGAGTTCATACGCACGACTGAGTGTTCATACGCACGCCTAGTCCATTCGCACCCTTCAGTCGGCCGAGTGAAAATTGCTTATTAGACTTAAAGTTTTTTACAATGGAAGATCAAATGTCAGCCTTTACTACTGGGAAGGACTCTCGATCAATTACGATTCCAGACGTACCCTAGCCATCCAGAAACCTCCCAATTCGTTCTCCAAGTTCATAGAACACATTAGATCGATTCTCAATCGATTTCTAACGTTAGTTTCAATTCTTGATTGATTCTTCGTGTGTTCTCACTGATTGGATCGCCAATCAAATAGGATTCAGCACTATTTGATCTGATTTACACGTTAATCTCTAGGTATTTCGGTCAAATACCGGTCCTAACAAGTGGGAAGGACTCTAGGATCCAGAACCTGCTGCTACTTGAGAGTGAGGTGGGTAATCATAATAAACCACCAAAGCTTTTAACGTTAGCTGAGTTTCCCCACTGGAAATAACGTTTTAAGATCTACCTCAATGGAGTGGATCCGAATCTATGGGAGGCCATCGAGATTGGATATAGTACACCGGTGGGAGCCGATGGAGTAAAGTTAACCTTAGGAGGGATGACAGACGCGCAGAAAGTCAATATAATGCAGAGAAGAGGGTCTATGCCTTGATTACACAGTCTATCCCTAAAGAGATATTCCACCATACTCAGAGAATAAGCAGTCCAAGAAACTATGGGATGAGCTAGAGAAGAGGTACGACGGGAATGCCTGGTTGAAGGCAATCAAGGCTAAGGAGTTAAAGAAGGAATTTGACAACTTCTCATCGATAGGAAACGAGAGTTTGGACGATGTTATAGATAGATTCTACCATCTAATGAGTGAACTGCATACACATGGAGTGGCTACTACCATGGAAGAGAAAGTTAATAATTTCGCAGACGGATTGCCTGAAAAATGGGTTTCATTCGTGTCTAATCTTAGACAGAATGGAATGCTGTCAAAATGGATATTAATGACTTCATTCTTAAGTTGTGAGAAGAATCACTTAGAATGAAGTACAGAGCTCAGAAGTCTACGTACAATCAAAATCCAGCTTTATATAATGCCACTCCTCAAGCTAAGACATCTGGAGCACCCCTCCAGACTGCATTTGTGTCTAGCTCATCGAGTCCTACACATGCACCTGCTTCAGGTTCAGAAACGTCAGGGTCTTCTTGTACCCAATACATTGGATCTGAAGTGAATGCTACTAGACTGAAGACCGAGAACCTCGGTAATGTGATTGTAGAAGTAGCTCGAGAGCACATGGATCTTTTAGCAGCAATGGTCCATTCCTATGATGAACTTGTTGCTGGAAAGATTGGAAACTGCCATCTGGCAGACGAGGACTACGAGCAGGTGGACGAAATGGAGCTTGAGAGAATGGACATAATGTGGGCCTTAGCGAGTGTTGTCCGGAGGGCGAAGAAGTTTGTGAAAAAAACTGGACAGAACTTGGTTGCTACTAAGGATACCACCTTTGGCTTTGACAAGAGTAAAGTGACCTGCTTTAACTGTGGTGAAAAGGGGCACTTCAAGAGAGAATGTGTGAAGCCAAAGGAGACTGGGAACGGGAACCCGTTCTCATCCTTCACTCGTCTAGACAAGCAACTACCGGTTCTACTTCCTCAAACAAGGACTCAAAAGCCTTGACTGCTCATGATGATGAAGGACAGGATTGGAGCTTTAGGTTTGTCTCACCAGGGGAATCAAACATTGCAAATGTAGAAGATATGACAGTGATTCCGCTAGTGAAGGAGATCGAGCAGTTGAGATAGCAATGTCACATAGTGAAGAAGCAACTGCAACCGAGGTCAGTTACAAGCCAAAGTGGAAATACATGTCAGAGACAGAAAAGACAGAAGCAAAAGAATCAGAATCATCTGATACTGCATTGATGGCAAACGCTTCTGAATCAGCTCAGGTAAGTACTACTAACACAATGTTTAATAATCATGCTTGTTCTGATTGTGATGCCTTTAGGAACAGCATAGATGCTAAATTTGCTAGGTTATTAGATCATAATGATAACTTGATAAAAGATTTGCATCTATGCACTAAGGCTAATAGGGTATAAAACAAAATGAGCTCAGTTATAAAGAAAAGATAGACCTTTTGACTAAACAGCTTAGGGAAACCGAAGTAGTTGCTTTTAATCAAGCTAATGACATTAGGTATTATCTAAACTCCCTAGAAGACACTAAGAAGCAAAAGGCAGTTCTAGAAGTAGAAGTAAATTCACTAAAACAGAAACTGCATAGTTGGACTAGTTCTTCGCACATAGTCCAACACTTAGTGAAAGAAAGGAACAACGGGGAAGGACTGGGTTATAAAGTGGTTCCGCCACCACGTGAGACTTTGATGAACCCTAAAAAGACCTATAAATAGTAATCCCATCAAGGATTATGTAGTGTCTACTCTTCTTGTTAGTGATCCAGATTCCTTATGTTCATCTATTAACACTGGAAACAAACAAAAGGATACCACGTCAAAGGAAAAGGGTAATTTGCCTTGTGTTAATCTGGAAAAGGAATTTGAAAAGGTTGACTTAAAGTCAGGTTCAAACAAAGTCAAATCAGACCTAAAAGGGCTTTTAAGGATAATCTTCACATACTTCAAGTCAAAGACCAATTAACCAAAACGAAAAGGATGTCAAACAGGTTAAATCAGTTAATTTTGTTAAACCAGTAAACACATCAAAAGAACCAGAGTCAAAACCTAAAGTGAGTGATATTACTAGAGTGTCACACACGTCTCCACAAAGAAAGTTTAATCATAAAATTGATAGCAGGGCGTGCTACAACTGTGGAGAATGTGGACACATTGCTTCCTACTGTCCTCATTATCAGACACCTAGGAAGAAGATTGCACTTCAGGACTCAAAACCTAGGACTTCTAAGAGGAGCTCTTTAACTCCACCTAGACAACTAGTGAACAGAAAGTTCAATCCGTTAGCCAGTCGACTGTTTATCACAAACAGGCATTGCACAAATCTGGCTTATGGAAAGAGAAGTCTATCTCTATGTCTGGTAATGATGACAAGAAGGAACCTGACCTACCCTCACCTTCTAAGGGTCAATGGGTTGAATTTCTGATGTGTGGTGCCTCGGAAACCCAAGCCAGTAAAGGCTTGGGTTCCTAACCTAAACTAATCCTTTACCTTGTATGTGCAGGTTGTTCAATACAGTGTTGAAACTAACACGTGGATAGTAGACATCAGAGCATCTAGGCACATACAGGAAATAGAGCTCTTTTATCAAATGTCAAACAAATAAAAGGAGGGCACGTTTCATTTGCAGGAAACAAGGGAGGCTATATCACAGCTCAGGGAGAAGTTGGAAATCAGAAAGTTAAGTTTGATAGGGTGAACTATGTTCAGCAACTTCAAAACAACTCACTCTCTGTTTCACAAATATGTGATAAGGAATTTAAAGTCATCTTCGACAACAAGATGTGTTACGTACTGAAGAAAGACTACGTGATCCCAGAGGACCAAGTTTTGATCACTACTTCAAGATATAAAGATCTTTATGTCTTGGATCTGTCAACAGCTTCTACAATGGATCATGAGGTTCAGTGTTTTCTATCCAAAGCTACTGAAAAAGAATCCATCTCCTGGCATAGGAGAATGGGACACATCAGTCAAAGGAAGATGAATCACTTGATTCAGAAGGATCTGGTGAGAGGGTTAATGTCAAGAACTTTCAGCTTCCTGATTTCTGATAGCTGCAAGAAAGGTAAACAGAAAAAGAAGTCTCATATGGAAAAAGAAAGTTAATTCAATAGAACTTCCTCTTGAACTTCTTCACATGGATTGTTTTGGTCCAGTCAGTACACAAAGAGCATTGCAGGCGACTTGTACTGTTTTGTGGTCACCGATGACTACCAAGGTTCACTGGGTAATG
The DNA here is from genome assembly GCA_025506515.1 of Flaveria trinervia. Classification (NCBI taxonomy): domain Eukaryota; kingdom Viridiplantae; phylum Streptophyta; class Magnoliopsida; order Asterales; family Asteraceae; genus Flaveria; species Flaveria trinervia. The sequence continues at coordinate 35,509,922 of CM046455.1, forward strand.
TTTCTGAAATCAAATCAGAAACTTTAATCATTAAGGAGTTAGTAACACACTGGAATCTCTCTACAAGCTGAAAGTTAGACAAGTATGCTCAGACAAGGACTGGAATTCAAGAATCAGTGGATGGAGAATACTGCAAGGGAAAAGGGGATTGTGCATCAATCACGTATGCTTAACACAATCAGATGAGATGAAGGGCGTTGCTGACGAGGAAAGAAACAGGAGCTGATAGAGACAAAACCCGGACTATGCTGGCAGGAGATCGAAACTGCCTATCCAATTCTGGAATGGCAGTGGCAAATGCATTATCACTGAACGAGTCCTGATAGGAAAGGCACGGGAAAACATGTTACGAGCTACTACAAAGACGAAAACCGAACTTGGAGTTATTGACAGGATCAGTGATCACAAGTTTGATGTATCAGAATATAAAGCAGCGGAATACAACACGAATTAGACAAATTGTAGCAAGCAATCGATATTTGTAAGCATTAAGATCGCATACGGTTATAGGGAGAGAATATGTATTTCTGATTTCTAGGAATGTTTATAGATGTAGAATATTTCTAATCGAATCAATCATTCATTCCATTCAATTACTCATTTCACTCATGATTACAATAGGTTGTCACTCCTTATATAGAGTGCAACAGTCACTGCTGTTATCACGGAAAGTGACAACTGGCAGATCCAATACAGAAATAACTAATTCTTAACAAACTACTGAAATGTTCACAACTACTGAGAACATATCAGCAAGTTAAGTACAAAATATAAAACTACTGAAACTACAACGACTGAAGAACAAGCTCTTCAGTCGTTTTACAAAACTACTGAAACATAGAAAATAAAACTACTGATATCACAACTACTGAAGAAGTACTCTTCAGCAGTTGTGACAAACTACTGAGGCTTCAGTACTTGATCTTCAGACTTTGACCTTCAGGTGTTTCATCAGCTGATGACTTCAGTAGATATCATCAGCTGATGTCTTCAGTCTTTGTCTTCAGACTTTGTACATCAGTTGTTGATCTTCAGCACTTGTGAACTCTTCAGCTGTTGTACTTCAGTACTTTGGTCTTTCAGCTTCAGCACTTGTGTTCTTCAGCTGTTGTACTTCAGCACTTTGGTTCTTCAGCTGTTAAGGTCTTCAGCACTTGATCTTCAGCTGTTGAAGTCTTCAGCACTTGTCAAACTACTGATGAGGCTTTCAGCAGTTGTTGTGATACCGTGTGGGACTTAGAGGTTTTCTGATCTTGGCTCATTGGTTCTTTTGGTCCAACAAACTCCCCCTGAACCAATGCAGCCAAAACCTCTAACTTATTTATACTCCCACTTATTGATGGCAAAATGTTGGTCTTTTTCTTCTTGATCAGTAGAGAAGATGACCCATGTAAGCTCCGGCCTGGGAAGAATCTCAAATATTTGTTTGGCAGAGTATGAATGGGAACTCTGTTTTGGGGAACTGGACACAGAGTTGTTATCCCATTCATGAGATTCACTTCCCCATAATGAGTCTGTACGACTCTCTTGTGTAGGCCTCAAGGAAGGTGATTTGTTCCTCCATGGTTAGCTCTTCAGCACCTCCTTCAAACAATGATTCGGCCCATAATACTCAGACAGGTATTTGGCCTGTTTCCCATTCTTTAGCTCCACAGTTGTTATTATTCTGTAAGCAAACTCATCGGGTGATTACCCTCTAGGAACAACTGGAGCTCATTTTTCTGACTTCCTCAAGCCTCTTGTAAACTAACCCCTTTTCACTATTTTTTTCCAGCATCTTCTGAGGGGTTAGATTAGCTTTGTAGGCTTCTTGAAGTCTTCTAGGATTTCCCAGGGTGAAACTACAAAGACCAGAGAGATCACTTCATCTACGATCTTTTTCACCTGGCCAATGTATCTCCGAGGTATATTGTTCTTATGAATTCTGTGAGAGACCCTGGGATCAGGCCAAATCCTCACTCTTTCCTTTTGATATGAAAGGTGCTGCTGAGAGTGTAAAGTCTGAGGGCTTGCTCCTTCATAGATGATAGAAGATGTGGCTGCATAAGCTTTGTCAACTCTCTTCAGCAATTCCTCATCATGCTGTTTATGAAGCTCTTCTTCTTCTAGCTTCACTTTAACCATTGTCTCTGGACTTCAGGAGTAATTGCTGAGGAGTGACTTGTGGCCTTAGGCAACTGAATCACAGCTGAGAGCGGCAGCCTGTCTTCATCATCTTCTTCATCATCTTCTAGCCTCAATATCCTTCTCTTCTTCTTCAAGGGTATATCATCGGCTATGGGTTTTGAGGGTAAGGGAGTTGGTTTGGTGGGTTGTGTTTGGGTGGTTTTGGGTGTGGAATGTTGACAGGCTGTCTAGCATCCTTGAGGTGAGTGTGGCTTTGATTGCTTGGCTAGCTCAGTCCTGCTCCCAGCACCCGCTTCATTCAAAGCTTCAATAACAAGCCCCTTAGTATATGCTTCAGACGAACAGATCTGGTGGTGATTGCCAAGATACTGTCCCTGGACCAAGCTTTGATTTCGATCATTGATCTTCCAAGATATTTTGCAATAAATCTGATCATGATTTCAAGCCTTTCTCTTTCTAACACTTCATAACTTGCCCATCTGTTCTGGATTTCTTCAATCTCTAGTCGTCGAATCTCAGAGTCAAGTTTATGGTGTCATGGCCTTGCCTAAACAGCTGATCAATGATGTTGTCCATTGATCTGCTGTGTTCGGCATCAGCCTCTTTTATCAGTAGCTCCAAGGCTTTATCTTCAGCAATGTGCTCATCAGCACCTTTCTTTCGCTTAAGGTGAGCATTGGTTGCTGTTCTTTCTCCTCCTCTTCTTTCCTCAGATCTTTTCCTCTTCTTTCTTTCACTGCAGTACTCTCCCCCTTTTTGGTTGCATTGGAGGAAGGGGTTGGTACCGCAGAAAGAGTCTTTTGGACAGCAGCATCAACCAAGGGCTGTAATGTTGAGGAAAGCCTCTCATCAAGGGCTTTGATCACTATATCAGTGATTATGGGGGATGAGAGGGAGGGAATTTTGGAGTGCAGCACCTATTTGCTCAGGAGGGTTCTGTTCCTGAGAAGTAGGGCCTGAAGCAGAGGCAGGTGGTTGATTTGGGGTGGCTCTGTGTTTGGAAACCTTCAAGGGAAGGTGCCATCTGTGGGTGTATGATGGTGGCAGATGGACTTGCATCCTGAGACATCTTGGCCAGCAGCTCTTTGAGTCTGCTAACCTCATCCTCTAGAATGGTGTTTGAGCAACTACATCATAGAAGAAGCTCAGGTCATCATCAGTTGATACTGAATCACCTGACCTCCTGCTTAGAGCAGGATTTACATGCACTGGGTGTAGACCAGTTGGTGCATGTGCCCCTTGTGCTTGGTACTGGGGACTTCCAGCCTCAGGACAATGTCCATCATCAGCTGTTGCCTCTAGGGAGGTCTTAGCAATGTTACCAGCCTCACTCTGGTCATGTGCTGAGTCAGAGGAGGTGGCAGCCTCACTAGATATTCTAAGCTCCTTGTCTACACCAGGAGATAGAATTGGGAAACCCTGTGCTGTGGGTTCTCAGGTGCACTGTGTTCCTCCCCCTCAATTGTAGAGGTATTCCCAGTAGTAAGTGGTTTCTGGGGGGGGGGTGAGGAGTGCAATTGAGTCAGCACTTGTGCAACTATTAAAGTTGGGCTGTGAGGGGCGGTTGTTTGGGGTAAGGGGTTAGAAGCAGTGTGCACCTGGGGTGGATGGTGCTCTTCAATGGCAATCTCCTCAAGTGAGGAAGATCCCAGAAGTAGGTGCCCTTGGGTTGCTGCAGGCTCCTGTTGAGAGGAAGCCTGAGCGGCTGTGGCTGGAAGAGTCATTGTATCCACTAGGGGGTTGGACTAGTGGATATATCCTGCGTTTGTGGTGCAGGAGCATCCTCAGGGGACTCAATTCCCTGAGTAGCCATTTTGGGTTCTTTTTGGTGGGTTTGGTGGGGACATTGGATTTGGAGGTGGTGGCTGTGGGTTCCAGCTGCGTGGGTTTTCGCAGCTTGGCAGCCAGTTTGAGTGTCCGGTCAGAGTTGTGCCGGGAGTATACTTCTGGCAGAACAGCCGTAGCAGGGACTCCCAAGCCAACAAGTCCCTCAGCATTAAGCTGGTCTATAATAATGGCCATTATGAACCGTGGATAGAGTATCCAACGGTTGGCAGTTAGTTTTTGAGCCATATCTTTGAGCTCTGAAAATATTAATTCTGAAAAGTTCAGTGGTTGTTGCTCAAGGATAGAATACATTACCTGCTGCCATTTGGTGGACATTTGATCCCAAGACGATGTCTTAGGGGCCAAACATACATTGACCATGTGAAAAATCAGGCGCTCAGCGTCATTAAAGTGTTTCTTCATGATGGTGGTGGCACTGAGATCACCTTGATATCCATGCTGAGCAAATGATAGATCTATGGTGCCCTTCGGATATCCAGCAGGAGAGGTAGCATCACTCAGTTGAAGAATTTACGGATTGTTGCAGGAGTAATCACTACTTCTTTGTTGTTGACGACTGACCGGAGGGATCGTGTGTTGCTCTCCTCAGTTGTAACAGTAACGTTCATCCAAAATTGGTTCAAGGATTCGGCATGTAAAACGGGTTCAGAAGGAATGCCTTGTTGTATTGGGACTGAACCATAAGATCGATAGCAGTATCGAACTTAGTCCAGATCGGCGATTTGTGAGGTAGGCAACACAGTTGTGTCGCGGTTTAATTTGCATAGACGCCATGGAGAAGGAAGTTTTGGAGAGGAACGTTAGGTTTGAAGAAGATGAAGCATGGAGAGCTCAGGTTAAGGGTATTTATAGGGTACGGGTGAGGAAAACGACTGAAGGATGTGGTGTTAGTCATCAGTAGTTTTAAACGACCGTTGACATGGTATTATCCTTTCAGACGTTGAAACAGCTGAAGTCGTGGTGTTAGGCATCAGTAGTAGAAAACTACTGAAGACCGTGGTTGACTTCAGATGATTGAAACAACTGAGGACATGGTGTTTGTCATCAGTAGTTATGAAACTACTGAAGACAGTGGTTTGTCATCATCAGCTGTTGTAAACAACTGAAGACTTGGTATTAGTCATCAGTAGTTATAAAACTACTGAAGACGTGGTTTTGCTTCAGTTGTTTAAAATGAAACAGCAGTTGTACAAACGACTGAAGAGAAAGTTCTCTTCAGCTGTTTTCGTCAATTCTTAGCTTTTCAGCTGTTTCAAACTGTCCTCAACACATTCATCAGTCTTTATGGCTGATTTCAGTTGTTTCATAGGACATCAGTACTTATCTGTTTTTACTGATTGCAGTAGTTATGACTGCATCAGTAGTTGTAACTACATCAGTAGTTTAGAACAGATGAAGTACTTCAGTACTTGTGAGACATTTAGCCTTCAGTAGTTATAAAAACTACTGAGGTTAAAAGAGCTCATCAGTACTTATATGTGACAGGCACTCATGATCATCAGTATGAATTACTGAGATCATCAGTAGTTGTCACCTATTCTAGCTGCAGCATACCAAGCCTTAACACCAGGTTTTGGAAAGTTGAACTATCCAAAGGCTTAGTAAAAATGTCTGCAAGCTCATCAGCACTAGGCACAAACTTAGGATCAATCAGACCTTTTTCAAAACAATCCCTTATAAAATGATGTCTGATCTCTATATGTTTGGTCCTAGAGTGCTGGACTGGATTTTTGACAATGCAAAGAGCTGAAGCACTATCCATTAACAATGGAGTCTTAGTCTCTGTAATGCCATAATCCAAAAGTTGGTTTTGAAGCCAGAGTACCTGAGATGTACAGCTTGCAGCAGCAATGTACTCTGCTTCCGCAGTGGATGTAGCAACTGAGGTCTGTTTCTTGCTCTGCCAAGAAATCAGGCAGTTGCCTAGGAATTGACATCCACCAGAAGTTGATTTCCTGGTCAACTTACACCCTGCATAGTCACTGTCAGAAAAAGAAACTAATTTACCAGAATGTCCGGTAGAATACCATAAACCTAGAGATGGAGTGCCTTGCAGATATCTAAAGATCCTCTTGACTGCAATCAGATGAGACTCTTTAGGTGCAGCCTGAAATCTAGCACAAACACATGTAGCAAACATAATATCTGGTCTAGAAGCTGTTAAATACATCAAGGACCCAATCATACATCTGTAAAGTGTTTCATCAACCACTTTACCTTTCTGATCTGAGTCCAGTTGTGTGGTGCTGCTCATGGGAGTAGAACAGGGCTTACAGTTTTGTAAATCAAACTTTTGCAAAAGATCTTTGGTATATTTGGATTGATGAATAAAAATTCCATCAGCCTTTTGTTTGATTTGCAACCCCAGAAAGAACTGTAATTCTCCCATGGCACTCATTTCAAACTTCTGTTGCATCAACTTTGTAAAGGCATCACACAACTTTGGATCAGAGGATGCAAAAATGATATCATCTACATAAATTTGAACAAGTAGATTATGCTGCCCAGCTTTCTTAATAAATAAAGTCTTGTCTATGGAGCCTCTAGTGAAATTGTTTTCCAGAAGAAAGTTTGATAATGTCTCATACCAGGCTCTGGGAGCTTGTTTTAACCCATAAAGAGCTTTATCAAGCTTATACACCCAATTAGGATGTTTATTGTCCTCAAAGCCTGGAGGTTGACATACATAAACCTCTTCTTTAACTTTTCCATACAAAAATGCACTTTTGACATCCATTTGAAAGACTTTAAGTTTTTGATAAGCAGCATAAGCTAAAAACAATCGAATTGCTTCCAGTCTGGCTACAGGGGCAAAGGTTTCATCATAATCAATACCTTCTTCTTGTGCAAACCCCTGAACAACCAGTCTGGCCTTGTTCTTAACAATAAGCCATTTTCATCAGTTTTGTTCCTAAACACCCATTTAGTGCCTATTGCACACTTACCTGGAGGTAGAGGAACCAGTTCCCACACTTGCTGTCTTGAACTGAAGAAGCTCAAGCTGCATGGCATCAACCCATCCATTGTCCTTTAAAGCAATGTGATAATTCTTTGGCTCTTGCTGACTGATGAAGAGAGCATAGAAGCAAAATTTGACAATTGACTTCTTGTTGATACTCCAGCAGTGATATCACCAATGATTTGAGACATAGGGTGATTCTTCAGATCTTGATACACAATGAGATCTGTGCAAGTGTTTGTAGCCGGTTCAGCAGCAACAGATGGTGATGGTGAATCATTTCCTTGAAACCAATCAGTGGATGGTAATTCAAAGGAAGTTGAATTCGAAGAAATCTCATCAGCATGTTGTGGATGGTGCTACTGGCGCTACAGGAACATCAGGTCTAGTTGAGTCAGGCAGCTGATCACTAAACCTGAAGAGGTGAGTACTGCAATCATCATCATCATCAGCAGTACCACCAGGTGGTGAACTGTTGACAGGAGCAACAGCAGGAGTTTGATAAGGAACATATTGCAGTATGTCCAAATCAAATAACTCCACAGGACTTTGTGGAATCTTGTCCTTTGGAGATTCATTAAACTTAACATGTAGAGTTTCTTCAACCATCTTTGTTCTGCAGTTGAAGACTCTGTATGCCTTGCAAGTAGATGAATAACCAACAAAGTATCCTGCATCCACCTTAGGATCAAATTGTGGAGTTGATCCTTTGTGTTGAGAATAAAACAGGGACACCCAAATGCTTTGAAAAATGAAATCAGAGGAGCCAAATGATGGAGAACTTCATATGGAGTCTTCATCAACCTCTGATTTACTAAAACTCTATTTTGCACATAACAAGCTGTGTTGACAGCTTCGGCCCAAAAGGTCAATGGCAAACCTGAGTCAGCCAGCATGGACCTTGCAGCTTCAATGAGGGTCCTGTTCTTTCTCTCCACTACTCCATTTTGTTCTGGAGTCCTTGGAATGCTGAACTGCCTTTTGATTCCCTTTGAAAGATAGAAGTCATCAAGTGTATGATTTCTGAACTCAGTTCCATTATCACTCCTAATACACTTGACTGGAAGGGAATACTGCTTCTCAATGTACAGCACAAAGTGGATAATCTTCTGAGCAGCCTCATCCTTTGAATGTAGAAAGAAAGTCCATACAAATCTGGAGTAATCATCCACAATTACCAGACAGTATTTCTTCTTTGCCATGCTCATTACTCTCACAGGACCAAATAGATCCATATGCAGTAATTGCAAGCAGGCAGTGGACTTGGACACTTCAATAGGAGGAAATGAGACCTTGTGCTGTTTTCCTTTTAAACAAGCAGTGCATGTTTCATCACAGTGGAACTCCTTTATTGGTAAGCCTCTGACTAAACTATTGTGGCTAAGCTGATTCATGTTTTTGAGATTAACATGACCAAGCCTCCTGTGCCACAGTTTAGATTCTTGAAAGAGGCTTTGGAAAATAGGCAAGGATTGCCTTTGAGATCTATCTTCTTAGAGAGATCTAAGGCATACACTCTTCCTGTCCTGTTGGCTTTCAGGAGAGTGTGATCATCCAACACCTTGTCAATCAAGTGCAAAACTTTGGATGACAGAATCCTACAGTTTTGACTTGTGAAAAGGGCAACATGGCCTTTATCACACATTTGACTGACACTCAAGAGGTTGTACTTGAGATTTTCCACATGATTAACATCATCAAATTTGATTTCTCCATTGGAGACAAAGCCCTTACCGATGATGTAACCCCTAGCATCATTGCCAAAAGAGACAAATCCCTTCTTTCCTTGAGAGTAGTCATGAAGAAGAGAGATGTTCCCAGTCATGTGCATAGATCCCCCACTGTCTACATACCAGATGCTACTTTGGCATGTTGAAGAACCCTGCAATAATAAACAATCAGTTAGTTTTAGAGACCCAAACCTTTTTGGTTTTGGGCCTGGTCTCATCAATAGATGGTAAACTAACATGTTTATTTGTAACAACAGCCTGAGAAGAAGAAGATGGTGTAGAAGAGGAGTCCTTTGGCTTAGACCTCCTTTTCTGGGTTTCAACATAGGAGAATCTAGTTGGTTAACTCTACCCAACAGATGTTGTACCATCATCACCAGCTGTGTCTGATTTTGTGATAAAGCTTTCAGCTCATCAGACACATTGCTAGTGGAGTTAGATAAGGTCCTATGTTGCACCTTCTTCTTTTGAGCACCCTCAGCTGTCACCTGTTTAACTCCTTCCTTTTGGATTGCTTTAAGGACTTAAGGGTTACAGGATTTGATGTTGCTGATACAAATGTGGTCTCAAACTCAGTTTCATTTTTACCATTTTCTCATTAATTTCTTCTTTTTGTTTGAGTTTGGAACCTCTTTTGTACCAACAATCATCTGTAAGATGATTGAACAAACCACATATTTCACATGGTTTCTTCTTCATCTTAGGTTGATCAACTAAAGATGGTGAAGCAACAGAAGACTTGTTCTTCAATGCTTTGGAAGCATTGGTTGCTTTCTTGACATCCTCTTTAGTAGTCTTCAAACTCTTCTACTGCCAGTTTTCTTCTCTTCAGTGCTGACAGCAGTTGAAGTTTGAACTTCAGGTGTTAAATCCTGCTCTCCAGTCCTTTCAGGACCTTCAGGATTAACTCCTGAGTTGATCAACTTATTGATCATGTGAATGTCAGCATTTGGACCATCAACATCAGCTGATAGGTTCAAAGAGGACTTGATGCTGACTGCTACTTCTGATTGTGCTGTATCAGAAGGTAGATCACATGATTTGATGGATTGGTTATCACTCTCACCATCAGATTCTACCTCTGCTCTTGGGGTAAAATCTGTAGGTGGAGCAGTGTGATTGTAGCCAATTCCAAACTTCACATTTGAAGCAGATTGCTTACTAAGAAGCATTTCAAAACCTTTGCATGATTGTACCCATCTATCACACTCGACTGGGTAACTGCAAGGGTTTCTTTGAGATCTTTGTACTTCTCTAGAAGTACATCTTCTCTAGCCTTATCATCAAATTATTTGCAATTCAGTTATAAACCTCATCATTTATCTTTGAGCACAAACTCAAACTCAGCTTTGTTTTTGGAAATTATTTGTTCTAGCTCAATGTTCTTATTAATTAAAGCTACATTTGCTTCTCTAATGGAAGCAAATGCTGCTATGCATTGTTCAGAACATAATTTGGCTTTTGCCTCAGAGGATACCTGTGATACCTGAGGTGTAGAGGCATTGGAAGATGAAGTATCAGCAGACTCCAAAGCCATAAGAGCTAGATTCCCAAAGGGACTGTCACCACCATGTTGACCAGCACCTGAGAACAGTTGATCATGACCAGACAAGTCATCTGGTAAACTGCTCCAGTCAACAACTCCTGGGGTGAAGAAGCTGTGTTGTTGAGATGAAGTTGTTGATGAGATAGGGAAGGCTGAGGTTCTGGTAATGCATGAGGTTGTGGTGTCATAGGAACTTGAACTTGATTTGACTGTGGCATGTAATAACCAGGGTACTGATATGGCATTTGACCCTGAGGAACAAAATATGCCGGAGATTGTTGTTGAGGATGATGACTAGATGTGACAGGATGTTGCCCTCTGTGTTGTTGACTATTGCCAGGAAAAGTCACAAAGGGTGCAGTAGAGTTAGATCCAGTTGATCTACACTCTCTTGCAAAGTGTCCAAGCCGTTGGCATTTGTGACACCTCAACTTGCTCTTGTCAAAACCAACTTTGGTTTTGCCAGAGAGTCCTGGGAATTTTCTTCCAGTTCTTTTGTAGAACTTCTGAGATCTGATATTATCAAGGCCATTTGGCTCAAAATATCCATCTCTTCTAAGTCATCATCAGCAATCCCCTTGAGATCATCCATAATGAAACATAGATTGTCATTATTACACCCAGTGAACTGACCATCAACACTTACAAATGCAGAATTAGAAGTGCTCGAAGAGAAATTAATATGCTCATCATACTGGCATTCAGATGAAGCATATTCTGACTCATGACCCACCAAGGCAGTGTTGCCTTGTATAAAGTCTTCAGTGAGCTTTCCAGATGAAGACAGCTTTCTCTTCTGTTCTATCTCTCTCTCAAAAGTGAGCAATTCCCATGGAGTTGGGTGAGAGATAGTTTGTCCAAACTTGCACTGGAGCGTAGGACAATAGTATATGTGTCCCATCTCTCAGGCAGTGATCTGAGAAATCTGTTATTCATCTGAATATTGGTGTATTCAAGTTTGACCATTTTTAGTTCAGAGATCAAACAAGAAAACCGCTCATATTGTTGAGTCAGTGTCTCACCCTTTCTATGAGAGAATGTCTCATATTGTTGGGCAAGAATTTCTCTATTATTTGCCAAGACCTCATCTGTTCCTCCAAATTGTTCTTTCAAAGCAATCCAGAGGTCATGGGCAGTTTCATGATGCATTAGCCCAGAATAGATTTCATTGGGCAAAGCCATGGCCAGAATTCCATGGGCTTTTGCATCAATCTCAAGCAACTTCTTATCCTCATCTGAGTATTGCTCCCTCCTCTTCGGAACCATTTGATTGGTTTCGGGTTATTCACCATAGGCTTGTGTGGACCATGTACCACTGATGTCCAAACCCTGCGCTGTTAACAGACAGGTGATGGAGCATACGTCTTTGCCATATGTTATACTCATTCCTAACCAGCATAGGAGGCTTGGTTGAGGAACCAGTATTGTGAGGATCATTGGAGGGAGTGGTCATTTTCAGTTCAAAAACAGTTTAGTTCAAGTTTTAAAAAGTTTTAGACAAACCACAACAAACTCAATGAGAACCAAGAAAAAGATCTCAGGATGAATGAGCAGAAATACAGAAAATTCAATCTCTATAACCGTTTCTTGCAAAAACAAAAGCTAATTCAATCAACTTGGATCTTGAATAGCAGTTTCAATGATCAATTATTAGATCGATCAATGATTAACCTGCTCTGATACCATTTGACAGGATCAGTGATCACAAGTTTGATGTATCAGAATATAAAGCAGCGGAATACAAACACGAATTAGACAAATTGTAGCAAGCAATCGATATTTGTAAGCATTAAGATCGCATACGTTATAGGGAGAGAATATGTATTTCTGATTTCTAGGAATGTTTATAGATGTAGAATATTTCTAATCGAATCAATCATTCATTCCATTCAATTATCATTTCACTCATGATTACAATAGGTTGTCACTCCTTATATAGAGTGCAACAGTCACTGCTGTTATCACGGAAAGTGACAACTGGCAGATCCAATACAGAAATAACTAATTCTTAACAAACTACTGAAATGTTCACAACTACTGAGAACATATCAGCAAGTTAAGTACAAAATATAAAACTACTGAAACTACAACGACTGAAGAACAAGCTCTTCAGTCGTTTTACAAAACTACTGAAACATAGAAAATAAAACTACTGATATCACAACTACTGAAGAAGTACTCTTCAGCAGTTGTGACAAACTACTGAGGCTTCAGTACTTGATCTTCAGACTTTGACCTTCAGGTGTTTCATCAGCTGATGACTTCAGTAGATATCATCAGCTGATGTCTTCAGTCTTTGTCTTCAGACTTTGTACATCAGTTGTTGATCTTCAGCACTTGTGAACTCTTCAGCTGTTGTACTTCAGTACTTTGGTCTTTCAGCTTCAGCACTGTGTTCTTCAGTGTTGTACTTCAGCACTTTGGTTCTTCAGCTGTTAAGGTCTTCAGCACTTGATCTTCAGCTGTTGAAGTCTTCAGCACTTGTCAAACTACTGATGAGGCTTTCAGCAGTTGTTGATACCGTGTGGGACTTAGAGGTTTCTGATCTTGGCTCATTGGTTCTTTTGGTCAAACAGAGTATCTCGAACCATTTGGGGCGCCGGGCACACTTCTGAAGAGACACAAGAGGGTAAATCAGCGAGAGGCAGATGAAGGCATCTTTCTAGGATAGAACATACCTAACAAGGAGTTTTACAATAACTCAACAGGATCTAGTAGAAGTTGGTGTTAATGTTGATGTTCAGCGATTCACACACACCTACTGGCAAAGGACCGCCTATTCTTTGAGATGATGTTCTTCAAGTCCTTTTACATTTCTCTCTCTCCCTCGAATGAGGAATTAGCTACACGAATGATGTATGAAGCTTGAATCCACCAACATCTAGCTCACAGGGAGAATAATCTACCCATCAGGGGATGGGTTCATCGACGCAGTGACACCTCTTCTAAAAATAAGCTGGAAGAAGAACCCAGAACAGTCAGAAGGAACGGTCCAGTTCCTGAAAAGCCACAAGCTCTACCATGTGCACCTTCACGTCAGAGCCTCAACTCCAACTACCCAGATGAAGAACCAAATGTTCATCATCTTGGCTCTGAGGTTGGTAGCTGTCCTACTACTCCGGATCACGTTTAAAGTTTATCATACCTTAGACAATGTCATTGGGGATGTCAGATCAAGAGTACAAACCCGAAATCAGCTGTACTCAGCTGATTATGCCTTGTTATGGAAAGGGTATATTCATGATGGTGCCTATCGGTGTTTTGTCTCACAGGTTGAGCCAAAATATGTCAGTGAAGCACAAATGATGAGGCGGGGGTGAGTGCAATGCAAGAAGAACTTCTTCAGTTCAAGAAGTTAGGTGTATGGTCTCTGGTTGATAGACCTAAAGGTGCTAAGGTCATTGGCACCAAATGGGTTTTAATATGCAGGAAGATGACCAAGGGTCATTATCAGGAACAAGGCTCGACTGGTTGTTCAGGGATTTCGCCAAGTCGAGGGAATTGATTACAATGAGGTATTTGCACCTGTGGCAAGGATGGAAGCCTTCGTACTTCCTTGCCTATGCATCGTACATGAAGATTAAAGTCTATCATTAGATGTGAAGAGTGCATTTCTTCATGGGGAAATTAGAGAGAAACAGTCTATGTAGTCAACCCGAGGGATTTGAAGATCCTTATCATCGGGATAGAATTCAAACTCGACAAGGCTTTATACGGGCTTCATCAAGCTCCAAGAGCTTGGTATGAGAAACTCTCGACTCATCTTGTGAAACACGGCTTTCGCAGGGGAGTCATTGACTGCCGCTGTTCATTAAAGAAAGATGGCGACCTACTGCTCGTACAAATCTATGTTGATGACATAAATTTCGGTTCAAAGAACGAAGAGTTATGCAAAGAATTTGAAGCAGTATGCAGAAAGAGTTTGAGATGAGTGCTATGGGGGAGATGAAGTTCTTTCTCGGGCTACAGGTGGATCAAACACCAAATGGGATCTTTCTACATTCAGACCAAGTACGTAGAGACATTCTCAATCGCTTTGACATGGAGAATGCATCGCAGCTGGTACTCCACTGGCTACGAATCACGACATAGCCCCTGATGAAAATGGAGATCTGGTGGATGCCACGATGTACGAGGAATGATTGGATCCCTCATGTATCTCACTGCCTCTAGACCTGATATCATGTATGCGACATGTTTATGTTCTAGATATCAGGCTAAACCTAAGGTCAATCATCTGATCGGGGTCAAAAGGATTTTTTGCTATCTAAAGGGTACACCAACACTTGGGTGTGGTATCCTCATGATGATGTTTGAGCTCACGGCGTATAGTGACTCGACTACGGAGGCTGCAAGATGAACTACAAGTCTACATCAGCAGGGTGTCAATTCTTTGGGAGAAGATTAATTACTGGCAGTGTAAGAAGTAGACATCGGTTGCATTGTCAACTGTGAAGCCGAATATGTTGCTGCTGCAAGTTGCTGTTCACAAATCATCTGGATTCAACAGCAAATGCGGGATTACGGTTAACGTTCCATTCTACTCCTATTTTTGTAGATAACTCTGCTGCAATTGCAGTAACTAAAAATCCGGTCCAACATCCTAAGACCAAACATATCGGTATTAAATATCACTTCAAAAGAGATTGTTTGAAAAGAACTTAATTGATGTGGTAAAAATTAATAGTGATTTTCAACGCGCTGACCTCTATACTAAAGCCTTTATAAACCACGTTTTCAATATCTGCTAGAGGTCAACGGCGTTAAAAAGAGAAGTGATGTTATTCCTCATGATGATCATGTGTAGTCCGATGTAGTTTAGTTATTTTTCTTTTTATTTTATTTTATTTGTTTATTTTAGTCTGTTTAAATTAAACTCATGTTATTCTGCTGTTTATTAAAATCCTAAAATAATTAAACCAGGTTTGATTTTAGTATTTTAGGGGGAGAATAAGTCAGCAAGCAACATTAGAAAAAAAGGGAAACCAAGGGAGAAGGAGTGGAAAGCTGATAAAGTAGATCGTATCTGTGATACTGATTCAAACCCTTTGGAATATGATAGTACACAGGAACAAGTTAAGAGGGACTTTAAAATCCTAATTTAAAAAAAAAAATCAAAGTATAAGTCTGTGTAGTCTAAGCAATATAAAAGGAAGATGATAGAAAAACTGGTAACTCCTAAGGTAACACAATGAGAGTAGACCTAGAGATTGCTAGACCACAATTGATATGTCGGTAGATTCAACACAATAGATGATTAGACCGGACTGGTGATCTCAAGATCAAACTAAGTTGTTCAACTGACTGTGGGCTCCATCTTATCACTGGTTACACATCAATAATATTCCAATAAGGGTAATGAGCATGTAAACGCCACAATGTGCGGATGACCATAAATAGAGCAAAGCACGAAAAAAATGAAAGAAAAATGCTATCAAGCTAATGACCTATGTTGTTGGTGCATTTGGTGCAAAATAAAAGCTGCTCTAACAAGGAGATAGGTTGTGTGCCTCTCTGCTGTGCGATGGCACTGACCTGAGGATAAGCATAACCTAGATATTCTAGAATTCATTGTTGTTTGCCGCCTCTTTGTTGTGTGATGGCACTGACATGAGGACCGGTTTCTCTATGAAAGCTCTAAGAATAGTCTCTTCTTGTAACAATACCCGTAGACCGCTCAAAAGCTCCTGAGGGATGTTGATTACCATATAAGTGTGGGATCCACAAATGTTCGTTGAATTAAATAAACCAAAAACAATCACTGGTTTGAGTCAAGAGTCTGTGTATGGATTTAAGTGGACAAACATATTGACAATCATTGTGGCTGCAATTCTTGAAAGTTCAAATCAATGTGGTAATCTAAGAGTTCTAGTATGATTCCCTAAAGCTGCTGATGACTCTGGATGGACACCAAGAATTGAGCATCGAAAGATTTTGATAACAAGTCCCAATGATTTGATGTTCCTGTATGATTCCAAAATGAATTGGTCGAGGTGTGGTCAATCTAAGTTGAAGCTTTCGATTCCGGAACCAAATCCCGTAGATTTCCATCTTAGGGTTTTATCTCTCACAAAAAGTCCAAAAACAAATTTTATGTGTGTATTTAGTTTAAGTTTCTAGTTTAATCTTTTAGTGTGTGTGTCTGTCGGACTACATCAGGAAAATCAGAATGGAATTAACTCACCTAAAAGGGTCACGTCTGAGATGGCCACATGTTTTTCAAAGTTTAAGAGTCACGTCAGAGGTGACAACGTGTTTTAAAAGAGTCACGTCTGAGGTGACTGAATTGGTTAAGAGCTTATAATGTTATTGTCAAAAGTTAAAAGGGTCTTAAAAGTAAAATGTTCAAAATGACTGTAAACTCACTAAGTGTGACCCATTCGCATGATTGGATCATGGTTATGGACCAACTATGCGAATGGCTCCCAATCAGCCGAATGGACATGAGAATGATCCATTCGACCGAATAGAAGGGGGAGAATGAAGCAGTCGACCGACTGAGGCTCAGTCGGTCAACTGAAGATGCGAATGAAAGAGACTGAATAAGGAAGTCGACCGACTGAGACTCAGTCGGCCGACTGAATGCGATTGACTAGGCCAATCGTACGACTGAGACTCAGTCGCCCGAATGAACTGAGCGAATGAGGCCAGTCGGCCGATTGAACTTAGGTACAGTATTTAGGGCCTCAGTCGATTGCATGTTCCTCATCACACCAAAATAGCACCCAAATCGCATTCTTCCCGTTACTCTGCCAAAATTGCTACACATCCTGATTTACATTGCTGTTGAGTTTCTTACATTCGAGTGATGATTTTACAGGTACATTACTCTTGAATCTTACCAAAATCAGAGATTAAAGAACCTACATAAGAGACACTCGATTGAATCAAGAACCAAACTGTGAAATGACCCAATCACCTCCGTAAACTAAGCAAAATGTTAAAACTAAGTTTAATAGGTTATTAGTGACAAGTAGGCGAGTCTAATGGACCATTAAACACTGTTAAATGACTTAAATTGGTCAAGATTCGACCCACAGGCAATCGAACAGTGGGGCAAGCGACTGGTCGTTCGAATGAACTCCAATCGCACGATTGAACCTTGCGATTGGGTCATTCGGCCGAATGAACCACCCTAATGAGTTCAGTCGGCCGACTGAACCAATCGCAGACACAGTCGGCAGATTGAACTCAATCGCATGTCTCATTCAACCGAATGAACTCAGTCGTACTTAAGAACAACCGAATGACTCCAGTCGCATGATTCATTTGCATGAATGAATCAGAATGGAAGTGAAACACTACACTTAGAACTGAATTCTGATGTATTATGTACTAATGATCATGTGTTTTGTGTTTCAGGAAAAATGGCTGACAGATGGTCTCTTAATCCAAAGCACAACATATGTGCCCATTTGGACCACACAACTCGGAACGGGTCAAGTTCTCCGAGATTATAGCCTTCCTCAATGCTAACGGATACATAAGGCTATATCTACACCGTGCACGCCTTACAAATCACTACACCAGACATTCTGGAGAATGCCTCAGTGGATCGCTCTCGTGAGCCATACAGCATCCGAAGCACCATTATGGATCAAGCTATCGACATTACCGCTACTGACATCCAGAGAATCCTTGAGTTTGGGGATGACTCCACTCACCCAACTAAGTTACATCCTTTGATAGTGAGAGGGTGTTTCCTCCGAATCAAGTATGCGGGGGACATTAACTCGGGGGTGCTAAATAAGAGCACCTGTGCCCACAATACAAATATCTGGCACATGTGATTCTTAAGTGTATTGCTTCGAGAAGGGGTGGTTTCGATGACCTATCAGATCAGATACAAAATGCCTTCGTGGCTCTGGTGTGAACCACCTTTTCAGCTTCTCGAATATGATCTTTGCTTATTTGGTAGAGAACAATGAAGCAAAATGGAAAGAAGGTTATTGTATGTATCCAAGGTTTCTTCAGATGATATTCAATGAGAAGCTGCCTCTGCTCCCCAAGGAAAGTCACGATGCAGTGACTTTGGAACTTATGGATGACACTACTTTGGGTAGGATGGTGGTGTACCAGGGCAAGCAAGTGAAGCCCCAGGCAAAGAGGCTGATTGGCCATTTAGCAGATGAAAGTTATGTGGCACCGGGGAGACGCCAATGGCGTCACGAGGACAGTGACTCCGACGTGGAGCCAATTGTCCTACCCACTGATGATTCAGATGATGATGATAGTGGGGGTGCCAGAGACAATATGCCTGTTCCACAGAGAGGCACTACGTCTGATGTTGTGCCTCCAGCATCCGTCCCGGCTGCAGAAATTACCGAATCAGCTGGGTTTCATCATGATTTTGTCCTTGAGACAGAAGGAGAAGAAGAAGAGTCTGATGAGGTGCCCCTCACCAGGACTGTGGGAAGAAAAGTGGTTCCCACAGTACATGGGCTTCGGGTGGTTGGTGAGCACCCAAGAGACTCTGGAGAGATAGAGACCGACCCGACCTATGCTCCAGGGTCAATCGGCAGGGTAGGAGGGGGAGCATCCACCTCAAAGGGAACGAGGAGAAAACGGATGGCTCAACCCCATGGGCAGAAACCAAAGAAGAAGCGTCGTTTGACCTTCATCACTACTACCTCAGCCACTACAGCAACCACCACCATCACTACCACCTCTTCAGACACACCATCCACCACCATAGCCACCACAGCCCCCACAGCAACCACAGATACCACCAGACCGACCACCACAATACAGATCCTAGCCACCACTACATCATTCACCACTCACTCACCACCACTATCATCCCGACCTGACCTGATATTCACCACAGCCACCACCACCACCACTAGCCACCAAACCGAGCCCTCAGCCTATCCCTCATTCACTTACAGATCACCTCTACCTACAGTTGCGGTAGAAGAATAGTTGTCGGCACTAACAGAATGGTAATGCGTTTGCTAGCTGCCGATGAGGAAAAGGCTCCTAAATCCGCCAGCTTACTGACCTGACTGCTGCACAAACTCACCAAATTGCAGAGCAGGCTCAAGTGATAGAAAGGCAGGCCCGACAGATGACTGCCCAGAGCAACGAGATAGCCCTTCTCCCAGCTCAAAGCATCACCTCAGGGAAGAAAATAGAGGAGTTGGAAAAGGCTAAAAAGACCATTTTGCTAAAGCTGAAAGGATCGAAGGAGGAGCCATTAAAGATAAGGGATGGGGACAGAAATGATGACGATGATGAAGAAAATGATGATGATGATGAGAGTGAAACTGACGAAGAGAAAACTAAAGAATGGCACGAGATGATGACACTGATGGAGGAGAAGCAGCTGAATCTGTCTCAGCTCCAGGGCAAGAGAAAAGATCAAAGAACAGACAAGATCTGCCAGCTTCTGCTTCTGGACCTCCATGTGATGAGCCGAGTATTCAGGATAAAAGTAAATAGTAGATGTTTATGTATTTATTTACTTTTGTATTCTGTATTGAAAAACCATGTATCAAATGTTTATATTAAGTTAATGCATTTCGTTTGATAACTTACTAATGATTTGAGTGTGAAATGTGTAAATCAAACATATCCAAATTACAATAGAGATGAGTTTGATATTGCTCCCCTTCAGCAGGTCAAGTCTCAACTCACAATGGTTCTTGATCTGCAAGGGATTGTCAGAAGGTCAGTGAGTTATACCCCTGAAGAAGGGGAAATAATTCACGATCTATCAAACGAGCAACTGGCAGAAATTTTCAAGCTCAATCCTGATGAAATAGTGAAAGATGCTCCGACATGTAATTCTACCTGTGATGACGAGCTAAATGACGTTGATGAAATAGAGATAGAAGATGTCACTGTAGAGCACTATCCTTAGTATGCTGACATGAGGGCAATGTGGTTCCCAATCTGGGTGAATCCCTTGTCGGTGATACATTTGAGGTGTTAGACAAAATGGAGCAAGAGTCAGAGAAGACAGAGGGAATGCCCAAGCCTCAAAGGATGATGTTGATATCCGTAAGGCTGAATGGGCTGCATGTTTTAAAGAAGTTAGAGCCCAACGTGCTGCACCGAAGAAGGATGCCTACACCAAGATCTACAGAGTCAAGAAACATCTTAAGGTGTCAGGCAGGATTATAGCATGGCATATTTTGATGATCTTAACATTTATGCCGTTAAGAGGGAGAAGGGCATAGAGTACTTTAGATTTCCACATGATCTAAAGACTCTACCGGTTTTGAGCTCAACCAGCTAGCCAAATTGAAGCTATTGTATGCTGACCCGAGAAAGATGTCAGGCTGGTTTGAGGCTGCCTTAAAGAAAGAGTACCACACCAGGTGGATTAACTTTAGACCTCAACAACCTACAAGGTATATTAGAAGGTCTGAGTTGGATGCCATTACTGGAAAACCAAAGATAGTGTTAAAGTGGAATCCTTCGCGCACAATGTCAAGAATCCCACTCCAGGAAATGACAAAGGATTTCACACCACACTTTAAGTGGTGGTACTACGATTGGAGAACAGCAGAAGCGGTCATAGTCCTGAATAAAGAGGGCCAAATGGATACAATCAGAGTATTCGACCCGATGTGGCTAACCAACTTGTCGGAAAATGATGTCTATACACTTTACAAGTGGCCACTGTTCTATGATACGCAAGATATTGTACAGGCCCTCCAGTTCCAAAATGTCATAAAACTTTGCTTCGCGTTTGATATTCACGCGGGAGTCACAAAAGAGACAAGTACAAGAAATATGAGGAGGTAATGAAGAAAACAAGACATTAGAGAGATCTAGGTCCAAGGGGGAGTTTGTTGATACATGTATGTCCCTAGATCATGATATGTAATGTAATAGATCTTGTTTGGTATGATTGCTGAAATGATATTGATGTTTGTTAGTTATAATGTTTAATGTTTCATTAATGAGTCGACATTGAATTGGTTAATTAGGTTAGTGATTGCTTGAATGATTACACATAATGTTTATTATTAATACATTCAAACTTAACATAATGAAGTTCTCATGCGAATGGCTCATGCGAATGAACCATACGCATGAATAACTTCACACGATTGACTCAGTCGCACGACTGAACCAGGAGACTGGATCAGTTGTACGATTGTAACATAAGATTGGCTCAGTCGCATGACTGAACACTCAGTCGTACGAATGAAGCAACCGCATGGCTCAATCGCACGACTGAACCATACTAATGGTTCAGTCGCACGATTAGATAAACCAACCTATAAATACAACTCAATTCGTGAAAAAACGAGGACTCTCGATCAATTACGATTCCAGACGTACCCTAGCCGTCCAGAAACCTCCCAATTCATTCTCCAAGTTCATAGAACACATTAGATCGATTCCCAATTGATTTCTAACGTTAGTTTCAATTCTTGATTGATTCTTCGTGTGTTCTCACTGATTGGATCGCCAATCAAATAGGATTCCGCACTATTTGATCTGGTTTACACGTTAATCTCTAGGTATTTCGGTCAAATACCAGGTCCTAACACCGCGAAATCCGGTGTTTCCTATAACTGAACAATCAAATCCCAAGAGATCCAGTGTTTCCTATAACTAAAACATCATTGTCTATATATAAGGATCCTAGGACACAATTCAAGGAGGCTGTTTAGACGATTGATTAAGTGACAACAACAACAACATTATAACATTCACTTCAAAGTCTCTCAATCAAACCCTAGCAGCCGTCACATCATAACATACTTTGATATCATTCATTTGTTATATTTGTAATCATTAACATGTTCTAATGAAATACATATTAATCATTAATTGTGTTTTGCTACATGTGTTCTTGAACATTTATTGATATTTAAAGTTATTGCAAAACAATTAAACCAAATCCACATTGTTTCCGCAAATGTTGACTTGTCAATCGACCGGAATTGATAATTCATGTTCGCGATCCATGGATTCACAGGTGGTGTCAGAGCCAAGTGCTTATTGATCTAGATCAATTGATCTATTAGTGTCAGTTGTGTTTAATTGATTTTAATTGTTAGTTCTTAATTTCGTAGACTTTGATTAACTTGTATATGTATTCAAATCAATTGAATAGCAGACCTTGTTCATCCTTCTCATCAATTAACATCATGAGCAACTTTAGTGGATCATCTTACCAACCACTAAAGTTTGAAACAAAAGCAGACTTCAAGTCATGGAAAATAAGTTTAGGATCATGTAAACTATACTGATTCTGACTTATGGGTATCCATCACTGAAGGTCCTTATATTCCACCACACTAGGCCGGATTATAATGACAAAAATCAACCAATCAGTATCAAAGAACTATCACCTGATGATGTCAAAAAGGTTAAAGTTGATATCAAAGCATACAGTTTGCTTAGTATGGCTTTACCGAAGAGATATTGATCAGGTGTGAGAACTACAAAACAGCACACTCCTTATGGAAGATACTCCACACTCTCTGCGAAGGGAGTGATGAGATAAGAAGCATAAGGAGAGACACCCTCAGGTCACAATATGAAACATTTCATCATATTGAGGGTGAATCAACTCCTCAACATCTTCATAGATTCATGCAGTTTGGTAACTAAGATGAATATTCTGGAGTTGAAATATACCAGTGAGGAATTAAACAAGAAAATGCTCCACACTTTTCCAGAAAGTTCGAAGCAAACTGTGTCCATGTTCAAGAACACAATAGATCTGAAATCAACTGGTCTAGATACTCTGGTTGCAAAAGTGGAAGCTCTTGAAATGGACGAAAAATCAAGAAACAAGAGTGTGAGAACTCATGTCTCACCCTATCACTTCAAAGAAACAAATAATGTTGGAAGTGCATTTATTTCAATAATGAAAGTGATAACTCTTGTGCTAGGAGTGATGATGAGGAGGAAGTTAGCTTTATGCTTCTAAACCCTCAAAGAAATCATCTCAAGATAAGAAACAAAAGAATAAAGGAAGAACTACTGATCGAGAAGATACAACTGTAGCAACAACTAAGTCTTCATATTCAACCAATCTGTCAGAACCAATTACTGTGATATTGGACTCTGAAGAACAAAAAGCAGCTTTTGCAGCTTTTAGTTCCAGTTTCCAAGCATATCTGGGAAGCTCTCTAATGTCAGCAAATATCTGCCAACAAGATTTAGAAGAACTACCTCCTGATGTAGTGGAAGAAATGGACCTACAATGGTAGATGGCCATGATTGCTTATACAGCAAAGCAATATCTCAGAAGAAATAAGAACTTGGCATGAGAAAGTAAAACATCAAAGATTGGTGTTGACAAGTCACAGGTAATATGCTTCAAATGCAATCTCTATGGAAATTTCTCTAGAGAATGCAATCAACACTCATATCCAGAGATGAGACAACATCAGTAGTATCAACAACATCAGATTCCACCTCATCAACAACCAAATTCTCAAAGACCTCTGCACAGACAATCTCAACTGATCAATGCATCCCCACCAGCCACCAATGAATCAGCTGGACCTAGTAACTCAAAGGAGTCAGGATTAATCATACTTCAAGATGGAATGTGTGAGTGGAGTGTGTATGTAAAAGAAGTCTTGGAAGAGAATCAAGCATTGATGGCTCATATGGATCAAACAGTTCCACCAATGGCAAGAGAGGTAAAAGAAAGGTTGTGTTCATTAACATGTGTTGAGGAAGTTGAACGCTATAGAGTCCATGCTCAACAGTTGGCTGACAAAGTAAAAGAAACTATGATTTTGAATGAATCCCATGTTAGAGAACATAAATTGTATCAAATCAAAATTAACTCTTTGCAAAAGGATTTAGAAAAATTTGTTTCTGAAAACTATAGCCTAAAAGCCCAAGTTGAGCATTTGACCACTTCCTTAACAAAATCCATGGCTGATCATGCATCAACTGAAGTGAAACTTCAGAAGTTTCAATTATCATCTCAACAAAATGAGAAATTGTTAAATCTCATATAGAATCAAAGAAAAGGTCTGGGTTGGGTTATAATGATGTTTCACCACCTATAAATGATAACTATACATCTTTACCTACAACAATGACCAATACTCTGTCAAATCATTTTGTGTCTAGCACCAAGTTTGAAAAAGATCAACTCAAAACAAAATTAACAATGAAACTAAGGTGAGTGAAACTGAATCCTCTAAATTAGAATCTTTAAATCAAAATGATTCAGAATTTGATTATGATAATTGTAATGACTTGGATGATTCTGATGAACATGATGTTGATCAAATAACCACTGGTAAGAATGTTCATATTCCAAAAGTACTTGAAGAAACAAAGTTGCCATATCCTCCTAAACAAAGAAACATGCTGAAGACAATTGCAAGAGAATAGCTCAATTAAATGAAGGTCTTCAAGAACTAAGTCAGCAACAAGACTCTTCCAGGAAATTGAAAGATGAATCTGCTATCACTGAGGAAAGAGAGAGAGATTCAAGGAACAAGGAAAGAAAAAGGTATCAGCAGATCATCAACGGAAAAAGAAAATTTCAGCAGATGATCTACGGAAAAGGAATTCGGTAACAATCAATCAAAAACATGAAGTTGATAGAGATGAAGCACATCCAAAGATGAAGAAGAAAGAGAAACATCAAAAATTAGCAAACCATAAGAATGATTCTGAAAAGGAATCAGATGGAAAATATTACAAATGGTGTGACATGAGAAATCACAATACTGAAGAATGTTACTTCAGTAGCTACTGCTCTATTTTCAATATGAACAATCACATGACAGATGAATGTTACTTCAACAAACATTGTAGCATCTGCAACAAAAATAATCATTCCACTCAGGAATGTTATTTCAACAAAAAGAACAAGACAAAAAGCACAAAGAAGAAAGAGTCAGATAAGTCTGAAACAGATATTGACTGTGACAAAGGTTCAAAATTGAAGAAGACTAATCTAAAATCAAAGTCAAAATCAAAGTCAAAATCAAAGGACAAGATATTAGCAAGTGCTCATCCATTGAAGAAAAGAACAACTGATCAGCAGTCAAAAACACCCCAGAAAATGGTTTATTTGGCTGATAAGGAATCAAAGGATGGTGATTCATTTTTTGATAAATTTGAAAAGGGAATTCAAATACCTCTTTCAAAAACAAAAGATAGTGAAACATTTAAAGTTTCATTATCAAAACAAAAGTCTCAAACAAATGATGTAGATTTGATTCAAGCAGAAATTGAGAAACAAGAGCCTAGTTCATCAACATACCATTCAGCAGAATCATCCTCATCAAAAACAAATCATAATGAATCAACTAAATCTAAAACTGAAACTCCAAAACTTAGTCATGAAGGAGTAAATAGTTTAGACTCTGTTGACAAACGCAAAATCACTAAGACTTAGGTTGTCAGTTCTAAGTAATTTATTTCTGAATGCAGGAACAATATTGGAGAGCTGACAACAAGTGGTATGTTGATAGTGGTTGTTTCAGGCATATGACAGGAAACTGTTCTCTTCTCCATGACTTCAAACATAAAAATATTTCTTATGTGGCATTTGGTGGCAATAAAATGGGAGGTAAAATTGTTGGTGAAGGGATGATAACAAATGGTGTGCTCAAATTTGAAAAAGTAAATTACTGAAAAAGTTACAGTATAATCTACTTAGTGTGTCTCAAATTTGTGATTAAAATTATACCACATTGTTTGATAATACTAATGGTTACATTCTTAAGCCAGGATTTATTGTTCTAGAAGATTGGATCCTCCTCAAAGCAGCAAGAAAAGGAAACACTTATGTTTTGGATATGAACAACACTTCTCTCACAAAACATGAAACATGCCTATATCTAAACTATGAGAAGATTTGTGTCAATTATGGCATAGAAGGCTTGTCCATTCTAACATGTAGAACATGAATAAATTGGTGAAAAATGATCTGGTCATTGGATTGTCAAACAAAAAGTTTCATTGCTCAACTCACTGTTATTCATGTTACAAAGGAAAACAACATAGAGTGTCACATAAATACAAAACTATCAATTCAAATACTACACCACTCAAATTGCTTCACATAGATCTGTTTGGTCCTATCAATGTGATGAGCATTGGAAAAAGGCAAAATTGTTTGGTGATAGTGAATGATTTCACAAGATTCACATGGGTCTTTTTCTTAAAACAAAAGAATAAAACATCAGAAACATTAATGGACTTTGTGATCAAGATTAAGAATCAACTTGATTCAAAAGCTAAAATTTTTAGGAGTGACAATGGTACTAAATTTATCAATGTTAAATTGGATTCCTTTTGCAGGAGCAAAGGTATTGCAAGACAATTCAGTGCACCAAGAACTCCACAAAAATGGAGTAGCTGAAAGAAGAAACATAACTCTCATTGAAGCTACCAGAACAATGCTAGCTGATTCACAATTATCTATCACTTTTTGGGCTGAGGCTGTGAATACGGCATGCAATGTTCAAAACAGAACATTAGTTGTCAAAGAACATAACAAAACTCCCTATGAGCTCTTATTTAAAAGAAAACCATACATAGGATATCTGAAAGTCTTTGGATGTCATGTAACTGTTTTAAACATGAAAGAGTCATTGGGAAATTTTTGAGAAAAAGCATATGATGGTTTCTTATTGGATACTCTTCAACATCAAAATCATATAGGGTTTATATTCCACAACATAACATTATGGAAGAGACTCCTAATGTGTCTTTTGATGAATTTGTATTTACAAAGTCAGTTAAAGGTTCATCATGGTTGTTTGACATAGATGATTTAGCCAAATCATTTAACTATGATTATTTGAACAATGCAGGATGTGATGAAGTGTGTTATCCATTTGTTCCACCTCTTATGACTGAAGTAACCTTATCTGCTGATCCTCCAAGGATACCCCCATACTCGGATGAAAACACTTCAGTAGATGCAAATACTACATTTGGAAACAAACATGCTGCATCCGGAGATGTGAATGATGTGCCTTCAACAGAACCAGGCTCTCAAGTGAATGCAATAAATCTTGGAAATGATTCATGTCCTCACTTAATATCCGAGAAACTCCTACGAAAGAGCAAAATACTTTCGGAGAAGTCCTACTGAAAAGCTAAATGCTTCCAGAGAAGTTCCTACACAAGAACAAAATGTTTCCGGAGAAGTTCCTACGGAAGAGCGAAATGTTTCCAGAGAAGTTCCTATGGAAGAGCAAAATATTTCCGGAGAAGTCCTATGGAAGAGCAAAACAAAACTGGAGATACTCCTGCAGCCCTACAAGAGACTCTCATGATCATTCTTCTTATGTTGAACATTTTGACTATTTCTTAAACTCACAAGCTGAGGTGAATCAGTGTGAGACACTGGAAATGACTAACCTGGGATCATCTATACAAGTTGAATCAACTCCTTCAATGAGGATCCATAAGACTCATCCAATTGTAAACATTATTGGAAATCATGAAAAGAAAACTATAAGGAGTCAAAGTGGTACAGCCAACCTTTGTCTCTTCATCTGTTTTGTTTCTCAAGTGGTGCCTCCAAATATCACTGCTTCTTTAAAAGACAATAGCTAGATTGAAGCTATGTAAGAATAGCTTCAGCAGTTCAGAAAGCAAAAAGTGTGGTCTCTTGTTGATTTGCCTGAAGGTCAACATCCTATTGGAACAAGATGGCTATACAAAAACAAACTGGATGATAGAGGGATTATTGTAAGAAACAAAACAAGGTTGATTGCACAAGGATACACTCAAGAAGAAGGAATTGACTATGATGAAGTTTTTGCACGAGTTGCAAGAATTGAGACCATAAGAGTGTTTCTAGCTTATGCATCATATAAGAAGTTTACTGTGTATCAGATGGATGTCAAGTGTGCATTCTTATATGGGAAGATTGATGAGGAAGTTTATGTATCACAACCCCTGGTTTTGAAGATCCTCATTATCCCCATAGGGTATACAAACTAGATAAAGCCCTGTATGGTCTTCATCAAGCACCAAGAAAATGGTATGAAACACTATCATCTTTCTTGCTCAAGCATGGCTAGAAAAGAGGAACTATTCATTAGACTCGCTTCCTCAAACAAGAACATCAAGACCTCCTAGTAGTTCAAATATATGTTGATGACATTATATTTGGTTCAACTAATAAGAGATTGTGTGTGAATTTTGAAGAGATGATGAAATCTGAATTTCAGATGAGCTCAATGGGTGAATTAACCTTCTTTCTTGGCCTTCAAGTTCATCAAAAATCAGATGGGATATTCATCAATCAGAAAAATACATACATCAAATTCTAAAGAAATACGATCTTGCTGAAGTATCCTCATGCAAAACGCCAGCATCAACAATTGATAAGATTGCTCCTGATCTTTCTGGAAAATCTATTGATCAAAAATTATATACATCAATGATAGGTTCACTTATGTATTTAACTGCCTGTAGACCTGCTATTATGTTTGCTGTGTGTGTATGTGCTAGGTACCAATCTGATCCCAAGGAGTCTCATCTCAATGCGGTAAAAAGAATTTTCAGATACCTCAAAGGAAAACCAGGACTTGTTCTTTGGTATCCAAAGGATGGCGACTTTACACTCTACTCATACTCAGACAGTGACTATGGTGGATGTAACAGTAACAGAAAATCAACAATCAGTGGATGTCTATTCATAGGACCAAGGCTAGTATCATGGCAATGCAAGAAACAAACAAATGTTTCTGTATCCACAACTAAGGCTGAGTACATTGCTGCTTCAGCTGGATATTCTCAAGTTCTTTGGTTGCAAAACCAATTACTTGACTATGGTTACAACTTTCTACAAACTTCAATTTATATAGACAATTCTGCTGCTATGTTTATAACTGCTAATCCTGTGCAACATAGTAAAACAAAACATATTGAAATAAGATATCATTTTCTAAGAGATTGCTGAGAAAAGGGTTTGATTAAGTTAGTCAAAGTGGATACGTCAAATCAGTTTGCTGATTTATTCACTAAAGCCTTTGATTCAATTAGATTTAACTTTCTGGTTGAGTCTCTGGGCATGATTAACTTAGATTAATCAAGTCTAAACCAATAAAATACTGTGTGTAATGATGCTTCAGCATGACATATGTATGGGAAATGATAGTACACTATAGCTTTGCTTATTCCTGAATACATAAATAATAATAAATCTCAGCAAGTTTCTTGATATGTGAGTAGATTCATCTAGAGTGGAAACTAAACTGAGTGCATGCCAACATAATGCTAAAATGATTGTTTGTGGGAAACTTCATTTTGAGAATACAAAGAAAGTCTTATTATAATATGACCAAATCACTCATTTAAACACACTATGTAAAACACTTTATAATATCTATCTTTGCAAAGCATACTCCCTCTATTTTGTGTGAACATAGACCTGGGTGTATGATCACCATACTGAATATCAGTTACAAAAGGTGAAAAGATCATGATCCTCATCGTCCCTCTGTTTTGTGTCAACAAAGAACTGGGTTAACGACACCTCTATATTATGTTAGTAAAGACCTGGTGACCTAATGATGATCATATCTAAGCTCTCAAAAGAATCCTATGTGATCAACTGTATATTAATCTTGAGCTTTTACATCATTGCATTAATGAGATTCCAATTGCATCTCAAGATAGATCTTATAACTTAAAGTACATAGTTCTTAAGTGTGAAAAAGTGTGATTTGTCTTGCAAAGGGAAGACAAAATCTTTGTGAATTGAATGTGAAGCCCATAATGGTTATTTACAAATCAATATGAAAACATGATAATCAGCATGCCTAGTTGATACATGAGCTCTGTATGGATTTAAGTGGACAATATACTTGCAATCAGAATTTTGTTCAGGTATCAATTCAACAACATAACTCATCAGGATGAGGCTTAGTATTATAGTATGATCCTATGATATGTGTATATATGTCTGATCACTTTCAACAGTTACAAATCATGTTATTCCTCTTAAAGAAATTCTGATAAATGCTTAAATTAACCATTAATCACAAATTTAGGGCGAGTAGAATACATGAAGTTGAGTATGTTGAGTTACTCAATCAGCAGAATGTTATCTCATTATCAATTTGGAGGAATTGGAATCTGAGCATCATCTTAGCTGCTGGATACATGAAAATTTTAATAAAAATCTTTTTAAACTTTCTTGTGATAAATTGCCATGTATACAAAGCCAACAAGGTCCTAAAGCAATAAATCGTTCTAACCAATGGACTTGGACCATACATACCACAATATCTCTCTGCATTGTGTTAGTTTTAGCATCAGTAGAAGCTACAATGAGGAAATCTTAAATGTTTATCCGTAGATTGGTGAACTACGGATGAATAAAGATCAACAAATGAAATTTATGTGGTAATCTGCGGAAGAATACATCATCAACAAATGTTGTCGATCCGTAGATGTTCTGCAGAATAATATATCGAGGGTCCCACTTAATAAATGAGATAAATTAATGTGTCTGAGAGTATAAATGATATGGTTTGACCTCTCAAATTCATTATTCGCTTTTTCAGCTCACTTTTCAGACCTAGAAAAACCCACTATCACAACTTTTTCCCACTTCCTCAGCATTCAAATTTCACCAAATCAAAACATTAAACAAACATATATTTGTGTTCTTTATCTGGTGTTATTAAGGTAAAAAATGTTGTAATATTCAAGAATGAACCGTTTGATTCTTGTTTTATCTCACAACTGTTCGTGTTCTCATATCAATAATGTGATTTTAACGAAGTCTTTTTCTTATGAACAGATGGATAATCGATTTGCGAAAGAACACAATGTGTGTGCCTTCTTAAACCCTGATGATCTTGTCTTAGAAGGGTGTCAAGAACTTATCCGATATCTAAGAAGATCGAGGTTGTTCTATGCACTATCGGCAGAGCCTGTGATTTATCGATCTCACATCACCGATTTCTGGAACTCTGCATATGTAGAAAAAGATGGTGAAGGTATTGTTGCTGATATTAAAAATCAAAGGATGAGAATTGATAAACAAACAATATAAAGGGCACTTGAATTGGGAGATGTTGAAGCCGGACACCCTGATGTGTTTGAAAATGAATACATAGAGAAAGTCTTCCTCATGATAGGATATGATGGTGATTTTGAAATGGGAGAAATCAAGAAAAGAAGACTCTGTAAGCCATACAGATTTCTCTGTCACACCTATCTAAAGTGCATTTCAAACAGAAAATCTTGACTTGATAGATTTTCGAGACATATCTCATCTGGCATCATTGGTATTTTTGAAGGAAGAACCTACAATTACTCAAAGTACATCTTAACTGTCTATGTGATCACATGAAAGTGTAGAAGGTTGATAAGATGTATATGTTTCCAAGGTTTCTTCAACTAATCATTAATGCGGAATTGCCTGGAACTTCTGTGGATGGTGGTGTGTTTAGTCAAGCACACCTTGGCAGATCTGTTCTAAACAAAATTTCTGGGAAATATGAAGGAGGTGATATGGACATGTTTGCACATGTGGTTGATGCTACTGCATATATCCCTCAAGAGCTTGTGTGGAAAGATGAACAAGAGAACTCTCCAACCAAGTCTGTTCAAGACACTTTCTCACCAGATACATCACCCATACATCAACAATCTCCTGCCAGCCAGAATACTAAACCAATCCCTCCCATCCATCATCCATCACCAAATCAAGAACAAACACCTCAACCACAATCTACAGCTAGCCAAAATACAGAACCAATCTCTCCCATCCAACCTCACTCACCAAACAGTCTTTACACTAGGGAGACATAGTTAGTCTCACAAGCTAGTACAGTTAAACTATCATCATCCCAGACTAAATCCCCAGTACTCTCAAATGAAACTGAACAAGTATCTCCAGTGTTTGATCATCAACAACAACAACAACCTCATCAAGAACTGGAAAATGAAGTCATTGAGCTCAGTTCAAGCTCAGCGAGTGTAGAAAGAAAAAGAAGAAGCAGACTATGTTGATGTAACTACCTACAATGAAGATGATCTGAGTGATAATGATATCCCTGTCAGCAAGAGTTATCTGGTTGCTGAGTATAACAAGCTAGTGCTAAAATCGAACAAAAGA
Organism: Flaveria trinervia; assembly: GCA_025506515.1. Lineage (NCBI taxonomy): Eukaryota > Viridiplantae > Streptophyta > Magnoliopsida > Asterales > Asteraceae > Flaveria > Flaveria trinervia. The sequence continues at coordinate 35,542,174 of CM046455.1, forward strand.
AAGCAAAAAATACAGGAGCTGAAGGGAGTGATAAGAGAAAAGGATGAAGAGTTGATGAAACAACAAGGTAGAATAAAAAGACTAAGAGAAGATGCTCAATATGACAAGGAAGTTATTGATGCTTTGCTTGATAAGGAGTCTGAGCTTAAAGAGTTAGCAGCAACTGAAAAAGAAGAAAAGGAAAGGATGATGATGAAGCTTGAACAAGCAAATAACACTATGTCTGCTCAGTCAAATGTGATAAAAAGAAAAGAAGAAGAGATTGAACAGCTCAAAATGAAGATCTGTACATTAGAGTCTAATGTTAATGTTTCAACCATTCAAACAAAACAATCTACTGAGGCAACGAAAGAGCTAATTCTATACTCAAGGAAGAGAAAGTACCTTGGTACGACTGAGAAGAAGAAAAGTATTGATGAGAGTCCTTCCAAGAAACAAAAGCTGACACCTCCTGAACACACACCTTCAGTAGATTTATCTACTGTGAAGTCTATTTCTCATCAGGATGATGATAGTGATGAAGAGTGGAAAGAGCTAACTAATGAAGACTCTGCACTAGATAAGGAAGTATCAAAGGTTGATGATCTTCTGGCTACAAAAGACATATTAGAAGAGAGACCAGAATCGACCATGTTCATGACACTCATAAATCATGGTTTCTCGTATGACATGGTGGAAAGGCTAAACATGACTGAGATGAAGAATCTGTTGAAAGAATTTGAGCTTGCATGCTTTATGATTCCAAACTGTGATTACGAAGCTTTTTGCACTTTTCAATTCATCTAGAGACAAAGAAGGAGTTGGGTCATTATGACACAGCTAAGCTAAGTAGATATGACATGACTTGCTGGTTACAAGGCCATAACTACAAACCACATGAGCTTAAGGGAATGTCAATAGGAGAACTTAGAAGGATGATGGAGCATGTGATGAAAGTTGAGCTGGATACTGGTGTAAAATTCAGAACTGAAGCTCCTCATCCATCTTATGAGCAACAAAGTAAACTTCATGCTGAACCTACAACAGTTGAACCTAAAGATCAGCACAAAGGGAAGGACAAACTGATCAGAGAGCCAAAAGAAGTAATTCCCAGCAAAGTATGGCCATTGGGCACTACAGTGAGGGAGATAACTGAATAGAAATCCACTCTAATACAATTAATAGACCACCTCACGACTCCTAGTTCTATGGAAGAAAACAAGATCATGGCCTGGAAATATGATCTACACTGAGATTGTACTATTATTAAAAGAACATCTGGAAGAGTTGAATACTTCCATGATGTATTTTCAGTGGTGAGTCTACCAGAGAATGACATCAAAGATCTTCAAAGCCTGATCATCTGCAATTATCCAATTCACACTAGAGGAAGAGACTTCTCAACTCTAGTGGGAAAGCTCAAGACTAAGTTTAAAGATGATGTCCTTAGTGAAGCTAAAAGAGAAGATGCAGAGCATTATAAGAGAAACAAAGGGCTTAAAAGATACAAGTCCAATGCCTCAAAATCTGTAGATGATGAATTCTTGAAGAGGGTTGGATACAAAAGTAGAACTACAGCAGCAATCAAATGTATTGAAGGGACTCAATTCACATACCCTATAACTGAATGGGGTTATGTTGAGAAAACAAAGGAGTTGGTGTTGTTAAGAAATGCTGAAAACAAGAAAGCTGACCGTATCAGGATCTTTGATCTTGTGGAAATCAAACTACTTCATCCCAGCTACACCTCATACCTTTATGACAAATTCTTTCCCAAGTTGGCCAATGAAAAAGCACAGAATGATTTGTTCCTGCATGTCCATGTGATCCAAGTGATTGACAAATTACATGCCAAAGCCTACAAAAGAAGAAGATACAATGCTGGACTGCTAAAGGGAACAACTTTTGATGAAGTAACTAAACTCAGAATTTCAGATCAAGATGAGTTAGAAGTGATGAATAAAAACACTGTGGTAGACAAACTTACTACGGAGGAAGATGTTCTGGGGATAAGCTTTGAGACTCTGAAGAAGTTCAGCAAGATGAAGATCAACTACAAGTGTGATGATCAGAAGACTGTTGTGTCTTACTTCTACAATAAGATCATTGCCAAAGTCAAGGAACTTTCAGTGTTGAAGAACTTATTGCAAGTATCTAAGCTTAAAGGGGAGTATTGTTAGGTCTAGGTTCAGTAGATCTAGTTCATTATGTATAGGCTTAGTACTTGAATTAATATTTGTAATGAATGTTTGTAATTCATTATTGTGTAGGCATTAAATATATAGGTTAACCCATTTTTTTGTGTGTTGATTTATGTATGGTTGCACGTACAAACATTATACTCGGTCAACTTATGAAATTGACTAAGTGTAAGAAACATCTACGGATGAATATTTTGTTCTTCCGTAGATATATTTCTTACAAGTAACTATTCATCCTAAGATGCTCTGCGGATGAACAACCAGAAGTGAAGACCAAGATTGCTTCGAAAGAACAAGATTGCTTCGGAAGAACAAGACTTCTGCGGAAGAACAATTCTTCTGCGGAAGAACAATCATCTACGGAAGACAATCTTCCTGCGGAGTACAAAGCACTTGTATAATACAAGTGTTACAATTCAACAAGTCATCTAGGCAGTTATGCGAATCTCGAGAAATCCGGTGTTTCCTATAACTGAAACAAATCAAATCCCAAGAGATCTGGTGTTTCCTATAACTGAAACATCATTGTCTATCTATATGGATCCAAGGACACAATTCAAGGAGGTTGTTTTAGATGATTGATTGAGTGACAACAACAATAGCATTATAACAATCACTTCAAAGTATCTTAATCAAACTCTAGCAGCCGTCACATGATAACATACTTTGATATCATTCATTCATTATATTTGTAATCATTAACATGTTCTATTGAAATATATACTAATCATTAATTGTGTTTTGCTACAAGTGGTCTTGAACATTTATTGATATTTAAAGTTATTGCAAAACAATTAAACCAAATCAACGTTGTTTCCGCAAACGTTGACTTGTCAATCGACCGACATTGATAATTCTTGTTCGCGATTCTTGGATTCACAAAAGGTATACCACGACCGTCACCTCTCCAACGACTCCTTCGGCGCCATCAAAGTCATCGACAAACCCACCTTTGCCGGGCTCCAGCCACCGACCACTGCCTCCTCTATGAAGTCACAAACATGCGGCAGCTCAACCACCAACCACCGTAACATCATCAAACTACACGAAATAGTGGCCAGCGAAAGAAAATTTTATCTAGTGATCGAACTCGCCGCCGGCGGCGAACTCTTCACGCACCTCCGCGCCGCCACATGTCGGAGCCCACCGCCCGTTTCTACTTCCAACAACTCATCTCCGCTGTGAGCTTCTGCCACCGACGTCGCCCGCCGTGACTTAAAACCACAAAACTTACTACTTGACGACAACGGTGACCTTAAAGTCTCCGACTTTGAGTTATCGGCGTTGCCGAAGAGTCAACACGGGCGGGCGGCGAGCGGAGACCGGCAGTTAGGCGGTGACGGTGGCTGGGATGTTTTCAGGCAAGGAGGAGAGGAGTGCTGTGGAAGGTTGAACACGTCTTCACAAGAAACATCTTTCAAAAAAACAAGGGTTGGGGGTAAAGGAGTGGTGTGCAAGGTAGGGAGGGAGGACAAGAGTGGTGTGAAAGGGTTGGGGGTAAAGGGTTGGGGGTAAAGGAGTGGTGTGGAAGGTAGGGAGGGAGGAGAGGAGTGTGTGAAAGGGTTAGGGGTAAAGGGTTGGGGGTAAAGGAGAAGAGGTTGAGAAGAGTTGAAAAGTGATAAGACCATATCTTCTTCATGCAGACGTCAGGAGACATTTTTTAATGAAACGTCTTCCAAAAACCAAACACTTTGCGCACTCAAAACCTCTTTCCGCATTTACATGCACGCAAATGAGAAGGTGGGAAAGAGATTTTGGAAAAACAAACAAACATCACTTTAATCAGTTAAAACATGATCTTTCATGTAGATTACATCAGGTAATTTCCTTATGTTGTTTGAATGTAACAAGCTAGGAATTTGTTTTACAAACTAGGTAGTTGGTATATATATTATTATATACATAAACTTATTACAATACAAGACTCTAAATTTGTTGGCAATACTTGTGTTAGTGTTGTTTTGTGATAAACTGTTAATTTATTTCTTTTTCAGGTAAAAGAAATAATGGCGTGACTTATATGTACCTTGCGAATTATGCTAAACCTTGCACACATATAATTGTGTTTTGCTTTGTGAATGGTGCTACATTGTGAGGTAAAATAGCGATAAATTTTAACATCTAAGGTTAAGAGTATAAAAAGAAGTAGATTTTGAACCTCCCGTTGTCGCATGGTTCATTTTATAAGTGTGGAGTGGAATACACATGCTAATGGTTGTTCAAAAGAGAAGCAAGTTTCGTTAAGCTTTACAATATATGGATTAGGACAATTCGAATGATAACACACACTAGTATCAAAAGAGGCCCTACTAGCCTAGGTTCATACCTACTAGGCAATTCTGCTTCAAAGAGGCGTCTTCACCTGTGAAATAGGTTGTTTGGTATTAGAATTTGTTGTTTAACGGTAGTAATGGATATGTAACATTGTCATGCTAACAAAAAAATTAAAGGTAAATGATAGTTCATTATGATTATTGCATTCAAAACTGTTGTTTGCAATATTGATAGTGGTCAAAGGTTTTGTTAGCATAATCATGTTGGCAAACCAATCTTTTGTAGAGTTTAAATGCAGACTGCTAATCATTTTACGAATTTTACATACCTGAATAATTAATGCTAAGATTGTAGCATATACCATATATAAAACTCCTTGACTTAGTTTGCTATTTTTCTTTAATCAAGATATGTAATCTGGAGCCCTCAGTTCCATTGATAAAAATAATAAACCTGTTGAACCAAAACAAATATACAATAAACTTGGAATTTAAGGATTTAAATATGGATTAATAAGAAGATTGGTTAGACCAAAAACTTGCCTAGAGTCGTGGTTAGACCAGAAGAATTTAAAATTACATGAGATTAATCGGCATAATCAATCTGCATAGAGTTCATAGAAGACCATCATGCATAAAAATCTTTAAACATATTAGTAAAGTGGCTCAAAACTTATAGCATATAGTACGAAGGTTAAATTTGTAATATATATAATATCATTAACTAAACACTGTGTGGTCACTAATGTTCTCTCAGTTTGACCTGCTACATTTTCTCCAATCTTCATGTTTGACTAACTTCCATAATTTTCAACAAAAACATAATAAGATATAAAAGAGTTACACTAATTAACAAAAGAAACTTGTGGAGAGGTTTGATTGCCGCAAGATCCGAATGCAATTGGAGAGACGAAAGTTTGTTCAACAACCACACTGAAACCGAATCCTAACACGATTATAAGTTCAAATGCCATTGATCTAAATGAAATATTGATATGATTAAGAATTGTAATTACACCACCAAAAGTTTAGCAATGAAATTATTGGAAAAAAAATACAAATAGATAGATTTAGTTATCATATATATATGCCATCCATGAACCATCCTCCATAAGAAGAAGTATAGCTTCTTTAAGCAAAATATTAATAGCATTCAACACCTAACCACTTTAATTAATTTTCTCATCTGTTACTATTGACCTGTGAAAAAATTGTAATAAAACCAATGTTAATCATGTAATTTGTTTGAGTTTACTCACTCAAAAAATATTCTATTTGTGCAATTTGACAATGAACGCAAAGAAGCATAGAAGCCACACTCCAAATGAAGATGAACTTTTTTGGGAAAGCATTCCGAAACCGAATAAAAAGAAAATGCATGATGAAACGATAGAATGTATATGAACTCCAAATATAGAGAAATGTCTGTCTTTTTTTATTGATTTTCAACTTCAATTGAAAAAGGATTTTCATACCTAATTCTTTTGCTTTTCTTCCTATTTTCAATCCATCTTCTAAGTCATAGTCCTAACTTCGATTTGGTGGTGAATGAAATTAGGGTTCATGCTGTTAAAATTAAAAAAAATAGTTGATTTAGTTAAACAAACTTCCTTAATCACGATTTTGTAATCAATCATGCAATTTTGGGGTAGCGGATATGTGACAATCGTCACTTAAAAAGATTAGGAACGTATAAGACATAGGATACTAACCAAAGAACAAAACCATTTCAATTACAAACAAAAACATGATAACTAAAGCCACACAAAGCATGGTTGGGCTCTTCGAGTAAACTCAAACTAGCGCGCATACCACACATCCAAACTAATTTGATCCAAATTAAGATTACATTGATTATTTAATAAATTTGATTACACTAAAATATCTAACAAAGTTTGGTAACACCTAAAAATCTTATAAAGGGAAAGGAAAGAAATAAAAAAGATGTTTCAAATAAGTAGAAGGGCCAAAAGTGGGCAAAAGCAAAGCTATGCCCGTGTGTGGGTATAAACCGGAGAAGTCGCCCCACCGCTCCCTCCCATGAACTCAAATCAATGTAGTTTTTAGAGAGAGAAGGTCCAAGCATTCTAAACAAAGAAAGTTGAAGGAATTCATCAAGGTATTTTTATCATACTTTCTCTTAGATTTTAGCTCCTACGTGTATTTCTATGTGATTACATGTGTAAACTTTGAATCTTTACGTATTCATGTATGTAGATCTCGAATTCAACCTTCGGTTCTAAGGTTTTGTTTGAAGAATTGATAGGTGAGATCTAGATCCACTCTTTTATATGTTTTCTACCTTTTAGGACTGATATGTATACTTTTATGATAAATCTGTAAGGCCCCATTCCCGGGACGCTTACAACTGGTAACTCATTGCACATAAAATATACATTTACAGTTATTTTCAATAAAATTTGCAGCGGAAACATTCAAAAATGGCATTTCATTTCATCATAAAAACATTCGCAAAATAATGCATCGTTTTTCGATTACAAAATTTCATTGTTGTATTGCATCATAAAAGCTTTATATAAATGGATGCCATCCAAAAAAGCTGAGCAGCTGCCTCGTGCCATCCTCAGCAACATTACCTGCCAACTGGAAACAAATAAAAGTCAGCGTTGCGGAGTAAGTTCTAGTTTTATAATAAAACATATTTTTCTTTGATAAAACCACGCTTTCTCTTAAAATCAGATTATACTTTACATTCATCCGTGATCATACACCGTACGTACATACAGATAATATCATTATTATCTTCGTCATTCTTTCGTTCATACATCATTTCATTCATTACTTTCATCATCACCATGAACATTACCCTTCATTCTCGTGATACGTGTGCCTAAGCCTATTAAAGAACTTCATCGGTGGTGCCCAGCACCAAGTGGTCACAGTACCTAAGGTAAAGTCCAGATATACCATTGTCATATGATATGCCCTTCATGCTCATGATACTGGACCTAAGCCTATAAAAGACCTTCATCGGTGGTGCCCAACACACCAAGTGGTCATAGTATCTAAGGCACGCAACAATGGTTCATCCATATGGTCAGTCACAAAGAAAGACCCCAATGTGTATCCTTTGGGGTAGCTAACCCCGCACACCATTGAGCTAACACCTATAATGGTGTGCACCTCCATACATTGCTTGCAAGCCTTTCTTACATTCATTCATTCATTAATGCACGCATTCATCATCATGTTCCTCTTCCATTATCTTTCACTTTACGTTACATAATACTTCGTTCATTCATTATCATAGCACGTAAAGTCATAGGAAAGATAAACATACGTCATCATAAGGAACATAAACATATCATTCATACATCATCATGCAGGCATCATACATACATAACATACATCATGTATAACCATGCAACATCATCATCATCATCATCATAAACATCAATCACATAACATAACATGCCCATCATACCATCTATGACCCCAAAAGTCAACTTACATAACCTCGAGAATCTCCTAGGTCAAAGCCTACATTACTCCCTTTTTCACCCAAAAAGTCAGAATTATTCTAAGTGTTCATCTGCATTGACCCTCTTGTTCATCGCATTTTATTTGCCTCATCCGCATTTGATATAGCTCATTCGCATTAGCTATAGTTCATCCGCATTTGTCATCCGCATTGACTTACTCATCCACATTTCATATACTTAGTCAAATGCTCATCCGCATTGACATACCTCATCCGCATTTCCCAGACTTAGTCAATGTTCATCCGCATTGACTTCATCCGTATTTGACTTCATCCGCATTGACTTACCCGTTGGTTAATATTCATCCGCATTAACCCTTTCTATCCGCATTTACTTCCAAACACTTAGGAAGATTTAAAAACTTAACAAGTGAGCCTAAAACATCAGATTCGATTTCCATGCACCATTCATCATGTTTTAAGCTTAAATCTTAACCTCTAAGCCTTAGAAACACAATCATACATCATCAAGCATGAACATAGTCACACATCACATCATAACATTATCATACACACATTCAAGCATACGGGTCCGAAACCCAGTTTAATAGAACATATATTCATGCATTTCCAGCCCCAAAATCAGTTAAAGCCCAGTAAAATAGGGGTCCTAGAACTCACCTTTGCAGCTCTTGAGTATGGCTTCCTCCAAACTCGTGTGCAAATTGAATTCAACCCCTTGGAAACTCACTTCAATTTTAATTATTTCTTCTTGTTCTTTTTCAAAGCCGAGAATTTGCTGTTCCTAGCTACTCTCTCTCTAAAACCTGAAAATCAGTGGTGTATGTGTCATATAGGCGGCCATACCACCTTTTACACCCACTTTTCAAACATTTTGTCCTTTTGTACACTTTTTACCCCTGGACTTGGGTTTTATTTCTTTTCCTTCTTTTTCTTCACTTATTCTTCTTTCTTGTCTAAAATATAGCCCGGTGTTACCAGCCCACCCCCCTTAAATTGGTTTCGTCCTCGAAACCTGTTATTCTTCAAAGAATTGTGGGTAATGTTGTCTCATCTCTTCTTCAGTCTCCCACGTAGACTCCGATCCCTTCCTGTGCTTCCACTGTACATGCACAAGGGGAACCACTTTATTTCTCAGCCTTTTCTCTTTTCAATCAATGATTGCCATTGGTTTCTCCAGATAATTGAGCCGTTCATCTACTTCGATATCCTCCGGTGGAACAATCATGTCTTTATCAGTTAAGCACTTTCTCAGATGAGATACATGGAATGTCGGGTGAATTCCACTTAACTCTTCTGGTAACTCCAGTTGATAGGCCACCTCTCCTACTCGATCAATGATCCGGAAAAGGGCCTATGTATCTCGGGCTCAACTTTCTTCGCTTTCTGAAACGAATAATATCCTTCCAAGGTGAGACCTTCAACATAACCCGGTCACTCACCTGGAACTCAATCGTCTATGTCGTTTATCGGTATACGACTTCTGTCTATCTTTGGCTGCCTTTATGAAGGCCTTGATCTTCTCAAGCTTCTCAGTCATATCCTCGATTATCTTATGCTCCCTAACACTTTTTGACTGATATCACCCCAACAAACGGGCGTTCTGCATCTCCTACCGGATAGCATCTCGTATGGTGGCATACCAATGCTGGCATGATAGCTGTTGTTCTATGAGAACTCGGCTAACGGTAGGTGGTCATCCCAACTTCCACCAAAATCAATCACACATGCCCGAAGCATGTCCTCCAACGTTTGAATAGTCCCTTCTAACTCACCATCAGTCTTAGGATGATAAGTCGTGCTAATATGTAACCTCGTCCCCATTGCGTCCTGGAATTTCTTCTAGAATTTAGATGTAAACCGGGTGTCACGATCGGACACAATAGACACCGGCACACCATGACGAGTTACAACCTCCTTGACGAACAGATCAACCAACCACTCGGATGAATATCTCTCGCGAATCGGTAGGAAGTGAGCACTCTTCGTCAACGGTCCACAATCACCCATATGGCATCATACCCTTTCGGAGTACGTGGCAGCTTCGTAATGAAATCCATGGTGATGTGCTCCCACTTCCATTCCGGTATATCCCAAGGTTGGATCTTCCCATATGGCTTCTGATGCTCGGCCTTCACTTGCAAACAAGTAAGGCACTTACTCACACACTCCACCACGTCGTGCTTCATACCTGGCTACCAATATTTCTTCTTCATGTTTTGGTACATCTTTGTAGCACCAGGATGAATGAGTATCGAGTCTTGTGTGCCTCATCCATTATCTTCATCCGTAGATCCCCAAAACATGGAATCCACACCCGTTCAAAATGGGTTTAACACCAAGTGTGTTTTCACCCAATTCCCCAACCAGACCTCTCATCCTTTCAGAGTTAAGATGATCTTCTTTTAGTGCCTCATCCTAAATCTCTTTGACTTGCTTCATCACATCAGAGGTCATGATCAACTAATATGATTTCACCGAATCGGTTCGGGCCTCTCCTTTCGGCTAAGGGCATCCGCCACCACATTGGCTTTGCCCGGATGGTAGTGGATCTCGCAAATCATAGTCTTTTATGAGCTCCAACCATCTTCTTTGACTCATGTTCAGCTCCTTCATTGCTTGGAGTAGCATCCATGCTCGGGCTAGATAGAGGTTGTGATACACCTTCACCAGAGTTGTTTCACCGAGGGAATAAATTGCTGAAGTAGTTGTAGCAGTGGTAGGGCTCTCAGGCTCAATCACTAGGCATTCAGTCAAGTTTTCTCTTTGAAGCTAATCTTAAGGGTTGCCACAACATCCAGTTGACCAATGACATTACCTGATTGCTTTGTCTTTTATTTGGCTGAACACTTCAGTAATACTATCTTGAATCCTTTGAGCCACACTACAAGTTTGCCTGAATTGGCTTGGATTGACACGTGGCATGTTGATTAGGTTAAGACCTTAATAGTAGTTCAAGGTCTGAAGGTTTAAGACTTCTTGAAACCCTTGAAGTATTTGTATGAGGGCTCTTCTATCACATCATACCTCCACCCAATTATATAATTTGAAGTTCCTTAAGGTGGGGATGACATTATTCTTGGAATTCCTTCCTTAAAGAAATCTGAATGAGAGAGTCTACTGAGTCCACATCAATGTGAACATGAGGAAGTTGTTAAGTATGGACAATTGATAGGTTTAAACGGATCGATCGGTGTTTGTTATCAAGCAATTGAGTTAAATGAACAATGTAATCAACACAAAAGATATGAGAAGAATTCCTAGAGTTTCAATTGATATTAGTAAGGATTACAATGTGTAAAATAAGAGAACATAACAACAGTTTCAATGTCTATCAAAGTGTCTAACCTGCACAAAAACAAGCAATCATATTTATACTAATAACAAGAAACAAAAGGAACATATATTTAGATAATAAGTCTCTATACTATTGCAAAACTAATCTAAAGACAAAAATGCTAATCTTTCTAGGGTTCCAACAATCCTCTCCCTAAGATTTGCATTTGTTTTTAGCAAAAGAAATCTTCTGGTTCTTCCTTTATCTTGAACATTGAATTCTCCTTGTATAGCTCTAGTTCTCGAAGAGCTTTCTTGATTGATGACTTGAATTTTCCAGCTAAAATCCCTTGCTTAGGCTTGGAGTCGTTTGTCTTTGTTTCCATTGCTTCCATCACTAGCAATGTTTCTTTTGTTAAACTTGCAATATCCACATTTGCATCCATCTCTATTGGTTTTGGATTCTCTTTAGTGTATATTTCTAACACTCCCTTGCTAGAAATCCTCATGAACTCTATTTCTTTGATATCTTTCTTCACATATTAGCATATGCCATCACCTTTCTTAGAGAAATTCTCTCCATAGCAGCATTCATTACTTTTTTGATAGTAAAAAAGTATCTTCTATCATTCTCTACTTCTACTGAAGATACCGACTCAAAGTTTGATTGGACAAAAACAAGATATAACTCGGATGAAGAAATTGGAGTTCATACACTCCAGATAAACTTATCATATCATTGTCCCAATCCTCCAAGTTCCTCACAAGCTTCATATGAAAAATACTTGAATCATAAAACCATCACAAAATAGGTTTTGATGATTGAGTACAATCAATAACTTTCAGTCCAGATTGGTTACTTTCTCAAAGTACTTATCACTGAATGTCTCCAAGTAACATTATTCAATGGATTCACTTCATTCTCCTTTCTTTGATACTCTCTTCAACTTATCAAAATAACTCTTGTCTTCTTGATCATAACGAGGTTGTAGAAAGGCATGCATTCTTGTTATTCCCCTGTCAAGTATTTTCACAAAGTTCCCCTATCAGCCTTTGTAGGGATAATGAGAGGTAACTTGTGCAACTCCTTCAGATCTTGAACAGGTAAGGCTATGATGCTAGAGTAAAAATGATAAACATCACAAATTGCATTTACTCTTTTAATTAGAAAAACATCAAATATCTCATCATATTTCTAAACTATAATCTTCACTTCCTTTTTTTTTGTCAGGCACACTCATAACATTCAACAGCTCTGATATTGATTGTCCTGTTTGTAACATATTTCTCACTAAGTCGCTGACTGATCTAGCTTTATTCCAAAGTTGCTTTTGATCAAGAAACACTTTATAGCCTTGTTTTTCAACATTAGAAAACATATTCATAAGCTCTTTTCTATTTTTATGTGATCTTCTTATCAACTCCATTGACTTAATCTCCTGAGGCTTCATTATTCTAGTTGTTTTGGTTATTTCTGGATATTGAGAATTATCCATATCAAGAATGATCATCTTGTTATACATCTTCTCTGTTTCTTGGAAACTCCTCACTAGTCTTCTTAAAGATTCACTCTGTAATCTGTTAAGCCTTTTTCTTGGATAATTTCTTGACTGCAACCATCTTCTAAGGGAAGGAATATCCATGTCTTCAGGATGAGGATGGTGCAATCCCTTAACAGGAATGTCATCAACATTTATACTCTCACTCATTGGAGCCCATTCGCCATGTTCAAGGCTTATTTCATTTGGATCTACTAGTGCTGAGGACTTTGCAAGCATACATTTTTCATACTCCTCATTTATTTGAGTCACCGTCAATCCATTCAAGTAAACTCTATTGTATTTTTTCCTGATCAGATAATTATATCTGTCGTCAAAGTCTATAGGAATGTCATCTGGAATCATTTCAACTGGGGAGTCACCAACATCACATATATCTTCATCTTCTAGCACCTCGTCATACCATTCATCAGGTAAATCAGACTCTATATCATCAAGTGCTTCTATTCTTTGTTGCATCTCAGTTTCTTCTACATTCTCAACTACATCAGTAGTCTATTGAACTTTGGTAAGAACTGAAGATGTTTCAATTTCATCCATCTTTCTTTTACCTTTCTTTGATTCAGTAAACTTTCCACTTACAATCTCTTGAGGTACTTGTACCATTTCTTCCTCAACAACTATTACTTCACTTTCCTTTTTTAGGTTCTTTCAGACTTTCTTTTAACTTTTCTATTTCCTCAAACAATCTTTTCACTTTTTCTTCAAGTTTAGTCATCATAATGTTCTTCTTTTCATTATTTGCTTTTAACACAACATTTTTTCTTTCAATCTCTCAATTTCTTCATTTTGAGATGCAATCTTAGACTTTAACTCTTCAAGTTCATCTCAATCATCAACAATTTCTGTTTGAACACAAACATCAAATGTTTGTTTCATTTCTTTTTCTTTCTCTTTTATGATCATGACTTCAACACTTGGAGATTACACATTAGAAATAACATTCTCAGTGATAGGTTCATACCATATAGAATCATAAATCAAAAAGCTTGATTGAAGACAACATTTTCAATATTTTCATTCAGCATATCATCATCTCTTTGATCTTTATTCAGTATCAACAACAGCATCATCATTCCTTTCATCTACATCTCTATGATGAGAAATAGTTTGCTCACTATCCATCTCATGAATAGGTTCTTCAATATTCCCTTCTACTTCACCTCCTTGATCACCACCTTGATCGTCATCATCACCATTGTTATCATCATTATCATCATCATTATTGTTAGGACTCTCATCATTATGATCCTCTTCTTCATCATCATCATCTTCAGATTCTTCAACAACTTCTTCAATTACATCTTCTATAAGACCATTAGGATTCACAGGCTCATCTTCAGTCAAATGAAAATGTTGTTAATGAATGTCACCTTATCATTTGCAACATTTCTCAAGTAATCAAATAAAGGCACATTAACAATTCCAGGTTCCAGTGTTAACAAACAATCACAATCAAACACCAATTTCAGATTTATTCAAGGTTTTAGGGTTCGAACGCCTAAATAGGGTTCAAACGTCCGAATGATTTTGATGATAATGAACACTGATTTGATGAAATAATCTCAATATGTTGATCGCAATCACTGATGTTACCTTAGAATATCAATCAATCTTTGAAAAATGAAGTATGAGTGAGTATTGAGTGCGTCAGGTAAGTGAGAATAAGAACATAGACAATATGAAAGTGAAATGTTCGAATGAAATGAAATCTGTGCAAGTGTTGAATTTATATAAATTTAAAAACCCTTAGATGCATTACAACTATTTAGGCGCATGACCACTGTTGAGACTCATGAGGTTTAGGTGCATTAGCAATATATAATCGTATTACCCCTGTTCATGCGTATGAACCTTAAACGCATGAGTTACACTTGGTCAAATTCTGTTCCGAGGACTTAGGCACATTAGCAGTGTGCAGGCGCATGAACACTATTTAGGCGCATGAGCACTGTTTAGACGCATGACCTAGTATGAACCCCTAACACTTTGTTTTATTTTCAATATGAACGACTAGTACTGTTTAGACGCATGAGATTGTACAAAACACCCAACACTTAACCAAGTTTTCATACTTATGACTATTGTTTAGGCGTATGAGGTTGATTCAAAACGTCCAACACTTATCATAAAACTGAAAATTCATCATGTGTCTAAACTTAGACTTATGGTCACTCTTTAGGCGCATGAGACATCCATATGTCGAACACTTGCCAAATTTTCACAAAAAAATCATTCAAACCCTAATTGTGACCAATTTCACTATTCTTCATAAAAATTTTCAAACTTTAGTCAAACTTTGAATAAAGACTCAAACTTTGAATATTTAACCAAAACATTGACTTTTTGACTAAAATTTGACTTTTTTGACTAAAGTTTTACTTTTTGATTAAATTTTGACTTTTTGACTTTTTTTATTATTAATTAATTTCTCATCATTTTAGTCTCAAAAATTTCATAAAAATACAAACACTCTCAATTCTTTGCAAGAAGCTTTTCCATATTTTAAAACAGTTTGAAAATTATTATTTTTAGGTTTATTTGTAAACATATCAAATACATACTAGCTTGAATATTTTGACTTCATCCTTTTTCATCCATACATTTATTTTGATATTCTATTTTTCATCTTTAGTCCCCCTAAAATTTTAAGTTTACAAACTTAGAAATTTATAAAAGTTGGAAGGTTAAGAAAAACTAGTCATTATTAACATGCCTGCACACAAAAAATCATGCACATTTAAATAAAATAGAATAAAATTCTACACATTAAATCACATGGCTACAGTGAGATCATTTCAGATAATAATCAACATATTGAAATAAATAAATTATGGATAGTCATAGAAAATGATTAAATCCTGATCAAGTGTGTTCAAGGTCAGTGTTACCACAACAAAGGAGACACGAGATCTAAGGATAGACAATGACTGCTTTGCCAAAAGAATCAGTACACTAACTTTTTCAATTCTTGGATATATTAAGGTTAGGTTAGATATTACATTATGTAATCCACACATAGACTTAGAGAGTCTGACCCTCGTCAAGGTATGCAAGAAAGCACTTTTACTCAACGTAAAAAACCTATCATATATGTATAACCAGATCTCATGTTCAGGTCAATTAGAGAATCATCATGGTTAAACAAGTTGATAATCTTCGAGAAAACCACCATGGACAAGCCATTAGGTAATCCCCGAATCCGTCTCATAAAGAAAGATGATTCATAAGAATCATAGGGCATCCATTTTGGACTTTTGAAAGGATTGTGCAAATTGGCATCTTATGCATCTAGTGAGAATATCCAGGTCTGTAATGACATACAACAAATGATACCTCGTCACTTCAGGTCTATGATGACTTATAAAAGAGAAGTGAACAGATGCGGTAAGCAGATCTCATGGTTACACATATTATCAATAGGTGTGAGATTATGACTTTATAAGAAATCAATCAGATAAGTCAATATAACTCATTAGAACTAAGATTGACACACACAAATGCATAGGTGATTTAGTTTAATCACAGGAATTTACTTTTTCAGTATAATTACATGATCTTGCCTGCAAATCATAGCTGATCAAGTCAAACTTTTTGATCGAGTGAAGTATGCAACTAATTTACACCGATGTACTATCATTTCTCACATATTGTAATGGCAGATTCAATCCTAAAAATTCAACAACTAAACTATATTTTTGTATTTTCATTTTATAATTTTCTCTTTTGTTTTTGCAATTTTTTAATGTTGTATTTTCTTTTTCATATATCAAACACACACAATATACATAATCAGGCACTTAACTTTGATGGTTAAAATTTTGATTTGTTTTTGAAAATGAGGGAGGGTTATTATCATTTTGATAAAGATAAATCAGTTTTGAACATGATTAATAATACCAATTGACTTAACTAGATACTCAAACCATCCTGGTAAGAAAGCTTTGGTAAACAGACCAGCCAATTGTTTTTTAGTTGATATCTGAATCAAAATGATTAAACCTTTTTCAGAGTTGTCTCTAAGAAAATGATATCAAATCTGGATATGTTTTGTCTTAGAATGTTGGACAGGATTAGCTGTAATAAACATAGCAGTAGTGTTATCAATGTAAATAGGAGTTTTAAGAAGATTGAACCTTTAATCTAGTAATTGATTTTGCAACCAAAGGATTTGAGAACATCCTGTTGATGCAGCAATGTACTCAGCTTCTGCAGTTGACACTGAGACATTTGTCTCTTTCTTACATTCCCATGAGACTAATCCAGGACCCAAAAACTGACAACCACTCGTGATAGATTTTCTATCTTGACTACATCCCCCATAATCACTATCACTATATCCATGTAACTCGAAGTTTTCTTCATAAGGTTACCATAACCCTAGAGCTGGTTTTCCTTTGAGATATCTAAATATGCGTTTGACAGCGACAAGGTGAGATTTATGCGGGTCTGATTGATACCTGACATAGACACAAATAGCATACATTATGTCAGGTCTAGATGCAGTTAAATACATTAAAGATCCAATCATAGATCTATATAATGTTTGGTTTATTGACTTTCCTTTTGGATAAGGATCAATCTTGGTGTTTATGTCAGTTGGAGTTCTGGTGGATTGACAATCTTGCAATTTGAATTTCTTCAGTAGTTTATCAACAAACTTCTCTTGATTAATGAAGATGCCATGTGTAGACTGTGTAGCTTGCAATCCAAGAAAGAAATTGATTTCTCCCATAGAACTTATCTGGAATCGTGATTTCATGATTTCTTCAAATTCTGAGCATAGTTTTTGACTGGTTGATCCAAAATGATATCATCCATATACACTTGTACATAAAGAAGATCAGATGCATCCTTCTTTATGAATAAAGTAGGATCAATCTTCCCTCCTATATATCCATGTTGGATCAAGTGCTAGGACAATGTTTCATACGAGATTCTTGGGGCTTGATGTAGACCATATAGAGCTTTTCTGAGCTTGTACACACGATGAGAAAATTCAGCATCTTCAAAACCTTGAGGTTGCTTAACATACACATCATCGGTGATTGGTCCATACAAAAATGCACCCTTAACGTCCATTGATACACATTGAAATTTATATAAGAAGCATATGCTAGAAAGACCCGAATTGCTTCTAGTTTTGCAATTGGAGCAACACTTCATCATAATAATTCCTTCCTCCTGAGTGAATCCTTGAGCTACTATCGAGCTTTGTTTCGAATGATTATTCCTCTGTCATTTGATTTGTTTCTGAATAACCATTTTGTGCCAATGACATTCTCTCCTTCAGGAAAATCCACCAATTCCACAATTCTTGTTTTCTAAATTGTAGTATTCCTCTTGCATTGCTTCAATCCAACTATTGTCCTTCAATGCGTCAATCATGTTTTTAGGGAAAATTTGAGAAAGAAAACATGAGTACAAGCAAAGATTTGCTCGCTCTGAGTGACTTCTCGTTGTTCTTTCATTCAAGGGACCAATAATCTAAGAGATGGGATGTTTCCTGTGAATACAAGTTATTGAAATTTCGTCTTGTTGAACATTCACATGCAGATTGGTTTGGTTCAGGTCGAAGAGCTGGTGTAATAGAGTTGAACAATGTGGAATGAAGTTCTGAACTTGAGTTGGAGAATTGAAAAAGTAATCAAACTTTTCATTAACATCTATATCTCCGGATACAGATGAAGTTCAAAACTCAGGATGGTGAATTTCTGGTCCATCATTAGGAATTGGTGAGAAACATCAGAATTTTCATGAACTTGTCGATGCTCAGGATTTTGTTGATAATGATTCTGTGTAGTGAATAGAGGATCTCTTGCAAAATAAACAAATGTATAGTCTGGGCTTGTATCATCGATATCATCAGAATCAGAATCTTCACTGAAGCTTCCAAGATCTCCTGCTTGTTTCCTTTTGACACATGAAGATTCAAACAGATTAAAATTAAATGAATTTGTTAATGAGTCTAAATCAAATAACCACTTTGGACATTTTCAATCGATGGAAATGAGTTATCAAGGATTTAACATTGAACATTTCAATGATAACATTATTCTTTGAGTTATAAACTCTATAGGCTATCGAAGCGGACAGATATCCAAGAAAAAAATCATCATTAGACTTTGAATCAAATTTGCCTAGATGGTCATATGAATTTAAAATCAAAAGAGGACATCCAAAAGATTTAAGAAAATCAATATATGATTTCGTGCCAAACATTAACTCATAACGAGTTTTCTGTTTGTCTTTAACCAACAGAGTACAATTTGGAATGAAATAGGCAGTTGATATGGTTTCATCCCAAAAGGTGATAGGAATCATTACATGAGCTAACATTGCACGAGCTGCTTCAATCAATGTTTTGTTCTTCCTTTCTGCAACTTTGTTTTGTTATGGAGTTCGAGGAGCACTGAAATAGTGAGCTATTTGATAGGATCTCAGCATCTAGTTTGATCGATTCGAATGATTTCAGTAGCGGAATAGAGTACCAACTAGCACAATTCGAGCAAGAATACCAAAGATATAGCAATGAACAGAATTAGTTATAGAGAGAGAAAGTTTCTGCAAAAGGAATATTTCATTTAATCACACGCTTTGGCATGGCTTTCGCAAAATTACAATTTAGGTCATTCTTCCTTATATAAGGAAAGATGACGTAGGCTGATGTCACTTGATAGTGACATCTAACCGTTATTTAACAAACTACTGAAACACTAAAACTACTGAAGATGTCAAGCAGCTGACATCTTCTTACAAGAAGCTAAGGTTTACTTATTACAAAACTACTGATAAGAAACTACTGAAACTACAATGACTGAAGAACAAGCTCTTCAGTCGTTTTACAAAACTACTGAAAGTAAAAACATAAAACTACTGATAAACACAACTACTGAAGAAGTACTCTTCAGCTGTTGTGACAAACTACTGAAACTTCAGCACTTGGTCTTCAGACTTGAACTTCAGACGTTTCATTAGCTGATGACTTCAATAGATGTCATCAGCTGATGTCTTCAGTCTTTGTCTTCAGACTTTGTACATCAGTTGTTGACTTCAGCACTTGTGGACTCTTCAGCTATTGAACTTCAGTACTTTGGTCTTCAGCTTCAGCACTTGTATTCTTCAGCTGTTGACCTTTAGTACTTTGGTCTTCAGCTTCAGCATTTGTGTTCCTCAGCTGTTGGACTTCAGCACTTTAGTCTTCAACTTCAGCACTTGTGTTCTTCAGCTGTTGACCTTCAGTACTTTGGTCTTCAGCTGTTGAAGTCTTCAGTACTTGATCTTCAGCTGTTGAAGTCTTCAGCACTTGTCGAACTGCTGATGAAGCCTTCAGAAGTTGTTGTGATATCATGTAGGACTTAGAGGTTTTCTGATCTTGGCTCATTGGTTCTTTTGGTCCAACAAACTCCCCCTGAACCAATGCAGCCAAAACCTCTAATTGATTTATTTTCCCACTTATTGTTGGCAGAATGGTTGGTCTTTTTCCTTCTTGATCAGTTGAGAAGATGACCCATATAAGCACTGGCCTGGGAATGAGTCTCTGATGATTTGGTTGGCAATATATGGATGGGAGCTTTGTATTGGGGAATTGGACACTGAGCTGTTCCCCCATCCATGAGACTCACTTCCCAACTATGAGCTTGTAGGATTCCCTGGTGTAGGCCTCCAAAAATACAATTGTTCCTCCATGGTGAGCTCCTCTGCCTCACCATCGAAGAATCCTTCTGGCCCATAGTACTCAGACAGGAATTTGACCTGTTTTCATTTTTGAGTACCACTGTTGTAATCTGTCTGTAAGCAAATTCATCAGGATGATGACCTTTAACAGCAGTGGTAACTCATCCTTTCTGATCTCATTCAGCCTCTTATACACCAGCCCCTTTTTGATCATTCTGTTCTCCAGCATCTTTTGTGGGGGCATGTTTGAGGTGTAGGCCTTTTTGAAATCTTCCAGGATTTCCCAGGGTAAGACTACAAGGGCTAAGGAGATCACTTCATCTACAATATTTTCACTTGCCCATTGTATCTCTGAGGGATATTTTTTTTGTATTCTATGAGCCACCCTGGGATCAGGCCAATTCTTACTCTTTCTTTCACATACTGAAAAGTATGTCTAAGAGTATAAATCCTCTGAGCTTGTTTTTTCATATTAATGATGGAGGAAGTGGCTGCATATGCTTTATCTACTCTCCTCAATAACTCTTCATCGTGCAATCTGTGTTGTTCTTCTTCTTCCAATTTCACTTTGATTGCATCTCTGTGTTGCTCAGGAGTTATTGCAAGAGAGAGATCTTTGGCCTTAGGCAACTGCAGAACAGCTGAGATCGGCAGCCTGCTTCATCATCATCTTCTTCTCTCTTCCAGCCTCAACACCTTTCTCTTCTTCTCTTAGGTGCATCATCGGCTGTTGGTTTGAGGGTAAGGGAGTTGGTTTTGTGGGTTGTGGTTGTGGTTGTTTTGGAGAGGGAATGTTGACAGGCTGAGTTAGCATTTTGGAGGTGAGTGTGGCTTTTGAGTGTTTGGCTAGCTCAGTCCTGCTCCTGCTCCTGCTTCATTCAAAGCTTCTATTACTAATCCCTTAGTGTATGCCTTAGACGAACAGATCTTGGAGGTTATGGCCAAGATGCTGTCCCTGGTCCATGATTTTATTTCGATCAATGATCTCCCAAGGTATTTGCTGATAAATCTGATCATGATCTCAAGTCTTTCTCTATCCATTGTGTTGTAGCTGGCCCATCTTTGTTGAATCTCTTCGATCTCTAATCTTCTTATTTCAGAGTCCAGCTTTTCAGTATTGAAACCTTGCCTAAACAGCTGATCAATGATATTGTCCATTGATCTGCTGTGTTCAGCATCAGCCTCTTTAACCATTTGATTCAAGTTTCTCTTTTTCAGCACTTTTCTTTTTCTTATATGTGAAATTTTTGACTTTCATGTACTTTCTCCTTTTCAGCTCCCTTCTCATTCTCATTCTCCTTCTCTTTCTCGGTCTCATACACACAGTCCTTCTCTATTTCCACTTCTTTGTCCTTCTCTTTCTCTTTCTCCTTCTCCATCCTCTTTCTTTTAGCTTTCACTGCTGGAATCTCCCCCTTTTGGGTGCATTGGTTTTAAGGGTTTGATTAGCAGAAAGCTTTTGGCTCAGTACATCCTCCACCATAGGTTGTAAGACAGAAGAAAGTCTCTCATCAACAGTTTTAATGACAAGTTCAGTTATGCTGGGTGTGATGAGAGATAGGGGATTTTGAGGGATAGCATCCATTTGCTCAGGGGGGTTTGGCCTGAGAAATGGTGCCAGAAACAGAGGCAGGTGGCTGAGATTCTTTGAGTGGCTGTGTGTTTAAGTGACCTTCAGAGGAAGGTGCCATCTGTTGGGTTGATGTGGTGGCAGATGGTCTTTCTCCCTGAGAGAGTTGGTCAAGTAGTTTTTGCAGCCTACTGACTTCCTCCTCTAGGATTATGTTCTGGGCAAGAACATCATAAAAGAAGCCCAGGTCATCATCAGCAGATGCTGAATCACCTGACCTCCTGCTTGTAGCAGGATGTACATGCACTGGGTGTAGACCAGATGTAGCATGTGCCCCTTTGTCTTGGAACTGGGGACTTCCAGCCTCAGGACTTTGTCCTTCATCAGCTGTTGCCTCTGGTGAGGTCTTAGTTATGTTACCAACCTCAGTCTGATCATATGCTGATTCAGAAGAGGTGGCAGCCTCACCAGATGTTCTGATCTCCATATCCACACCAGGAGATAGAACATTTAAACCCGGTGCTGTGGGTTGTCAGAAGCATGTGTATCCTCTTCCTCAATTGTTGTTGTTCTCCCTTTGTTGGTGGTTGTAGGGGAGGAGGAGAGGCATGCAGCTGAGTCAGCACATTAGCAATTATAATGGTTGGACTTTGGGGGGCATTTGCATGGGGAGAGGGGATAGAAGCTGATTGCATCCGGGAGAAGGATGCTCTTCAATGATAACCTCCTCAAGTGAGAGAGGTCTCAGTAATGTGGTTTCCCTGAAGTGGTTGCAACAGGATCCTTTTGAGAGGATACCTGTGCGGCTGTGCTGGTTGAGTCTTTAACACTACTGGAGGGTTTGAACCAGTAGGTTATCCTGTTTGGGTGGTACAGGAGCATCATCAGGGGACTCATCTCCCTGATTAGCTTGTTTGGGTTTGGATTTTGGCTTGGTGGGGACTTCGGATCTGGCAGTTGAAGCTGTGGGTTCCCTTTGCTTGGGTTTGAGCAAACGGGCAGCTTCTTTGAGAGATTGGTCGGAGTTACGCCTGGAGTATACCTCAGCTAGAACAGCTGGTGCAGGGACTCCAAGGCCAACAAGGCCATCAGTTTGTAATTCATTTAAAATTATGGCCATCAGAAACCTGGGATATAATAGCCATCTTTTCCCACAGGTTTCTGTGCCAGATCTTTGATTTCTAGAAACACAATTTGTGAAAAATTAAAGGTTGGTGTTCTAGAATTGAATATAATACCTGTTGCCACCGGGAAGACATTTGATCCCATGAGGATGTCTTCGAGGCTAAGCAAACATTCACCATATGAAATATCAGTCTTTCAGCATCAGGGACGTTCTTCTTCAGTATGGTAGCAGCTCGAAGATTTCCGTCGTACCCATTGTTGATGAAGGACATATCAGTTGTGCCCTTGGATACTAGTCACAGCAGTAGAATCTGAGGTGTAGCCTCTACTGGTTTTGGTTGACCAATGACCGAACAGAAATTTGGCCGGAAGGCACATCAGTGTGAACGTAGGCATTGGACCAAAACTGACTTAGTGACTCTGGGTAGATGGTCGAGTTTAAGAGCAGAGCAGTACTATACTGAGAATCAGCCATTAGGTCTATGGCGTGATCAAACTTTGTCCAGAAGGCCGATTTCGTGAGGTAGGCGACGCAATTATGTCTGGGTTTAGACTCATGTTGCCATTTTTGAGAGTATGAAGGTCAGAAGAACGGCTAATGGAACGTTTGGAGAAGACAGGTATTTATAGGGTGGGATAGGAAAAGGCTGAAAGAAAACTACTGAAGGTTTTGGTGTGGTCATCAGCTGTTTGAAACTACTGATGACGTGGTATTAACCTTCAGAGGTTTAAAACGACTGACAGTGGTGGTGTTGTCATCAGGTGTTATAAAACAACTGAAGACTGGTTTTGACCATCAGACGTTAAAACAGCTGAAGTCTTGGTGTTAACCATCAGTATTTATGAAACAACTGAAGGTCGTGGTTTTGACTTCATATGATTAAACAACTGAGGACTTGGTGTATGTCATCAGTAGTTGTGAAACTACTGAAGACAGTGGTTTTGCCATCAGTTATTGTAAACATGAAGACTTGGTATTAGTTATCACTAGTTGTGAAACTACTGAAGACTATGGTCTTGCTTTAGTTGTTTAGAAACAGCAGTTGTAGAAACAACTGAAGAGAAATTACTCATCAGCTGTTTTCGTCAATTCTTAGCTTTTCAGCTGTTCATACTTTCCTCAACACTTACTCATCAGACTTTCATCTACTTTTCAGGTGTTTCATAGGACGTCAGTACTTATCTGTTTTTATTGACTGATTTCAGTAGTTGTAACTACATCAGTAGTTTAGAACAGATAAAGTACTTCAGTACTTGTGAGGCATTTAGCCTTCAATAGTTATAAAAACTACTGAGGGTAAAAGAACTCATCAGTACTTATATGTGAACATGGTTACCAATGATCATCAGTACTTATTACTGAGATCATCAGTAGTTGTCACTTATTCTAGCTGCAGCATACCAAGCCTTAACACCAGTTTGTGAAAAGTTGAACTATCCGAAGGCTTAGTAAAATGTCTGCAAGCTCATCAGCACTAGGCATAAACATAGGATTAATTAGACCCTTTTCAAAACACTCTCTATAAAATGAGTCTAATTTCTATATGTTTGGTCCTAGAGTGCTGGACTGGATTTTTGACAATGCAAAGAGCTGAAGCACAATCCATTAATAACGGAGTCTTAGTCTCTGTAATGCCATATCCAAAAGTTGATTCTGAAGCCAGAGTACTTGGGATGTACAACTTGCAGCAGCAATGTACTCGGCTTCAGCAGTGGATGTAGCAACAGATGTTTTTTCTTACTCTGCCAAGAAATCAAACAGTGCCTAGGAATTAACATCCACCAGAAGTTGATTTCCTGGTTAACTTACACCCTGCATAGTCACTATCAGAGAAAGCAACTAATTTGCAAGAGTGCCCAGTGGAATACCATAAACCTAGAGATTGTGTACCTTGCAAATATCTAAAGATCCTCTTGACTGCAATCAGATGAGACTCTTTAGGTGCAGCCTGAAATCTAGCACAAACACATGTAGCAAACATAATATCTGGTCTAGAAGCTGTTAAATACATCAAGGACCCAATCATACATCTGTAAAGCTTTCATCAACAGATTTACCTTTCTGATCAATATCCAATTGTGTGGTGTTGCACATGGGAGTAGAATAGGCTTACAGTTTGTAAATCAAACTTATTTAAAAGATCTTTTGTATATTTAGACTGATGAATGAAAATTCCATCAGCTTTTTGTTTGATTTGCAAGCCTAGAAAGAACTGTAATTCTCCTATTGCACTAATTTCAAACTTCCTTTGCATTAATTTTGTAAAATCATCACACAACTTGGGATCAGAGGATGCAAATATAATATCATCAACATAAATTGAACAAGTAGCTTATGCTGATCCACCTTCTTAATAAATAAGGTTTTATCTATGGAGCCTCTAGTGAAATTATTTTGTAGAAAAAGTTAGATAATGTCTCATACGAGGCTCTAGGAGCTTGTTTCAACCCATAAAGAGCCTTATCAAGCCTGTATACCCATTCTGGGTGTTTATTATCCTCAAAACCTGGTGGTTGACACACATAAACTTCTTCTTTTATTTTACCATATAAAATGCACTTTTAACATCCATTTGAAAAACTTTAAGATTGTGGAGTGCAGCATAGGCTAAGAACAATCTAATTGCCTCCAGTCTGGCTACAGGGGCAAAGGTTTCATCATAATCAAATCTTCTTCTTGTGCAAACCCCTGACAAACCAGTCTGGCCTTGTTCTTAACAATAAGCCCATTTTCATCTGTTTTATTCCTAAACACCCATTTAGTGCCTATTGCACACTTACCTGGGGGAAGAGGAACAAGCTCCCACACTTGCTGCTTTTTGAACTGAGAAGCTCAAGCTGCATTGCTTCAACCCAGCCATTGTCTCTAAGTGCAACATGATAATTCTTTGGCTCTAGCTGACTGATGAAGAGAGCATAGAAGCAGAAATTGGACAATTGACTTCTGGTTGAAACTCCAGCATTGATATCACCAATGATTTGAGACATTGGGTGATTCTTCAGCTCTTGATAAACAATGAGATCAGTGCAAGTGTTTGTAGAACCTTCAGCAGCAACAGATGTTGATGTAGACTCTTGAAACCATGTAGATGGTGGCAACTCAAATGAAGTTGAAGATTGTAGAAATCTCATCAGCACTCTTTGTGGATGATGCTACTGAAGCTACAGGAGCATCAGGTTTAGAGGACATAGGCAGTTGGTCACTAAACCTGAAGAGGTGAGTACTACTATCATCATCATCAACACCAACAGTACCACCACGTGTGAACTGTTGACAGAGCAACAACAGGAGTTTGATAAGGAACATATTGCAGCATGTCCAAATCAAATAGCTCCACAGGGCTTTGTGGAATCTTGTCCTTTGGAGATTCATTAAACTTAACATGTAGAGTCTCTTCAACCATCTTGTTCTACAGTTGAAGACTCTGTATGCTTTGCAAGTTGATGAATAACCAACAAAGTACCCTGCATCCACCTTAGGATCAATTTTGGAGTTGATCCCGTGTGTTGAGAATGAAACAAGGACATCCAAAAGCTCTGAAGAATGAAATTAGAGGGGCCAAATGATGAAGAACTTCATATGGAGTCTTCATCAACCTCTGATTTACTAGAACTCTATTCTATACATAGCAAGCTGTAACAGCTTCAGCCCAAAAAGTCATTGGCAGTCCAGAATCAGCCAACATGGACCTTGCAGCTTCAATAAGGGTCCTGTTCTTTCTCTCCACTACTCCATTTTGTTCAGGAGTTCTTGGAATGCTAAACTGCCTCTTGATTCCCTTTGAGAGGTAGAACTCATCAAGTGTATTGTTTCTGAATTCTGTTCCATTATCACTTCTAATACACTTGACTGAGAGGGAATACTGCTTCTCAACATACAACACAAAGTTGATAATCTTCTGAGCTGCCTCATCCTTTGAATGCAAGAAGAAAGTCCATACAAATCTGGAGTAATCATCCACAATTACCAGACAGTATTTCTTCTTAGCCATACTCATCACTCTCACAGGACCAAAGAGATCCATGTGAAGAAGCTGTAAGCAGGCAGTGGACTTAGGTTCTTCTATGGAGGGAAATGAACTTTGTGCTATTTTCCTTTTAAACAAGCAGTGCAGTTATCTTCACATTTGAACTCCTTCATAGGCAGTCCCCTTACTAAACCATGGTTTATCAGCTGATTTATGTTTTTGAGATTAACATGACCCGCCTTCTATGCCATAGAGTAGATTCTTGAGGGGAAGCCTTGGAAAATAGGCAAGGATGGCCTTTGAGATCTATTTTCTTAGAAAGATCTAAGGCATACACTTTTCCTGTCCTGTTGGCCTTCAGGAGAGTGTATTCATCCAACACCTTATCAATCAAACTTAGAACTTTGGGTCACAGAATCCGACAGTTCTGACTGGTGAAAAGAGCAACATGGCCTTTGTCACACATTTGACTGACACTCAAGAGGTTGTACTTGAGATTTTCCACATGGTTAACATCATCAAACTTTATTTCCCCATTGGAAACAAATCCTTTGCCGATGATGTAACCCTTTGCATCATTGCCAAATGACACAAACCCCTTCCTTCCTTGAGAGTAGTCATTAGAAGTGATTTGTTTCCTGTCATATGCATGGATCCTCCACTTCTACATACCAGATGCCTCTGTGGCATGTTGAAGAACCCTGAAAAACACAACGAATTAGTAATTTTGAGACCCAACCTTTTTGGTTTTGGGCCTATTCTCATCAACAGATGGTAACTATCAGTTTGTTGGAAACAACAGCCTGAGAGGAAGAAGATGCTGAAGAAGAGGAATCCTTTGGCTTGGACCTCCTTTTCTGTGGTTTCAACATAGGAACATCTAATTGGTTAACTCTTCCCAATAGATGTTGAACCATCATAACCAGCTGTGTCTGATTTTGTGATAAAGCTTTCAGCTCTCCAGACACATTGGCATTGGAGTTTGATAAGTTCCTATGTTGCACCTTCTTTTTTTGAGCAATCTCAGCTGTTACCTGTTTAACCCCTTCCTTTTTGGATTTCTTTTTGGACTTAAGGGTTACAGGATTTGATGTTGCTCGTACAAATGTGGCTTCAAACTCAGTTTTCATTTTAACCATTTTCTCTTTAGTTTCCTCTTTATGTTTGAGTTTGGATCCCTTTTGTACCAACAATCATCTGTAAGATGATTGAACAAACCACATATTTCCATGGTTTCTTCTTCATCTTATGTTGATCATCAACTAAAGAGAATGAAACTACTGAAGACTTGTTCTTCAGCACTTTGGAAGCACTATTTGCTTTCTTGACTTCCTCTTTAGTAGTCTTCAAACCCTTTCTACTGACAGTTTTCTTCTCTTCAGTGCTGACAGTAGTTGGAGTTTGAACTTCAGTGTTAAATCTTGTCTCCCAGTCCTTTCAGGACTTCCAGAAATAACTCCTGAGTTGATCAACTCTTTGATCTTGTGAGTGTCAGTACTGAACCATCAAGATCAGCTGATAGTTCAACGACGGAATAATACTAACTTCAACTTCTGATGGTGCTCTATCAAAAGTGAATCGCATGATGAGGTGGATTGGTTATTGCTTTCTCCATCAAATTTCACTTCTGCTCTTGAAGCAAAATCTGTAGGAGGAGCAGTGTGATTATAACTAATGTCAAACTTCACATTGGAAGCTGATTGCTCACTAAGAAGCATTTCAAAACCTTTGCATGATTGTACCCATCGATCACACTCTACTTGGGTGACTGCAAGGGTTTCTTTGAGGTCTTTGTACTTTTCTAAAAGTACCTCTTCCCTAGCCTTATCATCAGTGATTTGGCATTTAAGTTTATAAATCTCATCATTTTTCTCTTTAAGCATAGACTCAAACTCTGCTTTTCTTTTGGAAATGATCTTTTCTAGCTCTATGTTCTTATTAATTAAAGCCATTTGCTTCTCTAATAGAGGCAAATGCTATATGCAGGTTCAGAACATAATTTGGCCTTAGCCTCAGAGGATACCTGTGATACCTGTGATGAAGAGGCATTTGAGGATGATCCATCTGCAGACTCCAGAGCCATAAGTGCCAGATTCCCAAAAGGACTGTCACCACCATGTTGACCAGCACCTGTGAATAGTTGTTCATGACCAGACATGTCATCTGGTAAACTGCTCCAGTCAACACTCCAGGGGTGAAGAACTGTGTTGTGAGGTTGAGGAGGTTGATGAGATTGAGATGGTTGAGGCTCAGGAAGAGCATGTGTTTTTGTGCAATGGGTGCTTGAACCTGACTAGTTTTGTGGCATGTAATAACAAGGGTAGGGATATGGCATTGGACCCAGGAATAAATATGCAGGAGATTGTGGTTGAGAATGACGACCAGAATTGACAGGATTTTGCCCTCTGTGTTGTTGACTATTGCCAGGGAAAGTCACAAAGGTGTAGAAGAATTAGATCCAGATGATCTACATTCTCTAGCAAAGTGTCCAAGCCTGTGGCATTTGTGACACCTCAACTTACTCTTGTCAAAACCAACTTTGGTTTTGCCAGAGAGTCTTGGGAACTTTCTTCCAGTTCTTTTGTAGAACTTCTGAGATCTGATATTTATCAAGGCCATTTGGCTCAAAATATCCATCTCTTCTAAGTCATCATCAACAATCCCCTTGAGATCATCCATGATAAAGCATAGATTGTCATTATTACACCTAGTAAACTGACTATCAACACTCACAAATGCAGAATCAGAAGTGTTTGAAGAGAAATCAATATGCTCATCATACTGGCATTCAGATGAAGCATATTCTGACTCATGACCAACCAAGGCAGTGTTGCCTGGTACAAAGTCTTCAGTGAGCTTACCAGATGAAGCCAGTTTCCTTTTCTGCTCTATCTCTCTTTCGAATGTAAGTAGTTTTCCATGAAGTTGGGTGAGAGATAGACTATCCAGATTTGCACTGGAGCGTAGGACAGTTGTATATGTGTCCCATCTCTCAGGCAGTGATCTAGGAATCTGTGGTTCATTTGGCTTTTGGTATATTCATGTTTAACCATTTTCAACTCAGATATTAAACATGAAAACCGCTCAAACTGCTGAGTCAGAGTCTCACCCTTTCTATGAGCAAAAGTCTCATACTATTGGGCGAGGATTTCCCTGTTGTTTGCTAAGACCTCATCAGTGCCACCAAATTGTTCTTTCAGTGCATTCCAAAGGTCATGAGCAGTTTCATGATGCATAAGCCCATAATAGATTTCATTAGGCAGTGCCATGGCTAGAATTCCATGGGCTTTAGCATCAATCTCAAACAACTTCTTGTCCTCATCAGAGTATTGTTCCTTCTTCTTCGGAATCAACTGATTTGTTTCCGGATGATTCACCATTGGCTTATGTGGTCCATGTACCACGGATATTCTTCGTTGCCAAATGTTATACTCATTCCTAACCAGCATCAGAGGCTTGGTTGAGGAACCAGTATTGTGTGGATCTTGAGAAGGTGTAGTCATTTTCAAAAATTCAGACAAATTCAATATAAGCAAAACAAATTTAGTTCAAAACCACTAAGAACCTCAATTAAAATAGCCAAAAGCGACAGAACTTCAATCTCTATAACAGATTCGTGCGAATTTGCTAGTTCGATCAAACTTAGAGCAAATGAGTAGTTTCAATGATCAATTGTTAGATCGATCAATGATTAACCTGCTCTGATACCATTTGATAGGATCTCAGCATCTAGTTTGATCGATTCGAATGATTTCAGTAGCAGAATAGAGTACCAACTAGCACAATTCGAGCAAGAATACCAAAGATATAGCAATGAACAGAATTAGTTATAGAGAGAGAAAGTTTCTACAAAAGGAATATTTCATTTAATCACACGCTTTGGCATGGCTTTCGCAAAATTACAATTTAGGTCATTCTTCCTTATATAAGGAAAGATGACGTAGGCTGATGTCACTTGATAGTGACATCTAACCGTTTTTAACAAACTACTGAAACACTAAAACTACTGAAGATGTCAAACAGCTGACATCTTCTTACAAGAAGCTAAGTGTTTACTTATTACAAAACTACTGATAAGAAACTACTGAAACTACAACGACTGAAGAACAAGCTCTTCAGTCGTTTTACAAAAACTACTGATAACACAACTACTGAAGAAGTACTCTTCAGCTGTTGTGACAAACTACTGAAACTTCAGCATTTGGTCTTCAGACTTGAACTTCAGACGTTTCATCAGCTGATGACTTCAGTAGATGTCATCAGCTGATGTCTTCAGTCTTTGTCTTCAGACTTTGTACATCAGTTGTTGACTTCAGCACTTGTGGACTCTTCAGCATTTGAACTTCAGTACTTTGGTCTTCAGCTTCAGCACTTGTATTCTTTAGCTGTTGACCTTCAGTACTTTGGTATTCTGCTTCAGCACTTGTTTTCTTCAGCTGTTGGACTTCAGCACTTTAGTCTTCAGCTTCAGCACTTGTGTTCTTCAGCTGTTGACCTTCAGTACTTTGGTCTTCAGCTGTTGAAGTCTTCGGTACTTGATCTTCAGCTGTTGAAGTCTTCAGCACTTGTCGAACTACTGATGAAGCCTTCAGCAGTTGTTGTGATATCATGTGGGACTTAGAGGTTTTCTGATCTTGGCTCATTGGTTCTTTTGGTCGAACACTATTCCTTTTTCTGCATAAAAACTCTCAATATTAGCATTTTTAAATTCGGTTCCATTATCATTTCTAATTATTTTAACTTTTTGATCTAGTGATTTTCTACTTTTATGATAAACTCTTTTAAAAATTTAGCTGTTTCAGATTTTGCATGAAGAAAGAAAACCCATGAATATCATGTATAATCATCAATGATGACTAAACAATATGATTTATTCTCAATACGTTGTATGTTTACACGACCAAATAGATCCATGTGTAACATTTGCAAAGGTTTTGAATTTGAGTTTGATCCATGGAGTTTTTTTACATTAGGTTTCCTTTGAAATTTATGATTTTCAAATCCTCTTTGGAAAACAATTTGATTGTTTTTTCTTTGTTTTGTTTTCAAAACAATAAATCTATTTTCAAGATCATCCTTAACAAATTTTGAACAATTTTTTGAAACATTATAAGTGTTTTTCTTATTATATGTTTCATTTTTCATTCTCACTGAGTGTGGAATGAAATGTCCTTGATTATACTATTGTGATTTGACATATGATCATTATCATAATCTGAATTGACTCTTCTGAAGGATCTCAAACCCAGATAAGTTGTTTTTGACAGATTTTGAAATCCATGATAATGATTGCTTTGGAACTTTGAATCCTTGATTATCAAAATCCTTTCTAGGTGAGTTCTTTCTGAAGAAACAATCCGCAGTATTATGATTCCTTTCGTCACACAATGCATAGTATTTGTTAAAATAACATCAGCTGTGTTGTGATTTATCATATCACATATGTGACGGTATTTATTAAAATAACACTCAGATATGTTATGATTGTACATGTCACATATATCACAATATTTATTTGGTTTTTTACACTACATTTGCTTAACCATAGATCTTGATGCCATATTAGATCCTTGTCAAGATTTAGAATAAGAATGGTTAAGCATTTGTTTTTGTTGTGTGAGTTGGTCTTTTGATTTTAGGATTTTGCTTTTTAACACTCTCACAATTCTTTAACTCCTTAGATACAAATCTATTTGAACAACAGAAGACTTTGGACCTGAACCTATTTTCAGATCAGAGTTAGATTTGATCTTAGTTTTTGAAGTTGTTTCAGATATTATGTTCATGTTAAAGATTCCTACACATACAAACTTCACAGGTTTAATTTGAATTAATTTATTGATTGGTTCATCCTGTTTAGTTTTAGAAGATTGTTTTCTTCTTCTTTGATTTCTTGATGCCTTCTTAATGCTTCGAGTTTTAATTGAATCTTGAGAAGATTCTTTTTCACAATCTTTGTTTTGAGTTAATTCATTTGAGCTTGAATCATCAGAACATGAAGTGTCTAATTTCTCTTCTTGACATTTTCTTTTCATTTTGATATTGATCTCATAGATTTGTCAGTCTCTTGATCAATTTGACACTTCTCTATGACACATTCACCTTTTGGAATAAATAGTTGTTTATTCTTTAGACGAGGTCCATAAGATTTTACTTTAATTGGATGGCCATTCTTAATCTTTTCTGAATCTTTCTCCTCGAATATTTGAATGTTTAGTTTTTCAATTTCACTTTCAATAGTTTCTTGACCACTCTTTTTCTTCTCTTGAAATTCTTTTAGCTTAGCTTTATTTTCTAGAGAATGGTCATGAGTATTGAAGTTTTCTGGTAAATTATTAGAGATAGATTAAGGCATAGACTCATGTGTAAAACCTAATCCTGATTTATGTTTATCCTTTCTTCCATTTACAAGTTGCTCAACTATAGTCTTTGAGCTTTTTACTTTGGCTAAATTCATTTGAGTTGCAGCATGTGCCAATTTTTCTTGTTTAAGTGTTTTTGTTATTTCTTCAACTTGTTTCTTAACAAATTCAACTTCTTTTAGGGTTTTGTTCCAACTTGCTTGAAGTGACATGATTTTATCATCAGCAACTTATGATCATCTTTTAGTTTTCTATGCATTTATTCTTCTTGCTTCAATTTATCACACATTTTGAATGAGTATGTTCTATAATGTTCAAGTTCTTCAAAATATGGTTTAGTGTAGATTTTTCTCTTACTTCAATTGTAATTTCAGGATATGAACTTGAAGACTCTGTGTAAGATGTAAAGTATACAACCTTTGGTTTTTTAGACTTTACCATGAGTGCAATTCTTCCGTGTCCTCCTTTGGATCAGATTTTTCACTCCAGTCATAGTCTGTCTCATTTTCTGAATCATCAGATTTTAAATCATTGTTTTCAGACTAGTCTTCGTTCATTTAAAAAATTAATGCTAATCTTGAAGTAAGATCAACTGTAAATTGTTCAACATAAGCACTCAAGTCATAACCATCCTTTATGCTTTCAACTAGTGCTTTCTTTGATTATTAGGCTGTCTTTTCATCATCTTTTAATTCTGGCATAGGTAGACTTTGATATGGTTTTTGAAAAGTCTTTTGATTCTGATATTGATATCTTTGACTAGTGAAACCGCTTTGGCCATTTCCACCTTGAGTTCTTGGAGCTTTACATTCTCTGGAAAAATGGCCATAACTGTTACAATTGAAACATATTGCTTTTGACTTGTCAAATCCAATTGTTTTGTTTGCACTAGGCTTGTATTTTCTGTTGACATATGAGTGCTTTTGTGTTCTGTAAGCAATCATCACCATTTTCCAATTAGGTCCATTTCTCGACGTCATCAGGATCCATCGCAACAAATCCTATAAGATCAAATCAACTTGAGTTAGATGACTACCCTGATAGGCTTGAAAGCTTGCTACAAAAGCTGTAAATGTTGTTTTGGACTCTTCATCCTGTAATAGGATATTTATAACATCTTTAACTTTGCTAGGATTAGCAAAGTTGGAAGATGGAGTCCCATTATGTGTTTTAAGCACTGTAGATATTGGTGGAGACTGTGATTGTGGCTGAGTTGAATAGACTGGGGTACTAGTGAAAAATCCAGCTCCCACGAACAGATCACCCTCATCTTCAGGAGTAGCATCATTTTTGGCAAGAAAGGCATTCTCTACAGTATTTGTTAGAGAGGCAACATACTTGTATTGAGATGTTGATGCAAATCTGTCATTATTTCTTGAACTCTCATTAGCTTCCATAGATTCAATCTTAGCAATGAAAAGAACAAGATCCACAGGAAACTTTTTAGTGTGCTTTAACAGGGTTACAATTGTGTTTCCATGATGATGGAAGTGCATTAAGGAGTTTGTCATCTAGGTCTTTAAGATCATTTATGATTCCTAAGGTTGACATTTCAGATGTGAGTTGCACATATCTATTTATCATCTGGTTTATAGTTTCTTCTGATATATGCTCAAAAATTCAAGTTACCTCTTTAACTTTTGTCTTCTGAGATCTTGTATCTCTTTTCCTCCTTCACAGATAACTTTCAAAGCTTTATACATGATATAACCAGTTGGATAGTTCTCTAGTCTTGAAAGTACGTCGAAAGGTATCCCTTTGCACATGAGAGAATATGCTTTAACATCATTCTTCACCTTCTTTAAATCATCAGCATGTACGATATGGCTCTTGAGTATCTTTAGTATATACAAATCCTCTATTAAGACCATTAGAAG
Source organism: Flaveria trinervia (assembly GCA_025506515.1). Lineage (NCBI taxonomy): Eukaryota > Viridiplantae > Streptophyta > Magnoliopsida > Asterales > Asteraceae > Flaveria > Flaveria trinervia. The sequence continues at coordinate 35,577,504 of CM046455.1, forward strand.
TGACTAGGATGTGAGGTCCTTTCTCAATTGACTTCCATAGATCAGTATCAGTTGAGTTCAAATGATGTTCTAGCCTGAGTAACCAATTCTTGAAGTCAGCTCTATTCTTCAACTTTGGTACTCTGTTTTGTACATCTTCAGAATTAACCATGATTAAGTTTTGAATTTAAGAAAATATACTGTTTTTGATGTTTTTAGATTTAAAATGTACTAAAGAAATGAAAATATTTTTGGATTTAAGATTTTTGAAAACTTTCTAAGTGTTGAGAGTGAAAAGTCTGAATTAGATGGCCTGAATAGTAATGAAAGTTCTAAACAGTAATGAAACGCCCAACTTGTCTTAGTAACACCTAAGGGATTGCCTTAGTGAACTTTTGAAGTTTCCAAGTGTAGAAATGCCTAAACAGTATCAAAATGCCCAAACAAATCCCAAACGCCCAAACAATGTTAAAGCGTCTAAAAACAGTTCCAAAGCGCTTGAATAGTTTTGTAGAGATTATATGAAGAGGCTAAAGCAACCCAAACACCCAAAGTCTTTCCTGCATGCATGCACATGAGTACTGAATAAGAATGCTTCGGAAGTTTCACACAAGCAACATAAATATTCTAAGTGTGAAATCTTTCGAAGCCAAGACCAATATCTTCTGAAGCCAAAGATGAAGTCTTCCGAAGCTTCAGAGACAAAGTCTTCTCAAGCCAACACTTGAAGACAGATATCTTCCGAAGACTTTTAGTATACATGCTTTATCTGATGTACATAACATAAAGTTGGATACCTTTCCGCTACAACTTTGTAAAGTCACCAACTTTCATAAGTTGGTGAGAAGGTCCATACTTTTAGTAACTGTACATTAAGGTCTCGAGTCTGTAACTTTCTACTTCATGTACTTTATCCTTTTTTGTAATAGATTAGGATGTGAGCTATGGCGTGTCATAGTCATTAGTCAAAATGCAATCTGCCTTTGACTATATAATTGATCTTGTTTTCTATCTAATCAATTGTATCAAGCTGGCCTTCAAAGTATTGCTGGTTGTAGGATGTATTATATGTATCTCAAGTACTTGTAACTTTCTAGTATGCTTTGTAACATTGTAATAGAACTTGAGAAGGCAATATACTACAATTTTGAAAACCATCTCCTTATGTATCTTGCTTTCTTGTTCTGTCTTATATTTACTTGTGTTCTTAGTATCTTTAATTAAGGTTAACCAGTTTCACTATATGATTAAGTTAAGTGTTCTTTATCAACTATCCTTTTTGTGTTGTGGTGTTGTATTTGCATACCCTTCAAGGGTTCTGCATTTGGTATCAAAGCATTCTAGGCTCTTGATATAAGATCTCAACATCTTAAGATCCGTCACACACACACAAATACTTAACTTATCAAATGGCAGCCATTTCCAAATCCGATATGGAAATTGGAACCATGACAAAGTCCCCATTGATCACTCTTGATGACTTTGACACCCGGTGCCAAAGAAAGGAAGGTTTCATCAGGTCTCTAGACTCAAGAATGTGGGAGTCTTTTCAAAATGGACCTTACTTATTAAGCACCTCTTCTGCTACTGGTGGTGGTATCATCTCCAAGGCTATGGCTGACTATTCAGATGAAGATAGAAAGAGAGTAGAGATTGACCAGAAAGCCATGACAACCCTTCAGACTACTCTTCCATACTTTGTGTATGGAGGTTTCAAGAAATGTAAAATAGCTAAGCAGTTGTGGAATACATTGAAACTGATGTATGAGGGTTCTTGTGAAGCTAAGGAGAACAAGAAGGATCTCCTAAAGCAATAATTTGAAAATTTCACCTTCAAAGCTGGTGAAACCATAACTCAACAATACTTCAGGTATGTTGAGATTTTGGATACCCTAGTGGATGGAGGAGTTGCTCTTGAAAATAGAGACATTCTAAGGAAATTCATGTCCTCACTTCCATGGCGATGGACACACTACTATGTCGTTATCAAGAGAACTGAGAATCTGAAAACTCTCACTCTAACAGAGTTGTATGGGATTCTCAGTGGCTACCAGATGGAGATGAACATGCAAGGTTGCTCTTTTACACTCTAACAATCAAATTGGTTTATCCCTTCCTATGGTTGAAAGGGATAGCATAGAACCCCAACATCATCTCATATACTACCTTGACAACTCACCAAAGGGTCATTTCATCATCTTCCCCGAGACACCAAGGGAGACTACACTCAAGGAAGACCATTCCAAGAGACAAGTTCTTCTCAAGCCTTTGTGTCCTCTGATGAAAATTGTAGCAGCTTTCTTTTTACACTTAAAGACGTGGACTGTATCCATCCAGACGATCTGGAGTATATGGAGATAGTCCAGCAGATGGCTTTTCTCACTCACACAGCCAAGAAGTTCTACAAGCAGACATGAAGAAAATTTTCTAGCAGTGCAGCTAGTGGAATGTTTGGACTGGACAAAAGCAAAGTCAAGTGTTACAACTATAACCTGATGGGTCACTTTGCCTGGGAGTGTAAGGCACCAAGAACAAATGGTGGTAAAGCACAGTCCAGACCAAATTACACTCATAAAGCAACCCAAAATGACAAGCCAAAGCAGCATGCTACAGTTGCTATTGAAGAAGGAGGCTTTGACTGGAGATTCCAGGTGGAAGATGCTTCTCCAAACCAAGCACTGATGACAGATCATGATGAACCCAAGGTATTGGAACATCTCTGTACCCCTATATGCATTCCTAAAGTAAACAGATACAGGTCCTACGACTTAGAAATAAGATATGATCTTGAGTCCTTAAACATTTTAAAAGCTGATTTTAGATAGTCTGAAAGTGATTATAAACAAAAGATGGAGGACTTAGAGAAAAACATTTCACTTCTAAAACACGAGCATACAAATTATAGGACTCAGATCAAGGATCTCATAAGTAAGCTGACTGAGTGCCAGACTGAGCTTGTGATAAGCAAAGCCAGGGTAGAAAAGTGTGTTCTTGAAGAAGAGACCATCAAGAACATGATATTCTCATCCGTACACAGCAAGGTGTTTTATCAAAACAAGCAGGGACTAGGATCAAATGAGATAGCTCCTCCACACACAATCTTGTCTGTAAGATCACCTAGGTGTGAAACTTGTGAAGATGAGCTTCCTCTCATAGATCCTTTGAGTGAAGAGGATGAAGAAGTGATGGTGAATAATTTATTTGAGAAGAGTGAAGAAGAGGATTCTAAGAAGGGTTGCTATCCTTCTGAGGAGAAGAAGACTGTGATGACCAAGTCTATGAGGAAGAATTTGATTTGAAAGAGAAAAAGAAAAGCTAGGAGGGCTCAAGATATCAAGGCCACTTTTGATTCTATGCAGAAACAAGTTTTTATCTCTGCAGGATTTGAAGTGATGAAGACTGAAGACATCAACCTAAACTCTTTTGCTAAGAGTTCTGGTTCATGTTCAAATCACCTCAGCACCAAGAAGAAGGCTGATTTGTTGTGTACCACTGCTACACAACCTGAACCATCTAACTCCAAGAACAGTTCTCACCCTAAAAGGATTGTCTTTGCGTCTGCAAAGATGAAGGTGGAGAAGGGATATGATCAAGATCAGTCTTGTTCCCAGCAGAAAGCTCTCGAGAAGAAGAAAGTGGAATGTGTCATGTGTGAAAGTACGTCTCATCTTGCTAAGGATTGTCCATACAATCCAAGAGGTACTCTTCATATGACCTGGAAAAGGACTTCCAAGAGTTCCAAAAAGATTTTAGCTTCGGAAGGAAAATCTGTTTCCTTTGGAAGCTCCAAAGTGAAACACACAAGTGGAAAATTACCTTCGGAAGAACATTTGGTCTCGAAAGAAAGGAATACTTTCAAAGCACTGAAGTCTGCTGCAGTGTTTGCATAATCTTGCGAAGGTCCAGTCATCAAAACTCCCAAAGTTCAAAAGCTTCCGAAGTGTTGAAGGTCAAGTCCAAACTTCCAAACGTGGGGTGGAAGTCCAAGAAAGACCAAGTGAATGAAAGTTCTCCATTAACAACAACTCAAGATCCTCAAAGCACAACCACATGGTCTATTATTGTTGCATTATCTTCTACTTCTTTTACTGAGCCCAAGACAAGTAAGGCTTGGGTTTCCAAATGTAACTAATCATTTTCTTTGTGCAGGAACCATGTGGTTGTGCTTTTGGAGGAGATGAAGGTGGTTACATTTCTGGAAGGGGCATGTCACAAATAGTAAGCTCGGCATTGAAAAAGTAAACTTTGTCAAGGCGCTTGGATACAATTTTTTGAGTGTATCCCAATTTTGTGATGTGAGTCATAACATGCTCTTTACTAAGCATGAGTGTATTGTTCTCAAGCCCGGGGTGGTCATTCCTCATGAGCATATCCTGCTTAGAGCCCCCAGGAAAGGGAACATGTACAAGATGGACTTGCAAGAAACATATCCCTCTAGAGAAGTTTCATGCTTTCTGTCAAAAGCCAATAATGATGAATATTTCCTATGGCATAAAAGAATATGCCATGTAAACTTTTAGGACATGATAAACTTATTAAGAACGATTTGGTAACCGGAATGCAAAAGAAACAGTTTACAAGTGATGATCATTGTGTTGCATGCCTGAAAGGGAAGCAAGACAAGGTATCTCATAAGCCTAAGGAAAGAAATTCCATCACTACACCCCTTCACTTATTACATATGGATCTTTTTGGCCCTACCAGTGTAATGAGTCTAGGAAGGACATCTTATTGTTTGGTGATCACATATGACTTTGCAAAATTCACTTTGGTTTTCTTCCTTAGAACTAAGGATGAGACCCCTGAGATTCTAAAGAATTTCATCCTAGAGATTGAGAATCAATCTGATCACAAGGTCAAAACCATCATGTGATCAAGGAACTGAATTCAAGAACCAAATCCTTGATATTTTGTGATGAAAAAGGTATTACAAGACAATACAGTGCTCCCAGGACTCCTCAGCACAATGGTGTTGCTAAAGAGGAGAAATAGGACACTAATTAAAGCTGCAAGAACCATGTTATCTGACCCTAAGCTGCCCATCAAAAGGCAGAAAGTTGGAACCTTTGTCCTCTTCCTCATGGGAAGACTACTATTAGAATCAAATGGGTGTTTATGAAGAAGAAGGATGATAGAGGCATTGTCATCAAAAACAAAGCAAGACTAGTTGTTCAAGGATACACACAAGAAGAAGGAATTGACTACACTAATGTCTTTGCTCCTGTAGCAAGACTAGAAACTGTTAGGATATTCTTGGCATTTATTGCATCCAAGGATTTCAAGGTTTATCAACTTGATGCCAAGTGTGCTTTTCTTTATGGGGTGATTGATGAGGAGGTGTATGTCAAACAACCACCTGGTTTTATGGATCCTGATCATCTTGATTAATGTCTGCAAGCTTGATAAAGCTCCTTATGGGTTGCATTAGGCACCAGGGGTATGAGACTGTCTCAGTATCTCTGCAAGCATGGATATAGAAGAGATACTATAGATGGAACTCTCTTCATCAAAGGACAAAGAAATGACATAATGCCAGTTCAAGTGTATGTAGATGACATCATTTTTGTATCAACTAATCCAAAGCTCTGCAAAGACTTTGAGAAGGTGATGAGAGACAGATTTGAAATGAGTGCCATAGGAGAACTCAATTTCTTTCTAGGAATTCAAGTGAAGCAAGTTGAAGATGGCATCTTCATTAGTCAGTCAAAGTACGTTCAAGACATAATCAAAAGATTCAACATGACTGACTGTAAGATTGCTAAGACACCCATAGCTAGAAACCACTCCCTTGGACCTGATATTGAGTGGGAGCGTGTAGATGAACACTTATACATGGCTATGATTGGGTCTCTTATGTATCTTACAACTAGCATGCATGATATTATGTTTGCCATATGTATTTGTGCAAGATATCAAGCCAACCCTAAGATGTCTCACCTTATCACTATCAAAAGGATTCTAAGATACCTAAAAGGTCCTTCAACACTTGGTCTTTGGTATCCTAAGAATTCTGACCTCAATCTGTATGCTTATACAGATAGTGATTATGGTGGTTGCAACATGACTACAAAGTCTACATCTGGGGGATGTCAATTTCTTTGTGCAAGGGTTGTCTTATGGCAATGCAAGAAACAATCCGATGTCTTTGCATCAACTACTGAAGCTGAATACATTGCTGCTACAAGCTGCTATGCTTAAGTGCTTTGGATTCAAAATCAGATGCTTGACTATGGTTTAAACTTCAGGAGACTCCCATTCACATATACAACAACAGTGTTATCTCAATCACAGAGAATCCTGTGCAACACTCAAGGACAAAACACATCAACATCAGGTATCATTTAATTAGATATAATTTTGAAAAATGATTAATTAAACTAGTCAAAGTTCACACAAATGAACAATATGCTGATCTGTTTTCAAAGGCTTTTGATGAACAGAGATTTAAATATCTAATATCATCTATTGGGATGATAAACTTTGAGTAGGTTTTTCTTAAACCTAATTCTTATTATTTCTTAAAATCTGTGTGTCGTAAGTTGTCTAGTTCATCACTTTCATAAGCTCTTGTTTACTTTGGATAAATGCTTTTTGAAGACTTTTCTTAAAATTATGAAAATTTTGATCCTTTAGAATTTATGTTTTTAATTTCAGAAGAAAATTACGCCTTTAAAACAGATAACTGCCCAAATGCTATACCTTCGAAAGAAATTTCTGAAATATCTTCGAAGCTTAAAACTCTTCTTCGATAATTATATGTTTTCAAGGACAAACTTTTCCGAGGCAAATTAACTCTCGGAAGCTTTGTTCTCTTGAACAAAACTTTCAAGTCTTGATTTTCTTTCGAAGTCAAATTCCTCAAAATTCTTAGGAAATTCTTCCAAAGTCATTTTAGCTTCGAAAGCGTTTTTATTAAAACTTCCGAAGCTAATTTACCTTCGGAAGCTTTTTGACTTCCAAGAAAACTAGTATTTGAGCAAAAGCAAACTACTTTTTCAGAGGTGGGACCGACTTACGGATTTCAAAGTTTATCCTCCTTCATTAACTTTGTCTTATAAACCCAATAGTTTCCCCCTCTTTCTATCATTTGCTTCTTTCCTCCAAACCTAAAACCCAAATTTCTCTTTGAAATTACTTTCGTTCATCTTTCTTCATTCTTAAGCTCTCTCAAAAAATGGCCAACCTTAATCGTAGAAATAATCCAAATTTCTTCATGCAGTTATACATGCAACATAACGAGGTTGCTCTTTTACACTCTAAAAAAGATCCTCATTTCTCAGAGATTTATTGTTTGTTAGCTCTATCAAACTACCTTACCTCCCTTACCATTGATCCTACACTCTATGAGGATCTTCTACTAAAATTTTGGAAGACCTGCCAAGAGGTCGTCATGGATGGGGAGAAGGCACTGTCTGCCATAGTGTAGGGGAAAACAATCTTCATCACTCTGCCCATCATCAACATGCATCATCAGCTCGATGATGAAAAATGGGAGGTGTTCTTTCCCAAAGAAGCTGTTAACCACTCCTTCGCGCAGATAGGCTATGAGGGAGACTACTCTGTCAAGACCTTTAGGAAAAGGAAGATCTCATCCCAATGGAAATTCCTGCTCCATGTGGTTATCCACATCTTATCAAACAAGCATGGTGGATGGGACCAGATTCCTAAAGATCTCTCCTTCATTGTCCATAGGATGTTCATGGAGTCAAGTTCATGTACTCCTAGTTTGTTTACACAAACTTGCTTGCAAACTTGGACTCCTTAAACTATTACATGTTCCCTAGATATGTTCAATACATTCTTAATTGTGAACCGGGCTCATAGTTAAAGGGAATAGGGAATATTCTTAAAGTGAGACAAATGAAGATTGTCATCTTTAAAATATTGAAAAAGCCTACTGTTGGCTTCTCTAGGGTAGAAATGCCCTTGTCCTAAAAATGTTACAGCTCATTGCTCAAGGTGACAACCTAGCATCACCAGCTAGTGTTGAACCCACATATTCTACTTCCCAACTACCTTAACAGCCACAAATCACCCTCACCTACCAAAGAAAACAAAAACAAACCCTAACTTAGACTACTAAGGCTGTGTAGGCCCTTATACACTCACCCACACAGGCAATAGTGGACACTAGAGCTCCCACTTCTCGTGAGGAGCAGACCACTCCCATTAATACAATGATCAATGTTGAGGTTCCTCATGCTCAGCCTGATGAGCTCATAAGCACAAATGCCTTAAGCCATCACTCTGAGTCTTAAAACTCAAGTGATCAACCTTCTGGGGATAGTTACCATCCCCAGCCTTTGGACTTAAACCAACCAATTCCCAACCTTGACTTCTCTACTGATGAAGATTTAGGTTTCAGTGAGTACCATGATTCTCTCTTCTTTTACACTACTCAAAGAGAGATGAGTGCTCCTAAGTCTCCTATTTCTAGCCCACATCAGTCACCCACTACTGAGGTGGACACACCTGAACCTGTTCAGGATGTCCATATGGAAGAGGCTCTCACTTTTTCAAGTGATACCATCATTAAGACCTCAACCATGGCAACTCTACCTATTGACACCTCTACTAAGGTTATCATTGAACAGAGGAAATCCAGCATCCAAGAACCTGAAGTGGTGGTGAGAGTAAGGACTTTGGTTCAATTCTCTCATTCCCCAATGATTCTTCTCATGAAGATGAGGGGAATTTGAGACTAAAGGTGCACAAACATGCACCTATTTAGTCTCCAAGGTTAGTCATCTTGAATCTCAAGTCACCTTGCTAAATAGGGTCAATGATCAGTAACTTGAGATTTCCACTCACAGGGAAAAACTAGCTGGAAGACCTTTAAGATGAGCTCAACCATGAACACAAGATCATGTGAGTGTGATTGACTTAACTCCTAGCTCACCTATGCAAGACGGTGATGCTACCAAAAAGGGGAGAAAGTCATTACAATCACAGAACCTGGGAGTTCTTCAAAGAGTGTGGACATTAAGGATTCACCATCCACACTTGAAATTGTGCACACTCAGTAACTTCCTCAAGTTCACATTGATGTGGACTATATAAACTCCTACATACAGAGTCTGTTTGAAGAAGGAATACCAAGGGCTATTTCATCTCCACCAACTTCAAGTCATATCATTGGGTGGAGGTATGATTACAACAGAAAAGCCCTCATTATTCTTAGAGTTCAAGGACAGCAAGAGGTCTTCAACTTTCAAACCTTGAACTTCTATGAAGGTCTGGATCTAGTCACATGCCACTTGTCAATCAAAGCCAGTCAAGACAAGATGACAAGTTGGCTCAAAGAATCCAAGACAAGATCACTGTAGAGTTCAGCTTCAGAAGAATACTAAGGCAATCAGGCAATGCCATCGGTCAACTGGATGTTGAGGCAAACCCTAAGATTAGTTTCATAGGGGAAACCTTGACTGAAGGCCCAGTGGCAGAACCTGAGAACCTTGTCTCATCATCATCAACTATTGCAGAGATTTATACCCTTTTTGAGACACCTGCTGGTGAAGGTGCTTCTCAACCTCTTACTGGCTTGAGCTTGGAAGCTACACCAAGTAATGAAGGCCAAAGCTTTCTCCACCCTGATTCACAAAGGTCTGTGAGTGACAAAAGGTAAAGAAAGATGATCTTTAAGGATATTGAGGATGAGAAGAGAGAGGAAAAGGAAGCTAAAGGGAGAAAGTTCCTCTTCTGGGTCTGTAAGACTCATGGAAACTGCAATCAGGGCTGCCCCTAGGCCAAACACTTAGGATGATGAGTTGAGGGTAGTCAGGATCAATTACTTGTAGACCAGGAACTATGACATTAATAATATCATTTCTCTCCCCTTAGAGGAACTGAAAGAACTAGTTGACATGGAAGTGTCAAAGGAGAGGAAGGAGGCAGAAGATGCACAACTACTCATATAGATCAAAGAAGACAGAAGAAAGAAAAGATTGTACAAGCATGTGCCTACTCTCTCCCTAGTTCAAGAAAGTCTTGCACAGGAGGATGTGGTTCAACAAGAACCTCAGGTAGACAGAGAAGAAGACAGGATCAAAATGATCAACTACCTGAGTGCCACAGGCCTCTACCAGGAAGATGCACTTCTTCCCTTATCCTATGACTATGTTAAGTTTGAGTATCTCAAACAAATTGTACTTTAGATAGTCAAGGAAAGAAAGATCACTAAAAGGAAGCTAAGGGAAGAAGCTGCAAAGTCAAGAGCCATCATCTAGAAGAGCATGAAGAAATTTGTAGACAGGCAGAGGATGATGAGCTTCTTGAAGCTGTATAGATTCTCTAGAAGGAGACTTGGCCCTTTGTCTTTATCCACTATGGATGAGCATATCAGGGTAATCAAGTAGACGATCAAGAGAGGAGACCTGATTGACTTACATTCCCCTCCAAGTCAAGCTCCACCTGAAGTGGAGGTTAAGGTTGAACAACCTGAGACAACACAACCTGAACCTCCTGCTGAATATCAGTAAGCTTCAGCTTTTGATCCACAGGAGGGTCAGACTCTCTCTCCTTCTGAACCTATGAGAGAGAAAGACCCAACTAAGAAAGACAAAGAAGATCAATCAGGTGTTGCAGGCTAGTCTTCTCAGTTAAAAGGATCAAAAAGAAAGATAATGATGGCTTCAAAACCAAAGCCAAAGAAGAAGAAAGAAACATCCTTTTTTGAACCTTAGGATGAGTCAGAACATCTTGAGGATGTGCAGCCAGAGGATGTTCCATCATCTCCCATTCAAACAGCTCCTCTAGTATCAGGAAGACCTATCCTGTCCTGGACATATACCATAAATCCAAAAAGGTGGCATGTAATTAGAGATCATGGCTTGAGAATGTCTACACATAGCAAGACATGTTCAATCTGCCTCTGCATGATCTCTTTGACATGAGAAGACGCTTTGATAGTCTGAGGGATCCTGATCATCTCATGAAGAAAAGATTGGTCATTATCTTGATGAGGACTATCAATATCTAATGGTTTCAAGTGTTCTGGTAGCATCAGCCTAGGGGGAGTTTGTAGAGATTATATGAAGAGGCTAAAGAAACACAACACCCATAGTCTTTCCTGCATGCATGCACATGAGTACTGAGGAAGAATGCTTTGGAATTTTCACACACGCAACAGAAATATTCTAAGTGTAAAATCTTCCGAAGCCAAGACGAATATCTTCCAAAGCCAAAGATGAAGTCTTCCGAAGCTTCAGAGACAAAGTCTTCCAAAGCCCACACTTGAAGACAAATTTTCTCTGAAAACTTTTAGTATACATGCTTTATTTGATGTACTTTACATAAACTTGGATACCTTTCAACTACAACTCTATAAAGTCACCAACTTTCCTAAGTTGGTGAAAAGGTCCATACTTTTAGTAACTGTACATTGAGGTCTTGAGTATGTAACTTTCTACTTCATGTACTTTATCCTTTTTGTAATAGATTAGGATGTGAGCTATGGCATGTTATAGTCACTACTCAAAAGGCAATCTGCCTTTTGACTGTACAATTTATTTTGTTTTGTGTCTAGTCAATTGTATCCGGCTGGCCTGCAAAGAAGGCAATATATTGCAATCTTGAAAACCATCTCTTTGTGTATCTTGCTATCTTGTTCTGTCTTATATTTACTTGTGTTCTTAATATCTTTAATTGAGAATAATTGACAATTTAAATGAACAAAGTAATCAACACAAACATAAATTAGAATAATTCATAGATTTTCAATTGATATTAGTAAGGATTAGAATATGCAAAATGAGTGAACTTAACAACAGTTTCAATGTCTATCAAAGTGTCTAACCTGCACAAAATAAGCAATCCTATTTATACTAATAACAAGAAACAAAAGGAACATATATTTACATAATAAGCCCATATACTATTACAAAACTAATATAAAGACGAAAATGCTAATCTTTCTAGGGTTCCAACAACAATTTCAAGTAAGGATGATAAGTCCATAGTGTCCATACTCTGTGAAGAACTCCCAGGTTATATGATTTCTATGACTTCCTCCCTTTTTTGGGTAGCATCACCCTCTTAGATAGGTGAACTAACAGTTAGGTCAATCACATCCATAGGTTATTTTGTTCCTAGATGAGCTCTCCTTAAAGGTTTCCTAGCTAGTTGTTCCCTCAGATAAGATATCTCAAGTTATTGATCATTGACCCTATTTTGTAAGGTAGTCACCTGAGATTCCAAGTGACTAACCTTAGAGACTAGGTATGTGCATGTGCGTGATAGTTTTTGCACCTTTAGTCTCAAGTTCCCCTCATCTTCATCAGAAGAATCATCGGGGGATGAGAGAATTAGACCAAAGTCTTCACTCTCACCACCAGCATCATGTTCTTGGTTGCTGGATTTCCCCTGTTCACTAACAGCTTTTAGTGAAGTGTCAATGGGTTAGGTTGCCATGGTTGAGGTCTTAATGATGTAATAACTTGTAGAATTGAGAGCGTCTTCCATGTGAAACTCCTAAACAGATTAAGAGAGATCTACCTCAGTGATGGATGGATAATATGGGCTAGATATGGGAGAATGAAGAGCACTCATCTCTCTTTGAGTAGGGGAGGAGTCAAGGGACTCATGGTACTCATTGAATCCCATATCTTCATCATCATAGAACTCAAGGTTAGGGATAGGGTGGTTGAGATCTAGAGGCTGGGGATGGTATATTTCCCTTAAAGTTTGTTCACTTGAGTGTTGAGACTCAGAGTGAATTGTTTTAAAGATGAGAATTGATTGACTGATCGTGGTGCTTCTCATAGATAGAAACCACGTGGAAGATCCATATAATTGGATTGTGGTAAAGACATTTTTGACTCAATGATAACGTAAACATTTCCTCAGAAATTTTCAACATTTTCTCCCAAATAATGCAAAACTTCTAGACTCAAGTTACTAAAAATTTCAAAGCTTTAAGAGAAACCACCATATGAGTAATATAATTTAAATTTCAAATTATAATACCTTTTTTTGAACCTGAAGATGAATATAAATTAAATCAACAAGTTCTTGGTATAACACTCTATTACGAACAATAAATGTTGAACTTATATTAGAAACACCACATATGATATTTCTATTTTCGAATGAAATATCACCGCCCCAATATATTTGTAAAAAATAAGGCTGAGACATAATAATGACTAAATTTTCTTTCCAAAAGTGTGGAATTAAAATGAAAATGTGAACATAAAAAATAAGTTGGATGATTTATAGGAAGTATATATGTATATGGTGACTGAGGACGGTAAAATGTTTTATTTTTAGAATATGGATATAATATGGAAACTGGGTTATTTATAGGGGTGACTGAGGTAGGTTGAACGTGCGGTTGCGGTTTTGGTGAGAACCCACCCTTGATAAGCACGAGTTCTAACAAGATTCTCCCACACTACCACGCAGCACATACACCACATCCAACGGTGGAAATCAGATGTGGTGAACTCGCCCTACCAAGGGCTAGGTCCTCTATGGCATGGTTAACAAGATAGCAACACACATAACATCATTTGAAGAACCTGTGCCTGGCAAACCAGGTACTCCTAAAGTCAACACCTGACAAGATTTTCCCCATGTTAAAATACTCTTCCTAAACCCTATTTTTTTAAAAATTCAAAAAATCATTAATTATAAGGGTACGGTTACAGTAAAAAGAATGAGATTGATACGTGACTTTATATTTTTTTAAAAATAAGGACATTTTGGTTATTGTATCAAATATATGAGCTTATTATGTCTTATACCTTAATTGTGTCATATACAAGCTCATTGTGTTAAATAACAGTTCATTGTGTCATATATTTTATATAAAATATGTAGTCTATGTATTCATCATTCTATTTTATGTCTGAGAACATGTTTTATGTTATTTTTATTATTTTTTATAGATTATATAGACTTGTTATGTATGATTATGTTGTACAATTAGAAATAAATAATTATATACTTTCACCAATATTTGTTTCAAAACTAATAACTTTTTTCATTGTTTTTAATAGATTCTATAAACTTGTTGTTATGAATCGTTATGTTTTTCAATGAAAAATATATAATAATATTATTTCACCAATGTATTTTTCAAAAACTCAATAACACAATGATAATAAAAAAAGAAGACATTGTGTTATTTTGAATTTGTTTTTAATAGATTAGATTAATTAGTTATTATTTTTTTATTATGTTTTACAAATTAGAGATACACAAAAATATTATTCTACTATTATTTTTATAAACTTTATCATTTTAGAAAAACATGATAGTATTCAAAAAGGCATAATATCAGAAATACATAATGAACTACAGTAAATACACGATGATGAAATCTGATCTTATAAACATAAACTTTTATTAATCTTTTTTATCTAATAATAATGTACTCATTTAAAGATAAAAAATACTCGTTTTTGTGATGTAATTTTTATAAAAAATAATGTCATGCAAAAAGTTTCTGAACGTTTAAGAAAAAGAGGGAACATACAAAAATTCAATAAAAGTGATTATTTTTAAAATATCCTTTTAGCAAACTTTTTTATACAATTTATTATTAACCATTGAGTAAAAATATTGATAGTTGAGATTACTTAGTATAATTTTAGTTTTGAAACCATTTGTATTTGAATCTTTCTTTAATTATTACATGACATTTTAAGATTAAATATTATTGAAATTATGTATGAGTTAGGACTTTATATAATAAGAACAACAATTTCACTTTTTAAACTTCTATTAATTGTTTTATTTTTTTGAAAAAATTAATTTGTACACATTTTTTTTCAAAATAAACCGCCTTAAAAAATACCTAATTTTTAAAAGTTCTCTTATGTAACTTTGAAGTTAATTATTTTCTTTTCATAAAAAAATATTTCTTAAAACTACATGTTCTAAAATATTTCTCAGTTTAAAGATTTATATGTTTTGAAAATGTTTTTTTAATTTATTAAAATTTATTTATTTACCAATTATATTTATGGAAATATCTTCTTTTTAATTTTGTTGGTCCAAACAAATCGAATCACAATATAATTGATTGAATGTATTATTCAATATCAATAACAAACTCATAATAGAAACATTTGATGATGAAGAATAAACCAAAAGTATTCAATAATAAACAAATCAAATCCATACAATCTAAAGAACAAGAGCTCAATGAGATTTCATTAGAATTCCAGCTTACAGAATAGACTTGCAACAAGGATCACAAAAATTAGGGTTTTGCAAGGTTAATTACAATGAAATAAACAAATTCTATATAGAGTTGATAATTTCACTGACAGTTTTGCTGCCGGCGAAACTATCATGCCGAAGATTAGTTTCACCCGGCTGTGAAACATAGTTTCGCCGGGTGAAACCAAGTTGCTGACTACGAGTGAAACTATTGTTTCGCTCATAGTTTCGCTGAGTAGCAAAACTCAAACAACTAACATACTTACAAAAGTAAACTAACATTTGAACTATTACATTTAAGCATAAACAAAAACTAATCTAAGGTGAATCCAACCAAATCTAGATCTTCAATACTCCCCCTAGGTTGGACCTCACCGACCGGATCATCTTTGTTTAGCGCACCAGCTCCAGTATCGTTTTCAACCTTGGATCTGCGTTCAGCTTTGGCTCCTACCGCAATCACATCTTCGCCATGTGCACCAGCTCTTTCGAATTTTCTAGTCAGATCCTACACGTCCATCCTTACTTCATCCGCGTCATGAATCCTCTCGACTAACTTTCTCACCTTAGCTCTCACCCCTTAGGCTTTGTTGGCAACCTCCATAAACAAGCTTGCCTCTTTTCTCGTTTCTACTCCTACCCCAGCCTTAATATGATTTTCACACAATACTAGCAAATATTCATCACAAAATGAAAATACTTCCATCGGATCAAAGAGTCTCAGTTCAGCTCCATCCTTAATCCTAACCAATGTTTCCTTTGTGTTGTTATCGTAAAATCACGTTTCAAACTTCTCAAGCCTTTGGGGGAGGGGATTAGGTAGCCTTACTCTACTCACTATCTTTGGGGGCTTCACCCTTAGCATAATTCATCCTTTCCTGTCTCCCAGTCCTTGTCGTTTTTGGACCTCCTCTTTTTCGCCTTCATGTATCCAAAGGACTCAAAATTTTCATTTCACCCCTGCTTAATCTCCTCCTCCAAGAGTTTGGCTCGTTCACTTAGGTGGGAATCTATCAAGGGAATGTCTACCAACCTATGTAGGCAAGCTCTTGAACGCCTTCCTTTTGTGTAGATACGAGATTCTTCCTCCTCTTGTCTTGATCATGAACATTTTCAGCCTAGTGTTGCATTTCCAGCTTATGATTTTTTATCTGCCTCTTTCCTGCTCAACTCTTGTATATTTTGAAAAAGTGGGGTCAGCTCTTCTATCTCTTTCTCCTTCATAAACCATTCTTCCTTTTCAACCTCAAACACATCGCCATAAGTAGAGCCTTTATTGGCCATATGTTTCAGCGGTCGTTCATCAACTTCATAGTATGCAGGCTCAGATCATAATCCACTAATTGTTCACCATCCATCTCCTCATCAATCAGGCTCCTCTCAACTGTCTTCTCAGCACCTTCTACAACCTCCTCTCTCATTATCTCCTCGCCAACCAAATCAGTATCAATGTTTATTCCTAAGTCTATGAATCCCGCTTTAATCACCTTCCCCACGTTCTCCTCACCTTTTTTTCTAGCCTTATTTTCAGTCTAATCATCATCTCTCACACCAGATCCTCCTGCCGTAGCATCAACAACACCACTTGTGCCCTCTCCTACCTTGGAAGAGGTACCCATATTCAAGAATGGATACCATGACATATATCATCTAACTCAGATTGAGTTAGCATATTAGGCAGGCCGGCTGCAGCCTTAAACTCGCTCACCTATATCAACAACCTATTGATCAAATTCTGATGATTGACCGACATCTTTGATATCCCTTCCAACATCTCCTCCTTCCTTTTTTCCTTCAACTCTTGATTTGTTAGTTTTGTCTTTATCATACTCCACTCATTAGGCAGAGATAATTTGAGGTTCCTGTAAGGCCCCGTTCCCGGAAACCTCACAGTTGGTCAATCACAGCAATTAAAACACTATACATTAGAATTATACAAACTTAAGCAGCGGAAATGATTTATCAAAAACAATTCATTTCACTTAAAACACTGTTGTTAAGCAATACATCATCATTAACGGTTTACAAAAGAATTGTTTTAATGCATTACAAAACAACAACAACATAGAAATGGATGTCAGTCTTTCCCTGCCGAGTAGCTTCACCCTCGTGCCATCCTCAGCAATAATTACCTGCCAACTGAAAATGTATAAAAGTCAGCATTGCTGAGTGAGCTCTTGTTTTATTAGTAATAAAATACTTTCTATATGTTGTATAAGAAAATACTCTTTTCTGTAAAATACAATTTTGTACTGTATACGCGAGCACGCATCAACTATATGAACAAATATTGCTCGTTCACTTTACTGTAGGCCTTGTCTGTTCTATAAACTTTTATCTTTATATTTCACTTTCTGTATGGATGAGTGAGCAATACCCCAACTATATGCGCGATGGAAAACAGGTGATGGGCCATCTATATCCATCGAAAGGGTCAACTGTATCCCTCGAAAGGGTCAACTATATCCCCCGAAAGGGTCAACTATATCCCCCGAAAGGGTCAACTGTATCCCTCGAAAGGGTTCTGTTTACTGTGTACAAGGCCAACCCAATCACCCAGGGCATGCTACAAAGGTCTTGCCAATCTCAATTGATTGACCCTGTGTGCATAATAGGGTAGCTAACCCGCAACACAGTTGAGCTAATGACAACATGGTCATGTACCTCCTGTAAGCTTGCAAGACTTGTTAACATTTTCATTAATGTTCCTCTTCTTTCTTTATTTCTCTTTCACTTATTATAACGATATACTTTACGTTACGATAATAACATACCACGTAAAGTCACATGCTATATGTGATAAAAATAATACCAATAACAACAATAAGGAACAATCATAATCAATCGTATCATGCAAGAAACAACATCATTAATAAGCCCTTAGTCAACCTCGGTCAAAACCCTAAGGCACAGACTCCCCGAAAAAAATCTGTAAAAATTTCTAAGTCTTAGGCGCATGGGAACTATTTGGACGCATGAGCCCTGTTCGGGCGTTTCATCACTATGTAGGCGCATGGGCACTATTTGTGCGTATGAACACTTAGACGCATGAGTAATTCAGGCGCATGGACACTTGGGAGCATGAGCCACTTGGGCGCATGGGCATTATTGGGGCGCATGGCCCTACACTTAGTCGTCCAGCTAACATTTCCAGGCGCATGGGCCACTGTTCAGGCGCATGGGCCACTGTTCAGGCGCATGGGCTGTACTTAATCATTTCTAAGGTAATCTTAGGTGCATGGGCTACTGTTTGGGCGCATGGATTACACTTAATTCTTTCTAAGGCATTTTTCAGGCGCATGAGCCTTATCTAGGCGCATGGACCTTCTGCTCATCATGTTTCCGGTATGTTTTCAACCCAATCATCAAATCCATCTGTTCTAAGCTTAATGCGGCTATTCTAAACATGAATAACCTATAAGCATTCAAGAATAACATTCATTCATGCACAATACATACGGGCATACTTACTCAAACATTAGAAAATCATTTAAATACATTTTCAGCCCCAAAGATGTTTGAAAACAAGTAAAAACCAGGGTCTAGAACTCACCTGGTGCAACTTGGGTGTTCTTCCTTTTTACCCGCTTGCTATGAGTTCAAAACACCTAGAAACAATATCCAAACACATACACACAAGCACAAACACAACACATAAGCACATAAACAAGTAACTAGGATAAAACCCGTCATAAACATGCAAAAACCATGAATTCTTACCTTGAATTCGATTTCTTCTTTTCTTCTTCTTCAAAACCGAATTCTGCTCTTCTTCCCTTGTTTCTCTCTCTAAAATGAGCGAAAATTGGGTTTAGAAAAGGTAATGGGCGGCCATGCCACCTTTATCACCAACTTTCTAAAGTATTGTGCTTTTGGACACTTTTGGTCCCTCCACTAGGACCTTATTGCCTTTCTTGCTTTTGTTCTTTTTATCTGGCTTTTAAAAATAACTGGGTGTTACAAGTCCACCCCCTTATATAGGTTTCATCCCCGAAATATGTTATTCCTAGAACAGATGAGGATAATGCTTCCTCATCTCCTCCTCAGTCCCCCATGTAGACTCAGATCCATTCCTGTGCTTCCACTGCACACGCACAAGAGGAACCACTTTATTTCTCAGCCTCCTTTCTTTACGATCGATGATTGCCACTAGCTGCTCCACATAATTGAGCCTTCATTAACTTCAATGTCCTCCAGTGGAACAATCATGTCTTCATCAACTATGCATTTTCTCAAATGAGATACATGGAATGTCGGGTGAATTCCATTTAACTCATCTGGCAACTCCAATCTATAGGCCACCTATCCTACACGAGCAATGATCAGGAAAGGGCCTATATACCTTGGGCTCAACTTGTCCCGCTTTCCTGAATCTGATAATACGCTTCAAGGTGAGACCTTCAACATAACCCGGTCACCCACCTGGAACTCAATTGGTCTACGTCGTTTATCGGCATACGACTTCTGTCTATCTTTAGCTGCCTTCATGAAGGCTTTGATCCTGTCCAGCTTCTCGGTCGTAGCCTCAATTACCTCGATGCTTCCCAACCCTTTCTGACCAATGTCACCCCAACAAACGGGTGTTCTGCATCTCCTACCGTATAGCATCTCATATGGTGGAATACCAATGCTGGCATGATAGCTATTGTTGTATGAGAATTCAGCTAACGGTAAGTGGTCGTCCCAACTTCCTCCAAAGTCAATCACACATGCCCGAAGCATGTCTTCCAACGTCTGAATGGTCCTTTATGACTGACCATCCGTTTGGGGATGATAAGCCGTGCTAATACGTAACCTCGTCCCCATGGCATCATGGAATTTCTTCCAGAATTTAAACGTAAACCGGGTCTCACGATCAGACACAAAGGACACCGGTACACCATGATGAGTTACAATCTCCTTGATTAATAGGTCAGCCAAGCTCTCGGATGCATATGTCTCACAGATCGGTAGGAAGTGAGCACTCTTCGTCAAGTGGTCAACAATCACCCATATGGCATCATACCCCTTCGGAGTATGTGGTAGCTTTGTGATGAAATCCATGGTGATGTGCTTCCACTTCCATTCCGGTATATCCAAAGGTTGGATCTTCCCATACGGCTTCTGGTGTTCCGCCTTCACCTGCAGGCAAGTAAGTTACTTACTCACATACTCCGCTACGTCACGTTTCATACCCGGCCACCAATAATTTTTCTTCATGCCTTGATACATCTTTGTGGCACCAGGGTGAATGGAGTATCGAGTCTTGTGAGCTTCAACCATAATCCTCACACGTAGATGCCCAAAACGAGGAATCCACACCCATCCAAATCGAGTTTTAACACCAAGTGTGTTTTCACTCAATTCCCCAACCAGACCTCTCATTCTTTCAAAGTTTAGATGATCTTCTTTTAATGCCTCATCCTAAAACTCCTTGACTTGTTTCATTACATCAGAGGTCATGGTCAGTTGGTATGCTTTCACCCGAGTCGGCCGGGCCTCTCCTTCCGGCTAAGAGCATCGGCCACCACGTTGGCTTTGCCCGGATGGTAATGGATTTCGCAATCATAATCCTTTATAAGCTCCAACCATCGCCTCTGGCTCATGTTGAAATCTTTTTGCTCGAAGAAGTATTTCAAGCTCTTGTGGTCCATGAAAATGGTGCACTTCGTTCTGTACAGATAGTGCCTCCAAATCTTTAGTGCAAAGACCACGGTTGCTAGCTCCAGGTCATGAGTAGGGTAGTTAACCTTATGAAGTTTCAATTGTCAGGATGCATAGGCTATAACCTTCCCTCTTTGGATCAGTACACACCCCAACCTTGAGTAAGAAGCATAAGAATTTACCACCAAGTCCTTGCTTCCTTCGGGTAATGACAAGACAGGAGCTTGAGTCAACCTCGCCATTAACTCCCCGAACGCCTGTTCTTGAGCTTGACCCCACGTAAACTTTTCATCCTTTCGGGCCAACTTGGTCAGTGGAGAAGCGATCTTGGAAGAGTCTTGAATGAACCTTCTATAATAACCCACTAACCCCAAGAAACTACGAATCTCGGATGGCGTCCTTGGAGACTTCCATTGCATCACCGCCTCCATCTTAGCAGGGTCTACCATAAATCCGCTCTAGGTTTATCACGTGACCCAAGAATTGAACTTCGCGTAACCAGAACGTGCATTTGGAGAATTTGGCATACAACTTCTCCCTTCTCAAGGTCTCTAATACCTCCTGAATGTGATCGGCATTCTCCTCCTTGCTACTTGAATAAATCAGGATATCATCAATAAACACAATCACTGATTTATCTAACATTGGCCGACACACTCGATTCATCAAGTCCATAAAAGCAGTTGGTGCATTGGTCAGACCAAATGACCAAGGAATTCATAGTGACCTTAGCGCGTGCAAAAAGCTGTTTTAGGGATATCCTGCTCCTTTACCTTCAGTTGATGGTAACCAGATCGAAGATCTATCCTTGAAAACCAACTGGCACCTTGGAGCTGATCAAACAAATCATCTATTCTTGGTAGGGGGCATCGGTTCTTCACCGTTAACATGTTCAGCTCTTGGTAGTCAATACCCATCCTCATAGTACCGTCTTTCTTCTTCACAAATAGGACCGGAGCACCCCAGGGAGAAATACTCGGTCTAATGAACCCCTTATCGAGCAGCTCTTGCAACTGTTCCATGAGTTCTTTCATTTCTGTGGGAGCTAACCGATACGGTACTTTGGCAATGGGTTGAGCATCGGGTACCAAGTCAATTTGGAACTCAATCTCGCGATCTGGTGGCACGCCGGGTAAGTCTTCCGGGAATACATCCGGAAAGTCACACACAACTGGTATATCAGGTAGTTGCGGTGTTGGCGCGTCTACATCCTTCACGTAGGCCTAGTAGGCACTACATCCACGCCTCATGCACTTTCCCGCCACCACCATCGAAATCACTTTTGGAATCTACGTGACACGATCTCCATAAATCGTAACCAAACTCCCATCGGACACAACTAATCGAATCATCTTCTTGCGACACACAATATTTGCTTCATAGGTTACTAGCCAGTCCATCTCTAGTACTACATCAAGTCCACCTAGGGGTATCACATGTAACCTCATAGCAAACCTATAACCTTCTAGTTCTATAGCACAGTCCTCTATCACATCGACAATTCTAGTGGACTTACCAATAGTAGTTTCTACATCGAATGGTGCACTGACCTTTCTACTAATAACATGCAACTTAGCATAGAAAGTAGTAGAAATAAAACTCCTACTAGCACTAGAAACATACCAGACACAATATTGGGATCAGCTCTGGCTTCCTCCCGGGTCATGGTGTAAGCTCTAGCACCTACCCTTTGGCCTCCTTCCTCCGGTTTCTTCTTCTCTGCCCCAGAGCTCTCTGCCCTCGGCTTCTTACAGTCTCTAGCGATGTGGACAGGCCGACCACACCTGAAGCATGCGTTCATCCCCATTCTGCACTCACCAATATGCTCCCTTCCACATTTATGACACCTCCTCAGCCCTAATCCAGATGTGACCACACATCGATCACCTACCTTTGCCACCTTATTGTTGGGAGCAGTTCTACCACGTCCAAACCGTTTCCCATTCCAGTTCCAACTACCACCATCCTTCTTATCCACCTCAGCCACCACCACCTCGTGTTCATCATATAATCTGCCAGCCAAGTCAACTGCCGACCTGAAAGTGCTCGGCCGGGCGGCAATCATATGTCTATGGATATCCGCCGGAAGCCCCTGGATATATCTTTTTATCTTTCGTGACAATGGTGTCACTTGATCGGGCACCAACCGAGCCATTTCATTAATTTGGCGGTGTATTGCTGGTATGTCATCATTCCTGCCTCCAGCTGCAGGAAGTCTCTTTCTACCTTGTCCATCTCTCTGTGAGGACATAATTCCTCAATCATAGCTTCTTCAGTTCAGGCTATCTCATTCTTCCAATGGCCCTGCTACCCTCAGCTTGGACAATGTTATCCCACCAGCACAAGGCCAAGTCCACAAAGGAGTGGGTAGCGAATTTCACCTTCTGATCCTCACGGCACTCACTGATACCAAGGACAACCTCCATCTCCTTTACCCACCGGTGAACAGCTGCCACAGTGTCATTTCCATCAAAAGTTGGGGGCTTGCATCTCATAAACGCCCCATAGTTACAACCTCGAGTCGCCTCCAGCACAGGCTCCTCTTCTTCTTCCTCCTCATCATCAAAGAGAACCGTCTCCGGCTCTAGTTGATCCCGTCCTCCCAAGGACGTGTTTCTTTCCTTTCTTTCCCCATCTGTTATGACCTGGTTAGTTTGGTCACCACAGATGGTAGAATCTTCTGCATGACCTGATGAACCACTTCCACTACAGCCTCTTTTACCGAGGCCCTCAGGTTGGCGCTCTCGTCGCCACCCTCTGGATGAGGGGACTCTGGTTCTTCATGAACCACTTTCTCTACTCTGGGTCTCCCTCTCTTGGGTCGCGGAGTAGCACCGTGACCTCCACTACGAGAGGCCTTTGAAGATCTACCGCCAACCATCCTCTATAAGCACACTATAAGATTCAAACACTAACACGGTCATTCAAGGTAATACTCAGTTTATGTCAAGTAAGTAAGTCCTTAATTACAGTGGCCAGTTGTGATTAGCCACTTACTTTACTCTTCATACCCCAAGCATCTCCTATCCTGACTTAATCAGTATCTAAATCTACTAAGAGCACATAATCAAATAACATGCGCACATAATACCGGTTAATCATTAGGGAAAGACATACTTGATGGCACGTACCTACGTGGGCTGACATCCCTCCATTTGTCCCATTTTCAGTTTAAGTTTAGGTTTTAAAAGTTTATTTAACCCAATTCTCTTAAACTTTGGCTCTGATACCAACTTGTAAAGCCCCGTTCCTGGAAACCTCACAGTTGGTCAATCACAGCAATTAAAACACTATACATTACAATTATACAAACTTAAGCAGTGGAAATAATTTATCAAAAACCATTCATTTCACTTAAAACACTGTTGTTAAGCAATACATCATCATTAACAGTTTACAAAAGAATTGTTTTAACGCATTACAAAACAACAACAACAAAGAAATGGATGTCAGTCTTTCCCTGCCAAGTAGCTTCACCTCGTGCCATCCTCAGCAATAATTACCTGCCAACTGAAAATGTATAAAAGTCAGCGTTGCTGAGTGAGTTCTAGTTTTATACGTAATAAAATACTTTCTATATGTTTTATAAGAAAATACTCTTTTCTGTAAAATAAAACTCTGTACTGTATACGCGAGCACGCATCAACTATATGAACAAATATTGCTCGTTCACTTTACTATAGGCCTTGTCTGTTCTATAAACTTTTATCTTTTTGTTTCACTTTCTGTATGGACTAGTGAGCAATACCCCAACTATATGTGCGATGGAAAACGGGTGATGGGCCATCTGTATCCCTCGAAAGGGTCAACTGTATCGCTCGAAAGGGTCAACTATATCCCCCGAAAGGGTCAACTATATCCCCCGAAAGGGTCAACTGTATCCCTCGAAAGGGTTCTGTGTACTATGAACTAGGCCAACCCAATCACCCAGGGCACACTGCAAAGGTCCTGCCAATCTTAATTGATTGACCATGTGTGCATAATAGGGTAGCTAACCCGCAGCACAGTTGAGCTAACGACAACATGGTCATGTACCTCCTGTAAGCTTGCAAGACTTGTTAACATTTTCATTAATGTTCCTCTTCTTTCTTTATTGCTCTTTCACTTTAATATTACGATATACTTTATGTTATGATAATAACATACCACGTAAAGTCACATGCTATAAGTAATAATAGTAATAGCAATAACAATAATAAGGAACAATCATAATCAATCACATCATGCAAGAAACAACATCATTAATAAGCCCTTAGTGAACCTAGGTCAAAACCCTAAGGCATAGACTCCCCGAATAATTCTGTAAAGTCTTAGGCGCATGGGAACTATTTGGGCGCATGAGCCCTGTTCGGGCGTTTCATCACTATGTAGGCCCATCAGCCAACACTTAAGCATTTTCACTTTAGGCGCATGAGCTATTCAGGCGCATGGGCACTATTTGTGCGTATGAACACTTAGACGCATGAGTAATTCAGGCGCATGGACACTTAGGCGCATGAGCCACTTGCGCGCA
This sequence comes from Flaveria trinervia, assembly GCA_025506515.1. Taxonomy (NCBI): domain Eukaryota; kingdom Viridiplantae; phylum Streptophyta; class Magnoliopsida; order Asterales; family Asteraceae; genus Flaveria; species Flaveria trinervia. The sequence goes on from CM046455.1 coordinate 35,602,804, forward strand.
TGGGCATTATTGGGGCGCATGGCCCTACACTTAGTCGTCCAGCTAACATTTCCAGGCGCATGGGCCACTGTTCAGGCGCATGGGTTGTACTTAATCATTTCTAAAGTAATCTTCGGCGCATGGGCTACTATTTGGGTGCATGGATTACACTTAATTCTTTCTAAGGCATTTTTCTGGTGCATGAGCCTTATCTAGGCGCATGGACCTTCTCCTCATCATGTTTCCGGTATGTTTTCAACCCAATCATCAAATCCATCTATTCTAAGCTTAATGTGGCTATTCTCAACATGAATAACCTATAAGCATACAATAATCACATTCATTCATGCACAATACATACGAGCATACATACTCAAACATTAGAAAATCATTTCAATACATTTTCAGCCCCAAAGATGTTTGTAAACAAGTAAAAACCAGGGTCTTAAACTCACCTGGTGCAACTTGGGTGTTCTTCCTTTTTACCCGCTTGCTATAAGTTCAAAACACCTAGAAACAACATCCAAACACATACACACGAGAACAAACACAACACATAAGCACATAAGCAAGTAACCGGGATAAAACCCGTCATAAACATGCAAAAACCACGAATTCTTACCTTGAATTCGATTTCTTCTTTTCTTCTTCTTCAAAACCAAATTCTGCTCTTCTTCCCTTGTTTCTCTCTCTAAAATGACCGAAAATTGGGTGTAGAAAAGGTGATGGGCGGCCATGCCACCTTTATCACCAACTTTTCTAAAATTTTGTGCTTTTGAACACTTTTGGTCCCTCCACTTGGACCTTATTTCCTTTCTTGCTTTTATTCTTTTTATCTTGGCTTTTAAAAATAACCGGGTGTTACAGTTCCTGATCACATCCTCATCCAAGTTTTCTTTTGTTCTTTCCTCTATGGCTCAGTAATATTTGATTCTTATGCTTTGTTCTCCTCTCAACTCATCCTGATCAGCCTTTTTCTTTGATCGTTTCTCCCTCTCAACTCTCAACTCTTGTTCCACCTCATCTATATTCTCTTGAAAGTCATAATCTTTCTCCTTTGCATATCTTTTCGTCCTTTTCACCGACTCAGCCTGCTTTTCGCTCGTTTCCTCAGCATGCTTATTATTAGCCTCTATCACCCTCCTCATGTTGTTCCTGCTTTTCGGCTCGTTTCCTGATGTTCTCCCATATATGAGTGATCTTCCTACTAAATTCATGCCTGATGGCAGAGCAGTCAACAAATATTCTGGTGTTCTTCTGAACTGCTCTCTTTATTTCCCCAATGTCTAGGCACATTTGGAATCAGATCATCTATCAACATCTGAATAAACCTTCGGCATAGCTACCACTTATCATTCTTCAAAGCCATCACATTCTCGGCCATACAATCAAATATTAGTTTAGCTGTGTTGGCTTTTTTCCCTCTACAACAAATAATCATGGACTTCGCCCAGTCTAAGTTTGATCCATTTGATCCTCCCTTTTGGTAATCTAAACACATGGGCAATATATCTCCACTCCTTGGACAGAAAAGATTTATTGATTTCTTTCCTTATCCCGAAAGGAGGACCCTCATTGTAAATTTTTGTATAAGGCTGATGCACCTAAAACATCCAAAGTCTTTGTGCATGCATGCACTTAAGTATAGAAGTAGAGATGCTTTGGAAGTTTTACACCATGCACTACAAAATATTTTAAGTGTAAAATCTTCCGAAGCCAAGACCCACATCTTTTGAAGCTTAAAGTGAAGTCTTCTGAAGCTTCAAGGAAAAAGTCTTCTAAAGCCAAGAAGTGAAGATAGAATATCTACCAAAGACTTTTAAAGACAAGCTTTTATCTTATGTACTTTACCATAAAAATGGAACACTTTCTGCTACAACTTTGTTGACTCACCAACTTTCACAAGTTGGTGGAAACGTTCATGCGTTTGGTAAAACTGTACAATAAGGTCTTGAATATGTGCTTTCTACTTTATGTACTTTTATTCTTTTTGTAATATATTAAGATGTGAGCCATGGTATGTTATAGTCACTAGTCAAAAGGCAATCTACCTTTTGACTTTACATTTGATTTTGTTGTTTGATTGAAATGATTCCAGCTGTCTTTCAAAGCATAGCCGGCTATAGGATGTAGTATATGTAGTTCAGGTCTTTGTATCTTTAGATCATGCTTGTACACTTGTAAAAGATCTTGAGGGAAATATACAACATTCTTGAAACCCATATACTCGTGTTGTTTAGTTCTTGTTTTGTCTGATATTTGCTTGTGTTCTAAGTATCAATCTTGTTGTTATCAGTTCCCTATTTGATTTGTTAAGTGTTCTAAACATCACTCTCCTTATTGTGTGTTTCTATTGTAAGTGACCAACCCTCCTAAACGGTCCTGCACTCATACCCTATACTCCTGAAGGCCGTGAACATCCCTTGATTAGATAACTCCACTTCTTCTCCGTAATCTTCTTATAGTCTTAGCACTCGAGCAATGACCTCCACAGTGATGGAGATATCATTTTTCAAAACTCTAGCTACAATCCTCTGAGGATTAGCTCTTGTGTCATACTCAGCAGATCCCCAAAAGTCTTGGATATGAAGATCATATATAGTTGGAGATTCAAAGATCTCATAAGCTATGGGTGAGCCTTGGAGTCAACGAATACAATCGCAAAATCCCATAGCCTTTGGATTCCTATAATCAAGAATAGTTGTTATGTTATTCAGCTCGTCAAACTTCAAAATGACCATTTATTTGAAAGGATACGATAAAACACGTTAGAAGGATGTAACAAAATAAAAAAAAGAATAAAAATTAAAAAAATAAAATTAAAGAAAAACAAAATTAATTTCGTTGGCTGAAAGTATAGTTTCATTGGTCGAAACAGTAGTTTTGGCAAAGATTCACAAGTAGATTCAGCCAACCAAAGCAATAGTTTTGACAAGCTGAAGCAGTAGTTTCAACAAGCTGAAACTATACTTTCGGCAAGCCAAAACTATGTTTTAGCAAGTGAAAATGTCAGGTTTGCTCGAACAGGATAACCTTATAGTTTTGCTAAAAACTATTGAACTTTCATTCAGTTTCGCTGGAAGCGACTGGAAGCGACTATACTTTCGCTGGATGAGTTGTGAAGATACGGAAGAGTCGAAATCAAATATGACCATTAAAAGTTGATTAAACCTAGATTAAACTATGTACAAAGTTTTAAACCACACACCTAACTTAAAAATCACACAAGAAGTCAAATCGTATAGGTTCTCTTTTAGGGCTCCGGGTCAATATCCAAACAATTATGCAAAATGTGCTTTCAATTTCGCATTAAATAGCATATAGCACTTAGTTTTGCTAACAGCGAAACTATGATTTCGCTTGATACGAATTTGGATCAAAATGGTTCTGAGATGAACAAAAGTACCGACAAACCTGTAGTTTCGTTGTGCGAAACTACCAGCGAATCTATAGTTTCGCTCTTACCCAAAAAATAAAAAAATTTCTATTTCTTTAAAAGTAGCAAATAAAAGTTGAAATTAAGAGTAAAACAAAAAAGAAAATAAAAGAGTCAAGAATGCCCCCATATGACCTAACAAAATTTTACAAATTTACAAAAAAAAATAAAATAAAATAAAAGGACATGAGTAAAGTCAAATAAAAGGATATAGAGATAGGATAAACTGAAGAGATCTTTCAAAAAATTAGAGTTTGGCGGGATTGATGATATACTTGTCCTTTTAAACCCATGCCTTCTTCTTTTCAACAAGTAAACTGCAGCTTCTGTTATCATATTTTGGTTTGTTAAAAAATGACATAGTCCCCACAGACATTTGACAAAGAAACTCATCCTATCCTCTTGATATATTGAACAAAATGACAAACTTTACTTGATTATCCCATGGTGAGCATAACAAGGATCTTTTCAAAAGAAGCACAGACCTTATAATTCTAAAATGATGAGAGCTCCGTGTCTATAATTATATATAACAGAGAAGATGATCATTTGATCTTGACAGATGAGAGCTTCAGGTCCACATTCACATATAACAAAGAAGATCATCATAACATGTTGATGAGAGCTCCAGATCTATACTTACGTATAATAGAGGAGATTATCACTCCAGGTCAATGTTCACACATAGCATAGGAGATAAGCACGTAATAATATACAACAAGGAGCTTCTTTGCTACAAAAGGAGCTAGCAAGTAGTAATTTTTGATAATATGGGTAGTGGATTTGTCAAAATGACCCATCAAAGAAGAGATATAATGTTCTTAGTCCATTTTAGACAAGGACTTGAAACTTTGTGAATGCCAAAAATATCAAGGGGATAATCCAAGTTGACTGGGTTGAGTAAGATTGATATTCTTACTGTGAATCAAATACGGTAATCAAGTCAATAATTGAATGAAGGAAACAAACAATCAAAGAACATTCATTGCAAGAAAAATACTCGTAAATGCTTTTGTATTGAATATATAAAATTTGATTAATTACAGCGAATAATTACAACAAAAATTATCTATGTCTATCAGCCGTCACCTTAGGTACGAGGTTATCTATTCTATTTATTGGCAGACAAGATGCATGTTACAAAATGACTAAACTACCCCTGAGCTATTACAACAGAAACTAGTCTAAGTCTTGATCCGCATATTTGCTTGTTTATCCACATTAACGAATGCGAATGAGTTAACTTCATCAACATTTATTCACTTGATCATACGCATTAGTATATTGGTCATCCGCATTGGTTAATGTGGATGAACAAATACTTATGCGCATTTGTTCGGTCATCCGCATTTGTCTAATCTGGATGAGCAAAGTCTTGTCTGCATTAACTTTTAGTCTTCCGCATTTGTCAATGCAGAAAAGCAAATACTTGTCCGTATTTGCATTATGTCTTCCGCATTGACAAATGCGAAAGACAACACTTGTTCTTTTTCTTAGCAGAATTTTCATGTGCATTTCTTCTTGGACTTAAGGGATTCCAGTAGAGCAATCATCAAATCACCCATTGAGTTGGCATGTATGATCCTTTCAGGGTGCAACAATACTCCCCCTAAGGATTATACAACCTATTTTTTTCAATGTTTGGGAGGTGAATGATGTTGTGAGGATTCTGCTGGGTCTTCTAGAGGTAATATGAATGCAACTTTAGTTGGATCCAGGATAGCCTTGATCATGTTCATAAAATCAGTTGCTTCTGACATCCTATCTCTACTTAGCACATGATCTTCATTTTGCTCATGTTGTAGATGGCTTCCATTGGTAACTTTTTTCAGTGAAATAGGCTCCCAAATAGAGATTGTAGAAAGACTAACTCTATGAATTAGTAAGCTCCCCCACATCCACCTCAAGTTTGACAACATTTCGAAGTTTCAATGGTGTTTTCTTCTTCTTTCTTTTGTCTCTTTTAGCACTTATCCGAGCATATGCCAATTTTAGCAACTTGACGCACTTTAGAAAGAAGTGCATGTCTTGTTCACCCAATTTGTTGTTTATTTCCCCGAAGTGTCTGGTATAAATATAGTGGATGTATGATTCATCAAGTAGTCTTACTTCATATTCACTGACTAATCTTATTTCAGCTCCCTCCTTTCCTCCCTACTTCCTTTCAATCACCATCTCATAAGTTTTCTCATCATAGTACACATTTGAGTGGGAGTGGAGGAATGAGTACCGGACATTAGTTTCCTCTCAATGATTCGGTTGGCTTTACCTTCAACTCAGGGAATAAAACCTCTTCTACTTGCATTTTCTTGTTCTTTTCAAGGGGATTGACAAAGGCTTTGTTTTTTCTTATGCATATGGTCTTTAATGAATTGAAATTGTTAGTTCTTCTGAACATCTTAAGTATGTTTTCAAATTCATATCCCCTGAACATAGCTTCATGATTTATCAGTTCCAGTTGAGCTAGTTCTTTTAAATCATGAATCTCCGGGGCATTTACTAGAGCTGAGTACTCTATAAAGAATTGGACTAGCCCTGAGATCCTTTTTACCATGAACATGTTCCACATACTGTCATACTTCCAAGCAATTATCTTCTCATCAACTTTGCCTTTGGGAGTAGACACCCCTCTGATTAACTCAGCAGTGGTTAATCCTTCTTATAATTTCAACTGAGATGGTTCTGCAAACCATTCAGGGTACTTATAGGGAACAAGAGCCAATAGTTCTTGATCTTTATGATTCAGCATCATGTCTTGAGCAGATACTCTAGATCTTGGCTTTTTGCTTAATATTTCTTCTTCTAACCTCTTGAGTCTTTCTTTCTTCTCATTTATCATTTGATGAGTTGTATCCCTAAAAGAGTCGGTTTTCATGTTCCCAATCTTTCTTTTACTGAACCCTTGGCTTGAGAGATAGTTCTTCATTTCCTTATCTGAGATACTATAAGGATCAGGAAATAATGCTTCAGGAGTTGGGGATGATTTCTTCATAGATGACAGTTTGAGTAGAGGAACCTTCCTTGTAAAAGGTCTTTCATAATCAGTTGTAGTTAATTTCTTCATTTGAGGAACTTTTGGTACAAAATCCTTTTTAATTGCTGATTTCTCATACTCAATTTCAACACTTGGATCTAGCAGCTTTTCCACTTTTTCTTCCTCTTCCTTCATTCCTTCATAGGTCATCCCAAAGACTTCATCTGGATCATACCCATGATTGATCAAAAACATGGCTTTTATCATTAAATCATCAGTTTGAGCCTTTGACACCATTTCTTCAACTGGTTTTTCACATTTTAATAGACTGTCCATATCAACATCCTTTGTAGCATCATAACCTCCTGCTATCTCTCCTTCTTCTAAATCAATGATAACAGCTTCTTTCTTCAATTGAGCTTCAGCCTGCCCATGTTCTTCAAGAAATTCAACAATTGCTGCCAGACTTCTGGGATCATCTTTTTGTTTCTTGAATCTTCCTTCTTCAAGCACTGGTCTTTTACGCTTAGCCTTTTCAGCTAGATAGTTTCTTTTTCTTGAGTATGTTTGAAGGTGTGGGCTTGAGGTTTCAGCCTTTTCTATCACATCAGGTACTTTTTCAGGTGTGGTTGGTTCTTGATCATTGACATCAGTTTCCTCCGTCTTTTCCTTTTCCTTTTCTGTTTCTTTTTCTTTTTCTTTTGCTTTTTCATACATTTCTCTTATCATTTCATTCTGTTCTTCAGATCGTGACACAACAGGGACAATCTGCATGGTTAACTCCTTTTCCAAAGGAACCGGAGATTTAGGGATGAATACAATAGGCTCTGAGTTAGTTCTTTGATTGTTCACAAATTCCCAATAATCCTCATCTACATAGAATTCTTCAGATGTAAAGCTGTCTAAAGCATTGATAAGTTCCTCAAATTCAGCTTTCTTAGTGTGAGAAGCATATGTTTTTCCAAATAAATCACCATTTCTAGACTTTGTTCCCCGTGCTTTGTTTGACTTGTATCTTTTTCTTGATGTTCATTCTTAGAAACATCTTGGTTTTCATCATTATCAGCCTTTTCTTCTTCATCTTTCCTTTCATCAGCCACAACAGTTCTTTGAATCTCAATTATTAGCTCAAGTTCAGATATCCTTTTGTTTTGGCTCTGAATTTCATTTTCAAGATTAGAGATGATTTCAGCTTGTTCTTCAATATTATTCTCTTGTGCTTCCATTGCTATTGTTTGAATGGCAAGAGTGTCAACATATCCATAAACTCCTTCTCTAGAATGGTTCAGTGAAGCCTTCAAGTAATCAATCTCTTTTCTTTTAGCATCATACTTTTCTTTCAGTTCTTTTGGTTCATTCTCCTTTTCATCAAGCTCTAGAACCCTGTCATTAATGATTCTAGCTCTCCTATTTAATATCCTTTCCATCCTATCCACCTTTTTAAGAACTCAGATATCAGTTCATCTTTTTCATCAGACATGTGCACAATGGATTCAGCAAAGCTCTCTGAGGGAGCAGTCTCAGAAGTTGCTTTCTTGACAGCCATTTGAGCATGGTTATCCTCCTCATCTAAAGATGATTTGGATGTTTTAGAAGTACTGGTTGAGTCTCCACCTTCAGCAGGGTAATCATGGGTTGGCAAAGGTTGGTATGGTGATATTGGTGAGTGATGAGATGGTAGTATTGGTGTTTGATGAGATGATAGTATTGGTGATTGATGAGGTGGTGAAGTTGGTTGAGGAGATGGTTGTGGTGTTAGTTGTGGTGTTGGTTGTGGTGTTGGTTGTGGTGATGATTGTGGTGATGGTTGTGGTGATGGTTGTGGTGATGGTTGTGGTGATGGTTGAGGTGTTGGTTGTGGTGATGGTTGAGGTGTTGGTTGTGGTGATGGTTGAGCAGAAGGTTGTTCTTGTGCTTGTACTTCTTGATTTATTTGCTGAAATATCCATGGAAGAAGAGGAGGGTGAGCCCTACTGTAAAAGTTTCTTGGCTCCCTCTTCTTAATATATTTGTAAGACCTTGCATCATAATGAGGAATGTCTAGTACTCGTCCCTCATTAGCAACATTAGGGAATGATTCATTGATCAGACACTGAATAAATCTGGATACATTAAGAACTTGTATCTTCTCGCTTCTTGAATGTTTGAAATCATGCCATTGAAAACATAGGCAGACATATTGAATGGTCTGTTTGACTAGAGAGCATAGATTGCTGAAGATGTGCTGACTGGAATGTCATTCCATCCTAGCTTTCTCTTCAATAGGCAGTGCTGAAACATATGAATTAGGAATCTCCAAGGTAGATCAACCAATCCATTAACAATTTGTTTTGTTTCATATCCTCCTTCATAACCAATTTCAACAAAGAATGTGGTTATTTCTTCATCATCCAGTTCCAGAGGTGCATTAGCATCATCACCAAATTGTAAGCATCTTCTAACAGAATCTTCAATGATGCTTAGAGTGTGATCATTGTTAATTCTCCTAGTTAATGTTCTAACACCATCAACTTCAATTACCTCAGCTGAGTTCCAGAAGGACCTGATGAGATTCTGATAGATTGTGGGTCTCACAGTGATAGCATAGGCTACCTTGTCATAGATAAGAATCTGATCATATCTCTAAGTCCTTCAGCTTCAGGCACATTAGGGTTTAAATAACCGCCGTATTATGGAGCTTGCTCCAAGAAAGATTTGCCATGTAATCTGCATAAGAGACACGTGGGTTAATTTTTTTGATGAAAACTTATGTTTATCATTTATCAGTTTGACTTTAAATGATCAAGGATGAACATTTGTCATTTCTGTTTCATTATTGTCATAGCAAATGGTGAGTTTGTTATTCAACAATCATAGTTTCTCTGTTTGAACCATTAACGAGATGTTGTTTCATTGATTTGTTACACATTTTTCATTTTTCATCATGCTCTGTTCTTACAACAAACATGAATATCAAGGTTTTCATGATGAGAAGAATTTTTGTTGGTTTGCATGCTCATTGAAGTCGAAAAGGTGTATTATGTTACATCAATAAGACATGTTTTTGTGTTCTTCATTATCAGTTGGTTCATTGTTTGATTTAGGTTTAACAGTGTGAAACTTAGGTCTTGATTAAAATTTTTACGGAAAATTCACCTTGTATTCCATACAAATGTGGTTTCAGAATCGATAACAAGAGCAGATTGAGTAGAATCACATGAAAATCTTTGATTGTTTATGATGAATATGATCGAAGTGGGTGTACTGTGCATTTGCGCTCGTCTCACTATAAATTCTCTCAAATTTAAAAAGTATTAAATGACCCGTTTAAATTCCTTTAAATAGTCAAATAATAGCTTTTACAAGATTTTACAAGTTTAAGAGCAAATGCGGTCACCACTATAGCGAATGCGGAAGTGAAAAATTTAAGTCTTTTGGTCATCCACATTTGTAAACTGTAGCAAATGTGGAAGACAAAAGTTTAACTTTGTATGTCTGTATTCATTCACTGTTGTAGATGCGGAAGAGTTGAACTTGTGATTTTAAGTCATCCGCATTTAGACACTGTAGCAAATACGAAGGTTTTATTATTTCTGTTTTTCTATCATCAGCCTTTGTTTACTATGTTCAATGCAGAAGAGTAAACTTCATCAGCATTAAGCACTGTAGCAAATGCAAAAGATCAAAGTCCATCAACATTTGTGTAACTACACCAAATGCTTTTGACCACTTGGTCAGCATTGCACTGTAGCAAATGCGAAAGAGAGATGTTCATTAGCATTGGTGTACTGTAGCAAATGCGAATGAAAGATCTTCATGAGCATTGATGTATTGTAGCAAATGAGAATGAAAGAGTTCCCCCAACATTTGACTACTATAGCAAATGTGGCTGAACAAAGTTAATGAGCATTTGCTCACTGTATCAAATGCGCTAGAATAAAATTCACATGTACTTCTTCATTTTGAATTTAATGAGATACTTGAATTGGTTATATTCATGGGTTACCTTCACCCGCATTAACCAATGCACTTACCTACATTAGCTTTGAACTTAATCAAGATAATGTGTCTGATTTGGTTTTTCATATTATGAAGTACTGTCCTTGACTGAATTTTCATATGAAGTTGACTGTTGATGTTGTCAATTCTTGCTTGGATTGACTTGTATGTCACAACTGATACAAGTTTCCCAATTTTGACTGATCTTGGACTTTTCATGCCAGCAATAATCTACATTAATCTGAGATACAATGGAGTAACATTTTGCAACAACACCCAAATTCTTTTTGTTTTGTTTTGAAAGTAACTTAAGGTAGTAACCAAAAATATAGACTTACTCAAAGTTTTAAATTACTCACCCTAAAGTTTGTATCCATCGTTGGATAGAAACTTTAAAGATTTAACAACTTTATAGTATTTTTATTATGACTTTTAATGATGAAGAGAGTTATATCTTTTGTTGGGATCATATCAATCTTACATTAAACGTGTGCATCCTTTATGATTAAATGGACATGTATATGAACTTGATGATTGAAGGAATGTTTGTCCTCTTAAACTCATACAAGGTTGATATTTGATGCAAGTGATTTTTATCATGTTTTTGGTTGATTAATTATTCAATGTGTACCTCACACACACAAGCATGGAATGATCAACCATCCTTAAACAATGCATGGAAGAAATTTTTCACAACTTTTCTTACCAGGTCACTTAAGTTATGAGAACTCAATTTCACTGATCCTCATTGGGATTCTTTTACTTTGATCCTTTTCATGATGATCCACAATGGGATTCTTTTCACTTCACTTTGGAAGGTGATCCATGTTTGGATTCTTTTGTTTATTCACTTGGAATGAATTACTTTTGTAGATTCATCCAATTTGGATATGTTCCTCATTGGGAATCTTTTGGATCAGGACATCTGCACTATGTGCATGTTTCATCAGGTCTTTGCTCAGTAAAACAAAGATGAAACAGATGTAGGTGAAAGAGATTCATAAACTGTCATTACCTGGTGTGTTTAGGTTACTACACATACATGCACTTAGATAAGCCAATACATACCTGTACTCTGTGATGAATGTTTTACTATTAAATAAGATTATTAGTTTATCACTTCATGTATCTTCTCTTTTAAGTTGAGCTTACCAACATATCTGGTAAGTCATGACAGTCTTGCAATTTTTGAAATTAAGCACAGTGAATGATATAATGACTGTATTATATCTTTTCCCAAAGATTCTTTTCTTCATCAAACTTGATTTCTTCATCAGTCTTGCAATTTCTAATGATTTTTTTAATTTTATTTGTTTTTGACGTTTTTCATGGTTTTACACAAGATTAATCATGCCAATTAACTGAACCAGGAATTCAAACCAAACAGGTTCAAATGCCTTAGTAAACAAATCAGCTAATTGATTTTCAGTGGTACTTGAATCAATTTGATTAAACCTTTTTCAGCAAAGTCTCTCAAAAAGTGATATCTAATTTGAATATATTTTGTTTGAGTGTTAAACTAGATTATTAGTTAAAAACAGCTGCTGTGTTATCAATAGAAACTGGAGTGTGCAAGAAGTTAAAACCATAATCAAGCATCTGGTTTTGAATCCAGAGTACTTGAGAGCAACATGTTGATGCAGCAATATACTCAGCTTCTGCAGTGGACACAGATACATTTGTCTGCTTCTTGCATTGACAAGATACCAGTCTGGGACCAAGAAATTGACAATTGCCAGAGGTAGATTTTCTGTTGAAGTTGCATCCTCCATAATCACTGGTTGTGTAGGCATAGAGATTAAATTCTCCTTACTTTGGATACCATAACCCAAGAGCTGGTTTGCCGTTCAGATATCTGAATATCCTCTTGACTGCATTCACATGTGATTCTTTTGGATCTGCTTGATATCTGGCACACACACAAACACAAAACATTATGTTAGGTCTACTGGCTATTAGATACATAAGTGAACCGATCATTGATCGATAGTGAGTCTAATCCACTGGTTTTCCTTCAGGATCAGGTCCAATCTTTACTTTAGTATCCACAGGAATTCTGATGGACTGACAGTCAACAACGTGAAATTTCTTCAACATGGTTTCTACATATTTTGATTGATTGATGAAGATTCCATTTGCTGTCTGTTGGACTTGCACCCCTAGAAAGAAGGTGAGTTCCTTTAAAGCAATCATTTGGAACTTTGAGTGCATAAGGTCTTCAAATTCTTTGTAGAGTTGCTTGTTTGTCAAGCCAAATATGATGTCATCCACATAGATCTGGACTAAGAACATATCTTTTCGTCTTGTTCTTCTGAAGAGAGTTCGATCAATCTTTCCTCCTTTATATCCATGTTAAAGAGGAAAGGATGATAGAGTTTCATACCACTTTCTTGGGGCTTGATGAAGACCATACAGAGCTTTGTCAAGTTTGTAAACTCTGTGAGGGAAATCTAGATCTTCAAAGTCGGGTGGTTGACTCACATAAACTTCCTCAACAATCTTTCCATACAGAAAGGCACACTTTACATCCATTTGATAAACACTAAGTTTCATGGATGCAGAATATGCTAGAAAGATTCTGATTGCTTCTAGTCTGGCAACAGGTGCAAACACTTAATCATAGTTAATTCCTTCTTCTTGAGTTTATCCCTGCACCACTAATCTTGCTTGTTTATGATGACGCTCCCTCTATCATCAAACTTGTTTCTGTACATCCATCTGGTACCGATAGGGTATTGTCTTTCGGGAAGATCTACCGGTTGCCATACTTCTTGTTTCTTGAATTGTAGCAATTCTTCCTGCATTGCTACAATCCAGCTATTGTCTTAAAGTGCCTTTTTGAGGTTTTTGGGTACTGTTTGACATAGAAAGCATGAGAACAAACAGATGTTTGCAATACTTGACTTGCTTCTAGTCACCCTTTCATTAAGTTCACAATAATGGTTTCAAATAGATGATTATTGTGTATTCTGGTGGTTGGAATTGAGTCACCAGCAATGGTTACATCAAGATTAGAGACATTCAGTTCATTATGGTCAGAGGCACACTCATCTAGTACTGATGTTGAATTATGAAGATTGTCAGACTCTGTTTTAGTTCCTGCTTTAGCTTCAACAGTACTGTTATTTCTTACATCATTTGATGTCCTTTGTGTTTCAACTAGAAGAGAGGCCTGTTTTTTATTTCTAATCTCAGTTGACAGATCATCTGAGTAGGAAGGTACTAGGCTTGGGCCTCCTTCAGTAGAAATACTAAGGTTTTGTGATGGTTGTCTGATGGGATCAGCTTGAAGAGGAACATCTTTATTCATGTGTTCATCAAATGTAGGAGGAATCAAGTGAAAATCTTCTCTTCTGTCTACAGCTGACAAAGTATCATTTGAATGTAGATTTCCTGCATCAGACAAGTGAAATTGATCAAATGATTGTAAATGTGTCAATATCAAACAACGAGTTGGGACCATTTGTAGATTTGGGAAATGGATGTTCCTTGAATTGAACATTTGTTGATTCCTCAATAATGTTCAATCTATGATTGAACAGTCTATAAGCCTTTGAAACAGAAGAATAACCTACAAAGAATCCTTCATTAGACTTGGATGAAAATTTTCCCAAATAGTCTCGGGTGTTTAATATTGAGACGGGACTACCAAATGATTTGATAAATCCAATAAATGGTTTCCTATGAAAGAGCAGTTCATAAGGTGTCATGTTACTTTCTTTAACTATCAGAGTTGGATTTTGTACAAAGCACGATATGTTAACGGCTTCTGCCCAGAAGGTGATTGGCAGTTTAGCATGGACTAGCATCGTTCTTGCTACTTCAATGAGTGTTCTATTTTGCCTTTCAGCTACCCTATTTTGTTGAGGAGTTCTAGCAGCACTGAATTGATGAGCAATGCCTTTGGTTGTATAAAAGGAACTAAGTACCATTATCACTTCTTATTATTTTGACCTTATGATCAGGTTGATTTTCAATTTTAGTGAAATTCTTGTATGATTTGGGATGTCTCATTTTTATGAAGTAGAAAGAAAACCCATGTGAATCGTGAAAAGTCATCAATGATCACTAAACAATACTGTTTCTTTCCAATACTCATTACATTAGTTGGTCCAAATAGATCCATGTGAAGTAGCTTCAATGTAGTATTGTTAGTGTTCACAAGCTTGGTTTTATGAGACGATTTGTGTTGTTTTCCTTTGAGGCACGCTGAACATTGATCAATACAATGAAATTCTTTTTGAGGAAGACCAATAACATGGTTTCCTTTGAGCAACTTGTTCATATTTTTAAAGTTTGTGTGCCCCAAACATGCAAAAGTTATGACTCATCAAATGATGCTTTAGACAAAAGACATGTTTCTTCTTTAGGTGATGCAGAACACAGGTTTAAGACATATGTATTATTCTTCCTTGGTGTCTTTAAGACAACCCATTCTTTAGAGATCTGAAATCCAGGTTTCAGAATGTAGCAATGAGTGTCTGTAAAATGAGTGGAATATTTCTTGTCGCAGATCTGAGACACGCTTAGCAGATTGAAATACAACTGTTCACAGTAGTTCGCTCTGTCAAAGCTCAGCATCCCATTTGTCACAGATCCTTCTCCTGTAATTCTACCACCCTCTCAATCTCCACCAAATGTCACAGTGGTTCCTTGTATGTGCTTGAAGTCATGAAGGAGGGAATGACCTCCAGTCATGTGTCGGGAGTATCCACTGTCTACGTACCAAAGGCTATTAGACCTGTGTGGATGAACCTGGAAGCAAAAAGAACTAATTAGAATAAGGAACCCAAGCCGTGATGGTATTGGGTTTCCCGTTCCTATTCATGATGGTGACTTCTTGGTATTTCCTTCTAAATTGTGGTTTAGTTGGAGGTGTCCTGGGAGAATTTTGGTAATGAATTGGGTGAGTCATCTCATTAACATCCACTGAAGATTCAAATCAGTAATGCAATCGTTGGTCTCTGTTCCTTTGTAGAAATTTACCCCGTTTTTCATTATGAAAAGTAGGTTTTTGTTTTGGAAGGTCAGTTTTGTGTTTCATTGTTAGATGTTTTCTTTGACCCTTCCAGAATTTCTTCAAAGTGTTCCTGTCATTTGTTGATCTAGAAGTCCTAGATTGATCATTATAAAAATGAGGTCTGACACAAGGTGTAATAGTGGATGTTTTTTAGATGAGCTTGTGTTGGGGAATTCTCAAACCCTTCTAATTGAAGTAACAATCAGATGTATTGTGAATGTTCATGTCACAGACTGAACAATACTTGTTGAAATAGCAGTTTTTGGTGGAATGATTGTTCACATCACAGATAGAACAATATTGATTAGAAAAGCATTCATTTGTCTTGTGATTGAACATTTCACAAATGTCACAATACGTTTGTTTGTTTCTTGAATCAGATTTTTCCTTGTGTGACTTAACTAATATTTTCTTTTGATGAGTCACTTTCTTTTCTTTATGGGATGAATTAGAATCAACCCTTTTTGTAGTTTGTTTCACAACACTACCTTTGTTTGATTTTTTGGATTGTTTATGTTTTTTCAACCCATTTCTTACCTCCTTTTCAAACTGGTCAACATGTTCCTTGTTGCAGATATCAAACCCAACTCCTTGCCTTAATCTTGAAGAATGAGGGTCTGACACTGGTTTAGGTGTTGAACTTCATAAGCCTGTTTGTTTATTTTGTAGTGAAACCTTTTCTGATTTGCTTGAATTGTTTTGAGATATGATCTCACTATTAGAATTTCTGTCAGTAGTGGGTTTCACTAACTTCACGTATTGCCTTTTACCTTGTAACACAGAGGGTATGAATTTTATAAAAGGGACAATTGCTTTTATAGGGCTTGATGGTTTCACGACACTCACTGTCTTGTCTAAGCACTCTTTGATTTTAATTAGGTGACCTAACTTGATTTTATCCTCATTTTTTTCAATATAAACATTAGGTTTATTTTGAGGATTGGTCACCTATTTTACTACAGATTTAGGTTCCATAATTTTAGCTTCAATTGCTTTAGTGAGTGACACAGACTCAGGCATGACAGTGTAGTTGTCATTCTATGGTGGAGGAGATGACTTATACCCAATCCTAGACATGTCCTTTGGATCATTTTGGGAATCAAGCATCTCTTGTAGCTTGATTGAAGACGTTTGAAACTTTTCAAGTTTCACTTCAGTCATTGAGTGTTGAGCCTTAGATTGAGCTAATTTTTTAGTAAGTAGCTCATTCTCAGCTGCAAGAGAGTACTTCTCACCATGTAGTTTTTCTATGTCAGAAATGAGAGATTTGATTTTGGTTTCAAAGCTTTTTATTTCTGTCTTCATCATTTCTGACTTTACCTTTTCCTCTTTGATTTTATCAGCCAGTTTATGGTTATGTTCCCGATAACCTTGCAATTCATTAATGCATTTTTCACTACAAAGGTTAGATTTTACCTTAGTAGTCATTGGAGATGGTCCATCATTGATGTGAGCCATAAGAGCATGATTTTGGAATTGAGGCTTGACTTCCTATACATACACACTCTAATCACATACCCCATCTTGCTTTATCACTAGGGCACTGGCAGAACGCTGACTGCTTCCATGAGCTTGATTTGTCAGTTGTGGTTGATTCTGATATGTTTGTTGATGATGAGAATGATGAAACTGCTATTGTTGGTTGTTGGAGTGATAGCTTGAGTTGGGCTATGATGATGATTGGCCTGGAGAGTTCCTTTGATAGTTGGTTCTCTTGGGGGCATTGCACTCTCTTGAGAAGTGGCGAGCCATGCTACAGTTGAAGCATTTCACCTTGGATTTATCATATCCAAGTTTTGTGTTCTCATTTAGGCTCAGCTTTCTTCTTTTTCTGAAGAATTTCCTGGCTCTTATGGCAATCATGGCCATTTGCCACTGTAGATCCATTTCCTCCACATCATCAGGATCCATTTCATCCAAATCTTCCTGTATTAGATGAGCAGAAGTGAGTCTTTCTCCCAAGTAGGCTTCAAAGCTTGCAACAAAGGCATTGTACGTTGCCTTTTGTTCTTTTGATCTTGAGTCTTCAGGAGAGGTTTGAGGAGTAGCAGAGACTTTAGGTGTTTGAGATGAAGTTAATGGATGATTGATTGGTAGAGTTGCAACGAACCCAGTGTTGTTCATTTGAGCTCTTGATGAGATGAAATCATCTTCCTTATTAATGAAGGCATTTTCCACAGAATGAGATTGTGATGGAAATTTGTAAGCCTCAATCACTCTTGGTCCACCAAGATTTCTGCTTCTTTCATCAAGTTCTAAAGCTTCAATTATGGCTATCATAATGTCTAAGGTAGTGCTCTCAAGATCAAGAGTATTGTTTAGCATAGTTACATTCTATTTCGAGCTTTCAGGGAGACTGTGAAGCATTTTCTTGTTTAATTCTTTAATCTTGTAAGTGACTCTCATGATTTCCAAGTCATTTACTAACTGTACAAATCTGTGCAGTTGTTTAGATATCGATTCTCCCTTGGTGTGGTGGAATGTTTCATACTAATTGATCAGCTTATCCTTGTTGATTTCAGCCACCTCACTGCTTCCTTTACACATGTTTTCCGTGCATCCCACACAGCTTTTGCAATTCCAATCTTTTCAGCACATCCATCTCAAGTGCTTGAGTCATAATTGAGTCAGCTTTAAGGTCAATCTTTATTTTCTTATAGTCTTCTTCATGAAGAGTTAAGTCTTCAATGGGTATTCTAGCAATCTTGTAAATTGCAGCTTGATCTACTGATAGAGTAATAGGGATGTGTGGACCCTTGCATATTGATATCCAGAAATCAGGAACTACACCTGTGATGTAATTTCTAACCTTATTCTCCACTATTTAAACCCAGATTTGTGTTTATGCATAGGAGGTTTAGGTGTATGACCAATTTCTGAGTAACTATTAGAATCCATTTTAACTTGTGTAAATATAGATTTAGTTGATTTTAAGATTGATTAGTCCAACTTGTTCGAGTAGTTCGTTTGGAGTTCAGAGTGAGATCTATAATTGTAATGATTTTCTTGCTGTTCAAAGGAGTATTTTTGCTATTTACTAAGTAGAGATAATGATATTCACTACTAGCAACTTCATTACCAGATCAATCGAATTCTATTCAGTTCTTGCGCATATCTGAAAAAGAATCGAGAGCCAAAGCTCTGACAATTGTCTGGGTTAAGTAAGATTGATATTCTTACTGTGAATCGAATATGGTAATCAAGTCAATGATTGAATGGCGGAAACAAACAATCAAAGAACATTCAATGCAAGAAAAATACTCATAAATGCTTTTGTATTGAATATATGAAATTTGATTAATTACAGAGAATAATTACAACAAAAATTTTCTATGTTTATCAGCCGTCACCTTAGGTACGAGGTTATCTATTCTATTTATAGGCAGAGAAGATGCATGTTACAAAATGACTAAACTACCCCTAAGCTATTACATCAGAAACTAGTCTAAGTCTTGATCCGCATCTTTGCTTGTTCATCCGCATTGACAAATGCGGATGAGTTAACTTGATCAGCATTTCTTCACTTGAACATCCGCATTAGTATATTGGTCAACCGCATTGGTTAATTTGGATAAACAAATAATTATGCGCATTTGTTCGGTCATCTGTATTTGTCTAATGCGGATGAGCAAAGTCTTGTCTACATTAACTTTTAGTCTTCCGCATTTGTCAATGCGGAAAACAAAATACTTGTCCGTATTTGTATTATGTCTTCCGCATTGATAAATGCAGAAGACAAACTTGTTCTTTTTCTTAGCAAAATTTTCGTGAACATTTCTTCTTGACTTAAGGGATTCCAGCAGAGCAATCATCAAATCACCCATTGAGTTGGTATGTTTGATCCTTTCAAGGTGCAACACAGGTCAATAAGCTTCTTATACTATTAGTTTAGCTGCATGATCACTGTCTATTTCGCATTCTGGTTGAGCCTATTATGCATATCCCAACACAAGACCGTTGACCTCCTTCACATCTTTCAGGAAGCAAACACTTTTACCTCGGAGAATTCCACAATAACGACAAGAAAACATTTATTATTCTCCTTCGAAATTTCTACGAATCTACAAGATTGGAAAATTTTCTAAGTTACAAAAATATTTATTTATTATTATTTTTTATGTAAAATAATAAAAGGCTATGGAGCTTAAAATTAAAAAGAAACAAAGAAAGAGAACAAGAAAGGATTATAACAAAATTTACATGAGAGAATTAAGAAAACTAGATTTAAAATGATATCAATCCTAACATGGCAATTCATAAAAATAAGGTTTATCGAATGTTTTAGTGAAAAGATAGCATTTTGATTTTAAGTGTCAATAGGAATAATTTAAATACAACCCTTCTCCAGAGCATCACAGATTGCATGAATCCTTGTCTCGATGTGGTTGGTCCGGGTATGGTGATTTGTATTCTTGGCGATTCCAATGGCTGCTTCATTGTCACAGAATAATGGAGTACCGAGAAAGTTGATTCCATAGTTAATCATTTGATGTTGTATCCACAACACTTGTGAGCAATATACTCTGCCTCCCCCGTGAAAAGAGACACAATAGTTTGTTTCTTGCCTGCCATGATACCAGACAATTTCCTAGATATTGATAGCCTCCTGTGATAGATTCTTTGTTTAACCTACAACCATTAGAATCCCTATCAGAATAAGCATGCAAATCAAAATTTCCACCATAAGGATACCAAAGACCTTAATGAGATGAGCCTTTAAGATAATGAACAATCCATTTGACTGCCTTCTCATGAGACTCATTTCGGTCAAATTGGTATCAAGCACAATATCGTACAATGAAGGTGATGTCTGGACGACTTGCTGTAGATACATTAGGGAACCGATCATGGATCTGTACAGATGAGGATCAACAGATTTCCTATTCTCATCTGGAGTGAGGCATGTTTGAGCTGTGAATAGAGTTAATCCAGAAGAATCATCATCCATCTTGAATTTCTTCAGAATCTCTTTGACCTACTTCTTCTATTGAATAAGAATTCCTTCAGGCTTCTACTCAACTTGCAGACCCAAGAAGAAGAAAATCTCCCCCATCATGCTAATCTCAAAGTGACTTCGCATAACCTCCTCAAATTGACCACACAGCTTTGGATTGGTGGAGCGAAAAATAATATCGTCAACATAGACTTGCCACAAGAGAAACCATTGCTCAGAAAATATTGTGTTAGAGTGTATTACCAGATATGAGGAGCTTGATGTAGACAATAGAGAGTTTTATCAAGCTTGTATCTATTGTCAAGAAAATATGGATCCTCAAACCCTGGTGGTTGACACATATATTTTCATCAATGTCTTCGTAGAGAAAGACATATTTAACATCCATATGATAGACTTTGAATTGCGTGTTTGCGGCATGAGCTAGAAAAATCCTAATTACTTCAAGACGGGGTGCGAGAGCAAAGACATCCATGTAGTCAATCCCTTCTTCTTGGGCAAATCCTTGAACCACCAACGATGACTTTTTCCTTACCACAATACCATGATGATCAGGTTTGTTCTTGAATAGCTATTTCATGCCTATAGGGCATTTGTTTGGTGGAAGATCAACGAGCATCCACACCATGATTTCCTAATCTATTGTAGCTCTAAGTGCCTGGACTCAACCAACATTGATCCATGTGTAGATTTATTCCACATGTCCTTAAAAAAAATTTTTTTGGTATAGATAGTGTTGGATCATATGAGACTGATGCAACCAAAACAACAATTTGAGTATTTTTGAAGTATAATTAAAGTGGTATTTCGAAGACAAAGCTGCTCTTCTTGTAACTCCCCACCGACGGCGGAATCATTGAGGCGGACGAATGTGAAACGATTGTTCATAGCACATGGAACTAAATAAGTTGGAATAATATTAAATACCATTTTTCATTGAACAGTACTAGACAATTGAGTCATTACAATACAACAAAGATATAAAAAAAATATAAGATGTTTAATTAAACTAAGTCCAAGTCTTATATGAGCAAGAAGAGTCCTCAAGTAGCAATCCTCAAACATGTTAAAAATAAAGGGTCAACTTTTAAAGTTGGTGAGTTTCCATTGGTTATATATATATATATATATATATAAGATTACAAACAACAATTCATGTCCATGGTTATGAATTAAGCAAATTTATAGAACACATATAGCTACAATCAAACCTTACCAAGATTAAGATTACAAGTTTATAACGATTAGCTAATTGTACTTGGTTCTCCTCATGAACAAGTCATACGTCATCAGGAGCTGGCAATACATCGGCTTTAGCACCAAATAGGCTTGTTAGGCCCATAGATCTATGACGTCGTCAGGCTTGCATAGTTAATGATTTTCAACATATAATGTAACTCATATAACACTCATAATAATACCAATAACTATGATAAAAGGTAAATATGAATTGCATGTGATTACATGTATCAAAAAGTTTACAAGTATAAGTTGATAAGGTTAACATTTTTCACCCTAAAAGGTGTGAAATAATATAAAAAGGGACATGCCAAACTCACATGGAAAACTCACATGATCTAAGATGCACATAAGATAACAATAAGACAATAATATCGCTCCAACGATTTCTTCACGATTCAACCTAATTGTTGACGTCACAGAATTAGAATAAATAAAAGATTCTAGAGAAAATATGATTTAGGGTTTCATTTGGAATTTGCGAGTTTTAATTAAATAAAAAAAATTAAAACAGTCAATTATGTTTTGGTTCAATAAAGATGGAATAAATTAATTAAGATTGAGAATGATAATGGTTGATTCAGTAATTTAATTTATTTATTAACGATTAAGTATAATGTGTGAAAAGAATAATTAATTTAATAATCAATTATGTTGCATTTGATAAAGATAATTATTTAAAATCATTTTATATTGATTTTTATAAGGATCTGATAATATTGTTAGGACTCTAGAAAGATTAACATGTTGTCTTTATGTGTTTTTTTGATATTTGTAATAGTATAGAGACTATTTTTGTAATTGTTAGTTCCTTTGTGTTTCATTATAAATAGCTTAGACCGTTAGTTAGTAGTAGAGTTTTGTGAGCATGAATGAACTACTGCTTATTACTTTGTAATTGTCTTTGCTTGATATTAATGAAACTGTGAATTTTGTTAATATTTTGTTTGAATTCGATTACTTTGTATGTGTTTTCTTTGAATTGTGTTCATATATCATCACAAATTAGCTCAATTGATCCTATCATTTAGTATTAGAGCTGTTGGTAGCTGTTATTTGAGTGATTTTGAAGTTTGTCGAACTTTGAAACTCAAAAAGCTCACTGAATTCGTGATTGATAGACAATTCAAATGAAAACTTGGGGATTTCAGATGTGTTTCATCATTAGAAACATGTTATGAACCACAATTAGCAGTTGAATTCATCAAATTTGAGATAATTTGGTGAATTTGTGTTCGAAAAGTTCATTGCTTTTTCAAACTGAAGATTGCAAATTATTGATTTGTTGTTGATATTGATAGAAATTGATTTCAGAAGAATGATTATCGGCATAAAACTCATCTAATTGGAAAGTTTCAATCCAATTCATCAACTTTTGAATATTTTCAGAAGATTTGAGTATGTTACATTCATATGAACATGATGAATGTGGCGCATTAGGGTTGAGGTTTGCTGAAAAATTGTCTAAGTGTTAAGCATTTGACAACTGTTTAGCCGCATTAACACTATGTAGACGTTTTCAGTTCAGACGTTTGACCACTATTGAAGATAAAAAGTCCAGACGTATCATGATTGTTGAGGAGTATTTGAACTGTTTAGACGTTTGAAAACTGTGTAGGTGCATCAAAACTGTGTAGGCGCATCACAACTGTTTAGACGTTTTACTACTGTTCGGACGCATCAATTTTGGGCGTTTTGGATAATTTTCTATGGCATTCCCTTAGACAACTCTCAACTTAGGCGCATCAACTGTTGGGGCGTTTGAATACTGTTCAGGCATATCAACCTTGACTTAGATTTTTTTTTAAAAAAAATTCAAACACTTTTACATTCCTGTTCTTAATTCAAAATATAAGAAAAACAAGAAAAATATAAAAATGGTGAAATCAGAAGATTTTGAAAATAGAGTTCCAAAACTTAAAAACAGAGCTGATTTCAAAAATTGGTCTTTAAAAAGGTTGAAACATCAATTAAATTCCATTGACACTCATCTTTGGAAATCCATAGAAAAAGGGCCATTCATCCTAATAATCACTGATGGACCTGACACAGGGTTGGTATACACTAAGACTCTGAGGAACCCTATCGTGAAGATGGTTTTAAGGAGATGATTTAAGAAGGGTAAAAAATGATGTCAGAGCATACTCCTTGACGTGTAAAGGACTACCTCTCGAAGTTCTTGCAAGGCTTGATGGATATCAAACTAGATATACCATGTATAAAGCCTTATAGACTATATGTGAATGAGGAAAGGAGATTCAAAATCTCAAGAAACAAAAGTTGAAAAGGCAATTAGAACTATTTCAACATTTGTTTGGAGAAACCATAAATCAAATGATGAACAGATTTGTTCCACTTACTACTGAGATGTCAACAGCTGGTATTAAGCCTGATCTTGAAGATCTAAATTTTAGACTGCTCAATGCTTTACCTTCTTCATGGAAACAAACAGTAACCTTACTAAAGCATACTGAGAATTTCCCTATGGAAACAAACAGTAACCTTACTAAAGCATATTAAAGATGGTTATGATTGGAGTGCATACGCTGAACAATTTACTAATGATTTAACCTCTAGTTTATCTCTTGTTGCAGAAATTCAGGAAGAAGATTGGTCAGAAAACAATGATCCAAAGGTGGAAGGTGAAAATGAATAAGATAACTATGATTGGAGTGACAAATCAGATCCTAAGGAAGATACAGATGAAGTAGCTCTAATGGCACAGTCTGATCAACCAAAGGTTGACACTTCATCTTCAAAATCTAAAACCTCATCCCCAAAATTTCCTGAAATACCATCTGAAGAGAGAGAAAAACTATGCACAAAATCATGCTTTGAACATGTTGAATACTACAGAACATATTCATATAAAATCTGTGACAAACTCAAACAAGAAGAATCAATGCATAACAAATTAAAATCTGATCATAAAATAGCAGACCAAAAGATTCTCTCTCTTAAAACTTCATGGAACAAAACTCTAAAAGAATTAGAAAATGTTTCTAAAGAATTGGAAGAGATGACTAAAAATCTTGAACAAGAGAAGATGGCACATGCTGCTACTCAAATGGATCTTGCTAAAGTAAAGAGTTAAAAAATGATTGTAGAAAAACTGGTAAGTGAGAGGAAAGAAAAACAGAAAGCAAGATTAGGCTTCACTTATGAACCTATGCCTGAATCTATCACAAACACTTTACTAGAGAATTTCAATACACATGATCATTCTCCTAAGAACAAAGCTAAACTTAAAGCTTTTCAGGTCAAAAACAAGAATTATAAAGAAGAAAAGGAAAAGATAAAAGTGTTTGTTGAAAATGATCAAGAAAAGAAAAGATTGAAAATGAATTTATCTTTGCTTTGAATTTTCATTTCTTCTGAAACAGAATTAATTTGATCAGAAGTGTTTTGTATTGTTTGTTTAAGTTCATATGATTTTATCTTGATTGGATGACCACTTTTATCATTTGTCAAGGATTCATCAATACGATTTAATGAAAATGATCATGCTAATTCAGCTTGAAATCATTCAGTCTCATTTGATGAGGAAGGATCACAACCTATTCCTAATGATGGTAATGATTTCGTGCAACCTGAGTATGGAACATCATCCAACTCTGGTGATGTAGTTGATACCGGTAACTTTGATTACTTTATTAACTCACCGACTCAAGTTTCAAACTTCAATCCACCTTCTTCTAACTTGTTACATCAGATTTCTAACTTAAACCAAACAAATCTGGATGTTAATGTTCAATGTGATGAGATTCCAACATCTCGTATTCACAAGAATG
This sequence comes from Flaveria trinervia, assembly GCA_025506515.1. NCBI lineage: Eukaryota > Viridiplantae > Streptophyta > Magnoliopsida > Asterales > Asteraceae > Flaveria > Flaveria trinervia. Next base: position 35,628,175 of record CM046455.1, read on the forward strand.
ATCCAATTTCTTAGATTATTGGTCCATTGAATGAGAGAACAACAAGGAGTAAATCAGAACAAGCATACGTGTGCTTATACTCTTGTTTTCTTTCTCAAATTGCTCCTAAAAATGTTACTGAAGCATTAAAGGACAATGGTTGGATAGAAGCTATGCAAGTAGAATTACTTCAATTTCGTAAACAAGAAGTGTGGAATTTAGTGGATTTACCTGAAGGAGAAAATGCTATAGGCATGAAATGGTTGTTTAGAAATAAGACTGATGATCGTGGTATAGTAATAAGGAACAAAGCAAGACTTGTTGCACAAGGATACACACAGGAAGAAGGGATAGATTATGACGAAGTGTTTGCACCAGTTGCAAGACTTGAATCCATTCGAGTTTTCCTGGCTTATGCTTCATTCATGAAATTTAAGATGTATCAAATGGACGTAAGGGGTGCATTTTTATATGGTCCTATCACTGACGATGTGTTTGTGAAGCAACCTCCGGGCTTTGAGGATGCAGAATTTCCACATCGAGTGTATAAGCTGAGTAAAGCTTTGTATGGACTTCATCAAGCCCCTTGAATTTGGTATGAGACATTATCACGACACTTAATCCAACATGGATACACAAGAGGGAAAATTCATCCAACTTTATTCATAAAGAAGGATAATGATGATCTTTTATTTGTACAAGTGTATGTTGATGATATCATATTTGGTTCTACCAGTTCAAAATTGTGCAATGAATTTGAAGAAATCATGAAATCTTGGTTCCAAATGAGTTCTATGGGAGAGATTAATTTCTTTCTTGGACTTCAAGTCAAGTAAACTGATGATGGAATTTTCATCAATCATGAGATGTTTGTTGACAAACTCTTGAAGAAATTTAAGTTGCAAGACTGTCAGTCCATACGAACGCCAGCAGATGTTAACACCAAGATTGAACCTGATCCAAAAGGAAAATCTAGTGACCAAACGTTATACAGATCTATGATTGGTTCTTTGATGTATTTGATTGCATCTAGACCAGACATTATGTATAATGTTTATGTTTGTGCCAGGTATCAATCAAACCTGAAAGAATCACATTTAATTGCTATTAAAAGAATATTCAGGTATCTCAAAGGTAAACCAGCCTTAGGGCTTTGGTATCCTTACGAGGGTAACTTTCAACTTCTCGGTCCACATTAGTCTCATGGCAATGTAAGAAACAAACAAATGACTCTGTTTCAACTGCAGAAGCTTAGTACATTGCTGCATCAGCACGATGTTCTCAAATCCTCTGGTTGCAAAATCAACTACTGGATTATGGGTTCAATTTTCTTAAAACACCTATTTACATTGATAACACTGCAGCTATGTTCATTACAGCTAATCTTGTTCAACATTCAAAAACAAGACATATTGAAATTCAATATCATTTTCTCAGAGATAACTCTAAAACAGGGTTGATCATTTTGATTCAAATTGCAACAGAAAAACAGTTGGTAGATCTATTTACTAAAGCCTTCCTACCAGGATGGTTTAAGTACTTAGTAGAATCAATTGGTCTTATTAATCATATGTGAACTCCCTAAATCAAAAGACTATCATAAGTGATACTCTCAATGTTAATGGCCTGTTTTTTTTTGTGTGTGTGTGTTTTCTTTTTCTTAGAAAAACCAAATACAAAAGCATATATAACAAAATCCAAATATAGAGTCTTTTTCTATCGTCAGTTCATTGTTTTTGAAAAGAATTTGTTTTGCAATATGTGAGAAATGATAGTAAATTAGTGAGATCAGTTGCATATTTCACTTATTAATAAAGTCAGACATGATCAGATATGATGTGTAGACACTATCATGCTATTATACTCAAACAATAAATTATTGTGATTACACTAAATATGTATTCATCTGAGTACTTTTGAGATGTTTTGGCTTATCAGATTGACTGTTTGTTGAGTAACAGCACTCACAGCTGATGGTGATGTAATTAGTCATGAGATCTGTTACAAGCATCATTTCACTTCTTTGTTATGAGTCATCATAGACCTGAAGTGCTCAGATATCCTTTGTTGTAAGTCATTACAGACCAGGAGATTCTCTTTGATGCAAAAGATGTTGTTAGGATATGGTATTTGAATGAAACACCAACTGATTAACGTGTTAAACCAAACCAAATAGTGCGGAATCCTATTTGATTGGCGATCCAATCAGTGAGACCACACGTAGACACAATAATGAATTGAATCTAACGTAAAGAATCGATTAGGAATCAATATACAGTGTTCTATGAACTTGGAGTACGAATTAGAGGCTTCTGGACGGCTAGGGTACGTCTGGAGTCCATGTGAATCGAATGCTTCTCAATCGTTACATTTTTCCATAAATTAAGTGGTATTTATAGGTTAAGGTTGCTCATTCGAGCGACTGAACAACGAGCATGGTTCCTTCATACGATTGCGCCATGCGGTTGATCCATTCGTACGACTGAATGTTCAGTCGTGCGATTGACTCAGACGCATGAAGTTGTTCAGGCGTATGGACTATTTAGGTGCATGGACACTCAATCATGGCCATTCTGACGCATGACCACTTTTTGGGCGCATGGTCCAGTCAGACGCATGTGAGCTTTACTTAACCAAAGTTTGAATGTATTCTTATTATAACATTATGTATATCAATCTAAACAATCACAAACCTATATAATTTAGTCAATAATTGTTATCCAACTCATTTATGAAATATTAAACATTATGAATCACAACCAAATATTATCATTCCATTAAGTACCCAATATAACATAAGTGCAAGACATTCAAGACATATTACATTGAGATTAGGATCTAGGTACATAAGTGTATTAACAAACTCCCCCTTGGACCTAGATCTATCTATTGTCTTACATCTTTCATAATTTCCTCAAATTTCTTGTACATAGCTTCTTTGCTGACACTCGTATTTATATCGAAAACAAAACAGAGTCGTATTACATTCTAAAAGTGTAAAGCCTGTACTATATCTCGTGAGTCATAGAACAGTGGCCACTTGTATAATGTATAGACATCATTAGCAGACAAGTTAGTAAGCCATATCGGGTCAAACACCCTTATGGTTTCCATTTTACCGTTTCTGTTCAAGACTATCACGGCCTCTCCTGTTCTCCAATCGTAGTACCACCATTTGAAATATGGAGTGAAGTCCTAAGGCATCTCACGTAGTGGGATCTTTGACATTGTACGTGGTGGACTCCACTTCAACACGACTTTTGGTTTGCCAGTTATGGCATCAACCTCAGATCTTCTGATATACCTTGTTGGTTGTTGAGGTTTGAAGTTGACCCATCTGGTGTGGTACTCCCTCTTTAGAGCTGATTCAAACCAGCCTGACACCTTACGGGGGTCTGCATATAGCAATTTTAACTTTGCTAACTAGTTAAGCTCAAAACCTGGAAGAGTCTTCAGGTCATGCGGAAACTTGAAATACTCAATTCCCTTCTCACATTTAATAGCGTAAATGTTGAGGTCTTCAAAATATGCCCATGCTATGATCCTGCCTGCCACCTTTTGATGTTTCTTGACCTTATACAATTTGGTGTACACAGTTGATGTTGAAGTGCTACGTTGGGCTCTTATCTCCTCAAAACATGCTGCCCATTCTGCTTTTTTGATGTTCACTTCAGGATCTGTGGCTTGGGCCTTATCTTTATCTTTTCCAGACTGTTGTTCCATCCTGTCCAGAGTCTCAAAAGTGTCACTGACAACAGTGTCTCCCAGATTGGGTATGGTAGTTCCTTCCTTGTCAGTGTACTGGGGATAATGTTGAGCAGTGACATCTTCTATCTCAGTCTCATCAACATCCTGAAGGTCACCGTCACTCTCTATATTCACAGTAGGGGCATCTTCACAATCTCTTCAGCATTCACCTTGAACATTTCAGCTAGTTGCTCATCAGTAAGATTGTGAATGATTTCTCCTTGTTCAAGAGTATACATCATAGATCTCCTTACAATAGCTTGCAGATCAAGTATCAACGTCAATTGAGTCTTGATCTGTTGGAGTGGAGCAGTGTCATATTCCTCTTGTTGAAAATCTGGATCTGCTTGATTTAAACATTCAACACAGCAATCAATAATTAATAATCAAGACATAACCATTTACATTACATATAAACATTCATTACATAAATTTTATACATGATCTAAGTAAAAATGAGTTTAAATAACAATAAAACATCTAAATATTACTCTTGTCTTAGATCCAGTGTTATTCTGCTATTGGGGTTGATGTCGAGGCACCTGGATCTTGAGTCTTTTTGGTCCGCCTCTCACAAGCTTCCTGTGCACCTGAAGCAGATGACTCTCCTCCTCCTTCAATGTCTCCTCCAACCTCATCATAACCTTCATCATCACCGTCATCACTATCATCATCATCACTATCATCATCATCACTATCATCATCATCACTATCTTCACCGTCTCCCTCTCTGATCTTCTGAGGCTCATCCTTTGTGCCCTTGAGTTTGAGCAAGACGGTTCTCTTAGTGTCCTCCAACTCCTCAATCTTCCTAGTAGATAACACATTTTGCTCCTTGAGTTGGGAAATGTGACTCTGGGCAGCCATTTGCTAAGCCTCCTCTTTAATCTGGTGTACCTGTTGAGAGATCTGCTATGATTATGCAAGAGTAAGCTTCACTAACTGTCTGAATTGAGCAGTCTTCTCGTCATCGGCTACTAACAGCTTCAGCACCATACGATTTAGTGCTGAAAGCTGTTCCTCTACCCCACTGGGAGGTAGAGATGATCCTGAGGGAAAGGATGGGGGATCTGATGGTCCCGTCGGGTGGCTAGAGGTGGTGGTGGTGGCAGTGGTGAATATGGGAGGTGGTATGTGTGTGGGTGGTGATGGGTAAGTAGAAGTGGTGGTGGATGTGATGTGGATTGGGGGTGGAATAACCGGTGGAGGTGTGGTTGTAGTAGTGGAGGGTGGAGGTGTAGCGGTTAAAGTAGGTGGTATGGTAGTGGTGGTAGCTGTGGTGGTGGTAGTGGTGGAAGAAGTAGTGGTGGTGTAAGTGGTAATGAAGGTGAGTCTTCTTTTCTTCCTCTTCATGCCATGGGGCTGAGCCATCCTCTTCTTCCTCGATACAGTTGAGGAGGATGCTCCCCCTAGGGCACGACTCGGCTGATCGGGAGCATATGTGGGATCGATATCATCCTCTCCCAATCCTCCGGGGTGTTCACCAACCGCCCTGAGCCCCCGTTCTGTGGCAACAACTTTGCTGCCCACCGTACGGGTCAGTGGCTCCTCATCTGACTCCTCCTCTTCCTCACCAGGTATGAATTCCTGGTGGAATCTAGCAGTCTCTACTACATCTCTACTGGGGGCAGATGCTCGAGATGCACTAGCAGTAGTGGGGCCCCTTGGTTGAGTGGGCCCTTCATCTCCAGCATCCCCGCTATCATCATCATCAGAGTCGTGCTCTGGGAGCGGTAGCTGCTCATCGTCTGAGTCGCTGTCTACGTGACGCCACTTACGCCTGCCTAGCGCCACGTAGTTCTCCTTGGCCAGATGGCCTATAAGCCTCTTTACCTGGGGCTTTACCTGCTTACCCTGGTAAACTATCATACGACCCAGAGTCGTATCATCCACGATCTCCAAAGCCATTGCATCGTGGTGCTCCTTTGGAAGCGAGGGCATCTTCTCATCAAAAATCAGCTACAAGAACCTGGGGTATATACAAAAACCCGCTTTTCCCTTGGCCTCCAAATTCTCCACGAGGTAAGAGAAGATCATGCTAGAGAAGCTGAAGGGGTAGTTCAGCACCAGTGCCACGTAGGCATTTTGTATCTGGTCTGATAGGTCATCAAACCTACCCCTTCTGGAAGCTATGCACTTCAGAATAACATGTGCCAAGTACTTATACTGGGGGTACAGGTTGCTCTTGTTGAGCACACTTGAGTTGATGTCCCCAGCGTACTTAATCCTCAGAAAGCAGCCTCTCACTGTCAGCGGGTGTAGCTTGGTGGGGTATCCACCATCATCTCCCAACCCAAGTACACGCTGAATGTCTTCAACTATAATTTCTATGTCCATACCAAAGATGGAGCTGCGAATGCTGTATGGCACTCGTGATCTATCCACTCGTGCATTCTCCCAGAAGGCCTGGTGTATAGACCTATAAGGAGTGCATGGAGTAGATATGGCTTTGTGTATCCTCGATCGCTTGAGAAAAGCAATGATCTCAGCAAACTCGGCACCATTCCGAGTTATGTGGTCTAAATGAGCACAAATGTTGTGCTTGGGATTGACAGACCATCTATCAGCCATCGATCTGTAACACTAGATACATAAACGTTAGATACTCACATACCACAAATCAGTTCTAAGTAACATGATAGAATTTATTCTGATTCATTTATGTGAATGAATCATGCGAGTGTGTTCAGTCGATTGTCCTATCATGCGACTAGACTCATTCAGGTGAATGAACAGGCGACTGAGTTCAGTCGGTTGACTGATCTTGCGATTGGTTCAGTTGGCCGACTGAGCTCATTCGTATGATTCATTCAGCCGATTGAGCTATTCGGGCAGCTCAATCGTGCGATTGGAGTTCATCCAGACGACCAGTTGCATGACCTACGGTTCGGTCGACTTAGGTTTCAATCTTGACCAATTTATGAAATTAAACGTTGTGTATAGATTCTTTAGACTCGCAATCACTTAACTAATAACCTAATAACATTATTTTTAACATTTTACTTGGTTTCAGTAGGTCATTAATCCATTGAGATGTTCGGTTGTTGTTTCAATCGCGAATCACTAATTAGGGCACCATATCTTCTGATTTCTATGAGATTTCATCACATTAAGCCTATATAAATGCACACACACGTCAAAAGATCAATAAGAATGTATGATCGAGGTCTAAAGAAATTTGGGTAGCGTAACGGTAGGATGTGCGATATAAGGGCGATTGGAAGTGATGAGCTGAATGCGATTGACTGTGGCCCTATTTATACTGAATCTGAGCTTAATCGGCCAACTGGACTCATTCGCTCAGTTCATTCAAGCTAATGGAGCTCAGTCGGGCGATTGGCTCAGTCATGCACTTTGAATCGGCCGACTGGAGCTCAGTTGGTCGACTGACTCATTCGCACACTCTCATTCGGTCGAATGGGTCATTCTGATAAGCCATTCAGGTGAATGGTTCATACACATGTCCATTCGGCTGTTTAATGCATGAGTATGGTTCATTCGTATGATTTGTCCATACTCATGGTCCATTCGTGCGAATGGGTCAGACTCATGAATTTGACTTTATGACCATTTTACAAATTACACCCTTTTAACTATTGAATAAACGTAATGTGCCCTTGATCATCTCAGACATGATCATTTTACCTTGAAAAACCTTTGATCACCTCAGACCTGATCCTTTTACAACATGTTGTCACCTCAGACGTGATGCAATTTTATTTGAAAGCATGTGTGTTCACCTCAGACGTGACCTTTTGAATGATAAGGTCCCTTATCAACTTCCATGACATAGTCCGATACTACACAAAACTGAAATTTACAGACTTTGTACAGAAATAAAAGAAATAATACTGAAACTTAAAACTAGGACATGTTTTTGTGTTTTTGTGAGGGTTAATTCCTAAGACGTAATTCTAAGGAATAATTTTTCTGAGAGAGCACCCTCAATCATTTAAACCATACATGGACTAATTCAAGTTGGAATCATACAGGATATACAAATCATTCAGGACAAGATATTTAAAAATTTTGATGCTCTATTCTTGTATTTCATCTGAAGTCAGTTAGCAAATCTAGGAAATCATGCTAGTACTCTCAGGTCCCCACACTGATTTGAACTTTCAAGAATTGTAGCCACAATGATTGTCAGTATATATGTCCTCTTAAATTCATACACAGACTTTCAACACAGTTTGGTGACAGATTAAGGTTTGTTTATTTCAACCAGCATTTGTGGATCTCACACTTATATGGTAATCAACATTCCTCAGGAGATTTTTGAGCGGTCTAAGGGTAGTGTTCAAGAAGAGACTAATCTTAGAACTTTCAAACAGAAGCCAATCGTCAGTGCCACCGCACAGCAGAGTGGCGGCAAACAACATGTAAGGCCCCGTTCCCGGAATGCTTACAGCTGGTGATTCATCGCACTTAAAATGTATACTTTGCATTTATTCATCAAAACATTGCAGCAGAAACATTAAACAAATGGCATTTCATTTCATCATAAAAACTTTTGCAAAATAATGCATCTTTTGTCCGTTACAAAATTACATTTTTGTATTACATCACAAAAGCTTTAAATGAATGGATGCCGTCCAAAAGAGCTGAGTAGCCGCCTCAGGCCATCCTCAACAACGTTTAACTACCAACTGAAAACGTATAAAAGTCAACGTTGTTGAGTGAGTTCTAGTTTTATAATAAAACATACATAAAATCGTTATTTATTTCTTTTCAGAGTCCATACTATAAGTTTCATTCGTTCGTGATCATACATCATACGTACATACAGATAATATCATTATTATCTTCCATTACGTTTGTTAACCATTGTTCATTCGTACATCTTGTGACATGTACATTACCCCGAACATTATGCACGAAGCTGGTTACTGGGCCTGAGGTCTTTCATAGACCCCGAACATTGTGCACGAAGCTGACTCCAGTACCTACGGCAAGTACATTCACCATTCATCTTTTCTTTTCATTCCGGATCAGTGCCATATGCTATACCCCGAACATTGTGCACGAAGTTGGTTACAGGGACTGAGGTCTTTCATAGACCCTGAACATTGTGCACGAAGCTGACTCCAGTACCTAGGGCGAGCGGCAAGGATTCCATATAAATGGTCAATCACAAGGATTGGACCCCAGTGTGCATCCTTCTGCGGTAGCTAACCCGCACACAGTTGAGGTAACACCCTTCATTGGGTGTGGACCTCCATACATTTGCTTGCAAGACTTTTTAAGTTCATTCATTCGTTAATGCATGCATTCATTCATCATGTTCCTCTTTCATTATCTTTCATTTTACGTTACATAATACTTTCGATTCATTCATTAACATAACACGTGAAGCCAGGGAAAGATAAACATTCATCATCATAAGGAACATATCATAACATACCATTCATACATCATCACACAGGGAATCATACATACATAACATACATCATGCATAGTCATGCATCATCATCATCATCATCATCCATAACATGCCCATCATACTATCTATTACCCCAAAAGTCAATAGTCCACCACGAATTTCCGAGTCAAAGCCTACTTTACACATTTTCCCCAAAAGTCAGAAAAATATTCTAAGTCCTAGGCGCATGGGCACTATGCAGGCGCATGGGCACTATGCAGGCGCATGGACACTATTCAGGAGCGTGGGGAACACTTAGGTGCATGGGCCACTTTCAGGCGCATGGTTACTATTTAGGCGCATGGGGAATCCTGGACGTCTGAACACTTAGTCATTCCAGCCCAATCTAGGCGCATGGATACTATTCAGACACATGAACACTTAGGCGCATGGGCCACTTGGGCGCATGGGCACTATTGGGGCACATGGCCCTACCGTTAGTCATCAGACTAACATTTCTAGGCGCATGGACCACTGTTCAGGCGCATGGGTTGTACTTAAACATTTCTAAGGTAGTCTTAGGCACATGGGCTACTGTTTAGGCGCATGACTTACACCTAATTCTTTCTAAGGCAATTTCAAGCGTATGAGCCTCACCCAGACGCAGGAGCATTCTGTAAAACATGATTCTAGGATGTTTTCAACCTCAATCCTCAAACTCATCTGTTCTAAGCATAATGTGGCTATTCTAAACATGAGTAGCCTATAAACCATTAAAAACCAACATCCAACATACAAAATACATACGGGTATTCACACATAAGCTTGTAAAATCATTTTAATACGTTTCCAGCCCCAAAGGTAGTTTAAAACATGTAAAAACCAGGGTCTAGAACACACGTAGTGCAACTTGGGTGTTCTTCCTTTTAACCCGCTTGCAAAGAGTTCAAAACACCTAAAAACAATACCAAAAACACACACACCCGAGCACAAACACAACCCATAAGCACATAAACACATAACCGGGATAAAACCCGACATAAAAACATAAAAACCTTGAATTCCTTTTTCTTCTTCAATCTGAGATTATTCTCTGCCCTCTCTCTCTAAAACCGAGACAAATGGTGAAGTGAGGTGAGGGTGGGCGGCCATACCAATCTTTACACCAACTTTTGAAAGTTTTGTCCTTTTCGGACACTTTTAGTCCCTCCACTTGGACCTTATTGCCTTTCTTGCTTTTATTCTTTATATCCTGACTTTTAAAAATAACAGGGTGTTACACAACAATGAGTTCTAGAATATATAGATTATGCTTATCCTCAGGTTAGTGCCACCGCAAAGTAGAGAGGCACATAACCCATCTTCTTGTTTGAGCATTTTCATTCTTTTTGCAAAGATCTCACCTACAACATAAGTTATTAGTTTGATTACGTTGTTTTAAGTGCTTTTGCTCATGATTTGGTCTTACGCACACATTTGTGGCGTTTATTTTGCTCGTCACCCCTTATTGGAATCTTGTTGATTGTGTTAACCAGGGATAAGGTGTTACCCACAGCTAGTCGAACATTTTAGTTTAATCTTGAGATCACCAAAAGGTCTAGTCGTCTATTATGTTGAATCTACTGACATATCATTTGTGGTCTAGCAACCTTTAGGTCTACTCTATTTGTGTTACCTTAGTGGTAGCTAGCTTATCTATCATATTTTCTGTTATATTGCTCAGACTACACAGACTTATACATGAGCTTTGTATCTTTTTCAATTTTGAATTTTCAAAGTCCCAAATGGTTTGTACCTGTGTACTATCATATTCTGAAAATTGAATCGGTATCACACATACGATCTTATTATTATCAGCTTGCCTCTCCTTTTCCCTCGTCTTTTTTTTATATTATCTAAACCTATTCTCCCCCTAAAATTATAAAACCACCACGGAGTAGCGTTTTAGGATTTTAATAGGCAAGGAAATAAACCAATTGGAATTAAACTAATTAAAATCAAAATAAAATTAAAAATTTTAAAAATATTAAAGAAACTAGACACGAATGCCTTTTCTTCAGGAATGACCTCAATTTTCTTTTTAACGCCGTTGACCTCTAACAAATATAAAAAACATGGTTTGTCAAATGCCTTTTGTATAGAGATCAGCGCGTTGAAATCCGTATTTATTTTTATCACATCGATTAAGTTCTTTTTAAAGCAATCACGTATAAAGTGATATTTAATACCGATGTGTTTCGTCTTAGGATGTTGGACAGGGTTCTTAGTGACTGCAATTGCAGCAGAGTTATCAATAAAGATAGGAGTAGAAGAGAAGTTCAAACCATAATCCCACATTTGCTGTTGAATCCATATGATTTGAGAACAGCAGCTTGCAGCAGCAACGTATTCAGCTTCACAGGTTGACAATGCAACTGAGGTCTGCTTCTTACACTGCCAGATTACTAATCATCTTCCAAAGAACTGACACCCTACTGATGTAGACTTGTAGTTCATCTTGCAGCTGCCGTTATCCGAGTCGCTAAACGTTGTAAGCTCAAAGTCATCATCATGAGGGTACCACAACCCAAGTGTGGGTGTGACCTTCAGATAATGAAAAATCCTTTTGACCCCAATTAGATGGTTCACCTTAGGCTTTACCTGATATCATGAGCATAAACATGTAGCATACATGATATCAGGTCGTTAGGCAGTGAGATACATGAGAGATCCGATCATCCCCAAGTACATAGTGGCATCTACGAGATCACCATTCTCATCGGGTGCTAAATCATGGTTTGTAGCAAGTGGAGTGCCAGCTGTAAAAGCATTATCCATGTCAAACCGACTGAGAATATCCCCTACATACTTGGTCTGATGTAGGAAGATCCCGTTTGTTGTCTGATCCACTTGTAACTCGAGAAAGAACTTCATCTCCCCCATTGCACTCATCTTAAACTCAGCCTTCATTACCTCTTCAAACTCCTTGCATAACTCTTCTTTCTTTGAACCGAAGATTATATCATCGACATAGATTTGTACCAGTAGTAAATCTCCATCCCTTTCTTTGATAAACAATGTACAGTCAATGACTCCCCTACGAAAACCATGTTTCACAAGATGAGTAGAGAGTTTCTCGTACCAGGCCCTCGGTGCTTGATGAAGCCCATATAGTGCCTTGTCGAGTTTGTAAACTCTGTCCCAATGATATGGATCCTCAAATCCCTCAGGTTGACTGACATACATTGTTTCTCGAATCTCACCATGAATGAACGCACTCTTCACATCTAGTTGATAAACTTTGATTTTCATATATGATGCATAGGCAAGGAAGATGCGGATTGCTTCCATCCGTGCCACAGGTGCAAACACTTCATTGTATTCGATACCCTCAACTTGTGGAAAACCCTGAACAACAAGACGAGCTTTGTTTCTAATGATCACTCCTTGATCATCTTTCTTGCATTTCAAGACCCATTTGGTACCGATGACTTTTGCACCTTTAGGTCTATCTACTAGAGTCCATACACCTAACTTCTTAAACTGAAGAAGTTCTTCCTACATGGCACTCACCCTAGCCTCATCATTCTGTGCTTAACTTACATACTTTGGCACAAACTAAGACACAAAGCAGTGGTAGGCACCATCGTGAAGGTATCCCTTTTCCATCACAGAGGCATAATCAGCTGAGTACAACTGATTTCTACTCTGAACCCCTAATCTCACATCTCCTATAACATTATCCAAAGTATGATAGACGTTTAGACGTGATCTGGGAGTTGTTGGAACAACTACCTCAGAATCAAGATTGTGAACATTTGGTTCTGAATCTGAGGCAATAGGAGTCTGATGTTCTGACATCTCAGATGCATCATTATGAGATGCTTGTGGACTTGAGGTAAGAGGAACCTGTGCATCTTAGTTGTTCTCATTATTTTCCACATTTTCTTCATTAGAGGAGGAGTCACTCACCTCAAGTGCTCCCCCTGAATTGGTAGATGATGAACTTTGTGAATTGGATGGTGTTGAGTCATGAGAGGGTGTGTTCAAGACATCATACATCATCTTGTTTGCCAACTCGTCTTCTGAAGTAAAAAAAGGAATATTGAAGGATTTGAAGAATCCATCATAGTCGAAGAAGTAAGCAGGTCCTTTTCCAGTAGGCGGTGTTTTGTATCTCTGAACATCAACATTACACCATAACTCTACTTGACCCTTGAGTTGTTGTAAACTCACTTGTTTGGTATGTTGTATCCTAGAAAAATCCCTTCATCAACCTTCTCACTAAATTTCCCTTCCTATCTCTTCTTCAGTAGGGTGCATGGAGCACCAAACGGCTCGAGATACTCTAAGTTAGGTTTTCATCGTTGTAGTAACTCGTAGCACATTTTTCCATTGGGTTTCACTACCAGAACTTGATTAAGTGTGTAACATGCATTTGCTACTGCTTCATTCCAGAATTGAATAGGCAGTTTCGAGTCTGACAGCATAGTGCGTGCCGTCTCTATCAAGTTGTGCTTCTTTCGTTCAGCAACCCCGTTGATCTGAGGAGTGTAGGCAGAGGTGAATTGATGCACAATTCCCTTTCCTTGCAATAGGCCTCCACCCACTGATTCTTGAACTCGGTTCCGTTATCTGAGCGTACCTGTCGTACCTTCAGCTTGTATAGGGATACCAGTGTCGTTACTAATTCCTTGAAAGATTCAAATGTTTCTGATTTGGATTTGAGAAACATTACCCAAGAGAATCTTGAGTAGTCATCAGTAACTACATAGCAATACAAGTCGCCTGCGATGCTTCTTGTACTTACTAGACCAAACAGATCCATGTGAAGGAGCTCAAGAGGAAGTTCTATAGAGTGGACTTTCTTTTCCTTATGAGACTTCTTCGTCTGTTTGCCCTTTTTGCACGCAACACAGAAATCCGGAGTTGGAAGTTTTTGACATTTACTCCTCTCACGAGATCATTCTGTACCAAGTGATTCATCTTCCTCGGATTTATGTGTCCCATTCTCCTATGCCAGGAGATTGAGTCCTTCTTAGTAGCTTTGGACAAGAATCATTGAACTTCATGATCCGTTGTAGAGGCCTTTGAGAGATCCAAAACATAAAGATCATTATATCTTGAAGCTGAGATTAGAATTTGGTCCTCCAGAATCACGTAGTCCTTCTTTAGAACGTAGCACTTCTTGTTGTCAAAGACTACCTTGAATCCTTCATCACAAATTTGAGAGACTGAGAGCAGGTTATTTTGTAGTTGTTGGACGTAGTTTACCTTATCAAACTTAACCTTCTCATTTCCCACTTCCCCTTGGGCTGTGATGTACCCGCCTTTGTTTCCAGCAAATGAAACATGCCCTCCTTTGATTTGTCTAACGTTTAATAAGAGAGCTCTATTCCCAGTCATGTGCCTAGATGCTCCGCTATCTACAATCCACATGTTAGTCTCAGCACTATAGCGTACACCCTGCACATTCAACAAAAACATTGGTTCATGTTAGGAACCCAAGCTTTCACTGGCTTGGGTTTCCCTGAGGCATCACACATCATAAATTCAACCCATTGACCATTTGAGGTTGAGGGAAGCTCAGATTTTTGTTTGTTCTCATTTTCAGACGCGGAGGCGGATTTTTCTTTCCATAAACCAGCTTTGTGTAAGGCCTGTTTGTGATAGACAGACGACTGGCTGATGGATTGAACTTTTGGTTCACTAGCCCTTATTGGAGGCGTCGCTGAGTTCCTCTTAAAAGATCTAGGTGTAGATACAGAAAGTTCTACTTTCATCCTCAGTGTCTGATAATAAGGACACTGAGACGCTATATGAACATACTCTCCACAATTATAGCAGGATCTTCTTTCAACTTTACAGTTTATATGTTTTGGTGGAGATGTAAAAGTCACGCAGTTGACCTTATTATGTTTGGATTAAGACACTTCTTTATTAGATGTTTGATTTGGTTTTACAAACTTAATTGCTTTACCTGGTTTTACATCTTTTCACTCTTGTTTACCTGGACTTCGACATGACTTTGGTGATTGATTAGGTTTTATAGTCTTTTTGGTTCTAGTTGACTTGGTTTGACCCAGACTTCAAATTTACCTTTTCAAATTCAGTTTCTAGGTTAACACAAGGCATCTTTGCTTTTGCCTTTGAAGTGGCCTCCTTTTGTTTTGACTCAGATTCATGTGATTTACTTACGGAATCTGGATCACTAACAAGAGGAGTGGACACCACGTGATCCTTGATGGGGTTATTGTTAATCGTTTTGTTTTAACACTCTATTTGCCTCAGTGCACAGTTCCAGGTCCTTTACTAAGTAATTATTATGATCTAATAACCTAGCAAATTTTAAATCTATACTTTCTATAAATTTATTACAATCTAAACAAGCATGGTTATTAATAACTGGTCAGTAGTACTTACTTGAGATGTTGAAGATGAATCAGCCATGAGTACTGAATCTGTTTTCTCTCCGTTTTGCTGATTCTGACATTGATGCAATTTTTCTTCTTCAGGCAGGTGGTTGACCACGAGTATAGTGTCTTTAGAATTTGACATCGCAAGATCTACTGCTATGTCTCCCTCACTAGCAGAATCGTCATCATTGTCCTCCACATTAGCTATGTTGGACTCTCCCGGTGACATGAACCGAAAGCTCCAGTCCTATCCTTCATCCTCATTAGCAGTCAAGGCTTTGGGGTCCTTGCTTGATCAAGTAGAACTGCTAGATGTGGCTTTGTCCATACGATTGAATGACGGGAAGGGATTACCGTTCCTAGTGTTCTTTGGCTTTACACACTCCCATTTGAAGTGTCCCTTCTCGCCACAGTTGAAACAAGTAACCTTTGGCTTGTCGAAGTCAAAGGTTGTGTCTTTGGTAGCAACCAAGTTCTATCCGGTCTTTTTGACAAACTTTTTAGCTTGTCGGACAGCACTTGCCAAAGCTGACTGGGTTTGAGTAAGAGTGATATTCTTACTGAGAATAGAATATGATAATCAAGTCAATGATTGAGTGGCGGAAACAAACAATCACAGAACATTCAAAGCAAGAAAATTACTCATAAATGTTGTTTGTATTGATATATGAAAGTTGACAAGTTACAGAAAATAATTACAACAAAAATTCTCTCTCTATCAGCCGTCACCTCAGTACGAGGTTAACTATTCTATTTATAGGCAGACAAGATACCTTTACAAAATGACTAAACTACCACTGACCTATTATATCAGAAACTAGTCTAACTCTTGATCCGCATCTTTGCTTGTTCATCCGCATTGACAAATGCGGATGAGTTAGTCTTGATCAGCATTTCTACTTGATCATCAGCATTAGTAAGTTGGTCATCCACATTGGTTCATGCGGATGAACAAATACTTGTGCGCATTTGGTCGGTCATCCGTATTTGTCAATGCGGACGAGCAAAGTCTTGTCTGCATCTTCTTTTGTTCTTCTGCATTAGTCAATGCGGAAGAGTAACTTGTTCTTCAGCATGTGTTATGTCTTTCGCGTTAGTCAATTCGGAAGAGTAAACATTTCTCCGCATCAGAGTTATGTCTTCCGCATTAACTAATGCGGAAGATAACACTTGTTATTTTCCTTGCAGATCTTCATCCACATTGGTTCTTGGACTTGTGGGATTCCAGCTGAGCAATCATCAATTCACCCATCGAGTTGGCATGTATGATCCTTTCATGGTGCAACAATACTCCCCCTAAGGATTATACAGCCTAGTTTTCCTTAACGTTTACGAGGTGATTGATGTTGTGATGATTCAGCTAGGTCTTGTGGAGGTAGTATGAATGCAGCTTTAGTAGGATCCAGGATAGCCTTGATCATGTTTACAAAATCAGTTGCTTCTAACATCCTGTCTCTGCTTAGCACATGTATCTTCATTCTGCTCATGTTGTAGATGGTTTCCATTGGTAACTTTTTCAGTGAAATAGGTTCCCAGATGGCGATTGTAGAAAGACCATCTCTATGAATCAATAAACTCCCCACCCACATCCACTTCAAGTTTAACAATATTTCCAAGTTGTAGTGGTGTTTTCTTCTTCTTTCTTTTGTCTCTTTTAGTATTTATTCGATCATATGCTGGTTTCAACAATTTGATGCATTTCAGAAAGAAGTGCATGTCTTGTTCACCCAATTTGTTATTTAATTTCCTAAAGTGCTTGGTATAAATGTAGTGGATGTATGATTCATCAAGTAATCTTTCTTCATATCCGCCGAATAGTCTTATGTCAGCTCCCTCCTTTCCTCCCCACTTCCTTTCAATCACCATCTTATAGGTTTTCTCATCATAGTACACGTTTGAGATGGGAGTGGAGGAATGAGTACCAGATACTACTTTCCACTTCAATGATTCGGTTGGCTTTACCTTCAACTCAAGGAATACAATTTCCTCTGCTTGCACCTTTTTCTTCTTATCCAAGGGATTGACAAAAGTTTTATCTTTTCTCAAGCAAATTGTCTTTAATGAATTGAAGTTGTTTGTTCTTCTGAACATCTTAAGTATGTTCTCAAATTCATATCCCCTAAACATAGCTGCATGATTGATCAGTTCAAGTTGAGCTAGCTCCTTCAAATCATGAATCTCAAGGGCATTTACAAGAGCTGAGTACTCTGTAAAGAATTGTACTAGCCCTGAGATTCTCTTCACCATGAATATATTCCATGTGTTGTCATACTTCCAGGCTATTATCTTTTGATCTACCTTACCCTTGGGAGTAGACACCCTTCTGATCAGTTCTGCAGTAGTCAGTCCTTCTTGTAGTTTCAACTAAGATGGTTCTGCAAACCATTCAGGGTACTTGTGCAGCACTAGGGCAAGTAGTTCTTGGTCTTTTTGGTTCATCAACATGTCTTCAGCTGACACTCTGCTTCTTGGTTTGGTCCTTGACAATTCTTCTTCCAGTTTCTTGAGTTTTTCTTTCTTTTCATTAATCAATTGAAGAGTTGCAGCTCTTAAAGAATTTGTCTTCATGTTAGCAATCCTTCTTCTTGTGAATCCCTGACTTGAGAGGTATTCCTTCATTTCCTTATCAGACATATTATAAGGATCACCAAATAATGATTCATGGGATGAGGATGATTTCTTCATTTGAGACAGTTTGTGTAGGGGATCCCTTCTTGGCAATGGTATTTCATACCCTGTTGATTTCTTCAAAGATAAATCTTTATGCTTTGGAGTATCCTTTGTCATTGTTGTAACATCTCATATTTTTGTTAACTAAAGGTTAACTTTGTTTACTCTTACAAGGGTTATTATTGTCAATTTTGAAACTCATGTGTTGTGTGTGCTTATTCATTGAGTTTTTATGTATGAAACTTAAAAATATAATATTAAATAATAATAATTTTAATATTAATAAAAGAAACAATAATAACATTTATAATAATAATAATACTTTATGAAGTTACTTAAAAATGTTTAGGACTTAAATTAAGGGTGTTAAGGGGTTAATTTGTCATTTTAGAAACTTGAAATAGAAGCTTTGTGCATAAAATAATAAAAACATAAACCACAGGGACCATTGGTGCAAATTAATAGAATCCAATCTCCCCTTCTCTCTCTCACTTTTTCCGGCCGCCGGCCGCACAACTCCGGCGCGGCGCCGGTTAACTCGATTTCATTGGTTTTTAGCTCGATTTCGCTTCAAATTGGTGCCAAAAGACTCGGAAAAACACTTTGGACTCGAACCCACGACTTAATTGAGCGTTAAGGCTTGGAAAGGAGAGGCTCAAACCGAAAGGCGCACCTCAATCGGTTCATAACCGTTCAACGTACTCAAAATGATAATTAATCGAATCAAACGATGGGAAACGTTCGCGCAATCACTACTAAACTAAATGGGTAATTCAATTCAATCTTAACAAACAATTAATCATCAAATTGTAACCGAAGCTAACGAACCAAAGATGAAGATTGTTCGGGACTAAATCAATTAAACTGAATCCATTTAACAGAGGGGAAAGGTTTCACTCGATTCCTTCCAACTCTCTGGGCACACAATTTGTGAAATACATACTCCATCAAACAAAAATCAAGCCTTGTTCATCGAGTGTTCGTTGAAGTGAAATCAAGTTTCAAATCCTTAAATCAATCGAAACCAAGTAAGTTTGATACATGGTTGTGATCGATTAAGCAAGGGGAACAAAAGCCCCATGGTTAATTTGATCAACAACCTCGAATTGACGATCAGTTTGATGGATTGTGATCTAGGGTTCTTAAGGATTTGGGGGTTTTGTTAAGGTTAAATAATTAAGAATTAAAAATCAATACATACCACGGCTGAGAGCCTGGTTCACCGGTTAAGTTACTTCATTCACACACATGAGGTCCCGGGTTCGAACCCGGGCACCATCATGTTATTTTTTGAAGGGTTTTTACCCTTAATTATATTATAAAAAACTTTTTAATATATATAAAATTATTTTTATAAACTTTAATATTTCCAAAAGGCACCATATATTTTCTGTATTTCTCTTTTAGTTTAAATAATTATTTTTAATAAAAATTTTTAACAAAGATTGTTCATGAATAATAAAATGGATTACAAATAATAATTAAAAATTATTATTGTTTCAAAACGTTTCTTTTCAATTAATATTGTTTAATAGTACTTAATTCTTTTTGTTATAAAAATTTATTCAAACTTTATGAAACTTTGAAAATGTTAGAAGTGTTTATTTTTTTTGTATAAAATATAGATATATATATATTTTAGAAAATATAAATGATTTTCATTTTTTAAATATAATTATTTAACAAACCCCAAAATTCACTTAACCCTAGTACTCATTAATTAGTTAACCCATTATGTTTAAGCTTAAATCTTGTAATATCTATATACTAGGGTGCATTGTGAAGACTTTACGTTGGAACGACGATTACTATATCTTATTAATCATCTAATATATATTCTTTTTTTTACCAAGTGAGTTTTCCTTGCCCCTTTTTATATTTTCACACTAATTTGGGGTGAAACATGATACTTATTCTCATACACTTGTAAACGTTTAAACTTGTAAACACTTGCAATTCATATTTTTGTCATGGTTATTTGTGTTTTGTAAGTGTTTATATGAGATACATATTTTTGTTTGCAATCATTAACTATTGCTAGCCTGGCGACGTCTTAGATCTTTGGGCCTGACAAGCCTATTTGGTGCTAAAGCCGAGGTATTGCCGGCTCCTGATGACGTATGCTTGTTCATCATGGGAACCAAATACACTTAGCCAATCTTTTATACTTGTAATCAAGTCGAGGTTTGGTTGTAACGATATGTGTTCTATGACCTTACTTGCTTATGACCTATGACATGAATTGCTATTTGGAAACTCACCAACTATTTTTAGTTGACTCTTATTTTTATCATGTTTCAGGTCAACCTCAAGTTTAAAGTGATCCTTTTGAAGCATGCAATAATCTAGGACTTGGACCTAGTTAATAAAAAGTTTACATTATGTTATGTTATGTTTGAACTTATTACTTGTTTGAGACTTATGATTGTATTTCATTTCAAGAATTATGATAAAAATATTTACATTTTAATATAGCGTTATGTGGTTGTGAACAATCTTAAGCCTCACATCTCGATATTTCCGCCGTTAAGGTTGGGGTGTGATAGATTGGTATCAGAGCCCATAACTATAGGGATTTAGGTTATTAGAAATGGTGACCTAGACTATAGCTTATGCATGAACCTCATAGGATAATATTTATATTCTTGGAAATATATATATTGTTACATGCTACATAATGCTATACCTTACTTATGTGCAACTTGATGCCTTAGCATAGGTTTGCCTTGTAATTGTTTAAACTTTGTTATTTGTCTCTCTAAACTTAACTTTGACTCTTTGACTCGCCCCGACAAATGAAACTTCTTATCTTATTCTCGTCAACACGTGGGAACTTAAGCTTATGCTTATGATTTGAATCTTTAGACTTATGTCTAATCTATGTTAAATCTCATCAGGGTTTTGATTACATGAACCTAAGAAATTTGTGTGACACATAGACACCTGTATTATGGATTTCCTAGCAAAAGGCCCTCGGGCTAAGGCAAGCATATCGCATAAATCCTACGGGACTAGTTATGCTTACCTGGGGATTTCTGGAATGAGTGATAAACTATGGTCAACATACACAAATTTCTAAGGCGAGTGGGTCAACTTACCTTGACGTGTCAATGTTTCCAAATGGTAATGCATTACCAAATGGAACCATTCCATGTGCCTTACAACTTTTGCCTTATCGCTGTTGAACATTAATCCTTGTTGTTCCAATTCTCATATCTAACTCATTTTGTATATTCCAGCATGTCTCGTCATCATGGAAAACGTGGAAGTTCCATCGTAAGTTAGCCACCATGATTGCTCGACAAATGGCTGCTGTCATCCCGACCATGGTTGCTGAACTTAATAGCACCTTAATGACCAACGCTAGCAACAATAGTCATGGGGTAAATAGTGCTAACCAAGGGCGCAACAACCAAACTTGCACTTTAAAGCACTTTAGCTCATGTAAACCCACTAGTTTTAGTGGTAGGGAAGGAGCCACTGGTCTTCTGGAGTGGTTCGAGAGCATGGAGAACACCTTCGTCAACTGTGAGTGTCCCGGGGCACTCAAGTTCGTTATGCCACTAGCATGTTCCAACAAAGGGCTCTCACCTGGTGGAATAGCGAAAAAAGAAATCGTGGGCCCCATGCTATTCTGGCACTTACTTGGGAGGAGTTCAAGAATATCGCCATCGCGAAGTTCTGCCCGAGAAGCGAACTGCAAAAGTGGAGGAAGAATTTTGGAATTTAAAGCAAAACGATGGTGATCATTTGGCCTACTCAACTAGGCATCATGAGTTGAGTATACTGCTGCCTCATATGGTCGACACTGTCCCCCGCAACATCGAGAAGTTCATTAAGGGTGTACCACCCCAAATTCAAGATGTTGTGGTGGGTAGCCGACCCACAACCTTAGAAGAAGCCATTACTATCACCGCTCACTCACCGAGAACCATATACGAGCGGGCACCATGTCTGTGAAGGGTGCCAAAAAGGTGGAAAGGACGGCTATCGAGGCCGTTAAGGAGACCAAAGCTGAACCGTCCAACAACAACAACAACAAGAAGCGCAAGTTCACATCGGCGCATAACTATGTTGTGGCTGCACCTAAACAACCCCAAAGACAACTTGAATCTGCGGCTACACCTGTGGCACAAGTGCCTGGGGCTAGGACTTATGCTGGTCCTCAGCCTATGTGCAACACGTGTAGGTATCATCATCCGGGAATCAACCATGCCGCATCTGTACCTTATGCGGTAAATATGGTCATTTGGTGGCGACTTGCCACCGTGCACCTAACAATGCCGTCGTGGTCACAAACCGTGTTTGCTACAACTGTGGGGAACCTGGTCATTTTCGGCCACAATGCCCTCGTCTTGTGGGTAATGTTCCACAAGCTCAAGGACGTGCTTTCAACATCAACGCCAACCAAGCACAAGCAAACAATGATGTGGTAAATGGTATGTCAACTCACCCTTAACTTTTGTGATCCGTTTCTCTTCATACTATACCTAAATTGTTCAATATCTTAAAACTTGACTAGGTATGTTCCTTATTAACAAAACTTATGCTTATGTCTTATTTGATTCGGGAGCCGATAAAAGTTTTGTTTTATTAGAGTTTGAACTCATACTTGCTAAGCCAAATACGAAACTAGAAAGACCTCTTACTGTTGATGTTTCCAATGGAGAACCGATCACCGTTGACGTCATCATTCGTGATTGCATCTTAAGTCTTGACACGCATGATTTTCTTATCGATCTTATCCCTATGAAACTTGGAAGCTTCGATGTCATCATTGGTATGGATTGGTTAGCCAAACACCATGCCGAGATCGTTTGTTTCGAGAAGTGCATCTGTATACCGTTACCTTCCGGTGATACTTTGAAGGTGTTCGGTGAAAAATCTTCCAAAGGACTTAAACTCATGTCCTGCACTCAAGCCCGAAAATGCTTAAGCAAGAAGTATATGGCTTTCTTGGCTTATGTGGTCAACACGAAAGTCAAAGGAAAGAACTTAAGGATGTCTCTATCGTACGAGACTTTCCTGAAGTATTTCCTGATGACCTTAGTGGTTTACCTCCCGTGCATGAAGTTGAGTTTAAAATCGACTTGATACCGGGAGCAAACCCCGTGGCTAAGTCACCATATCGGCTTGCACCATCGGAAATGCAAGAACTCTCTAGTCAACTTCAAGAGCTATCCGAGAAGGGCTTCATCCGACCTAGTTCTTCGCCTTGGGGTGCACCTGTTCTTTTCGTGAAGAAGAAAGATGGATCATTTCGTATGTGCATCGATTATCGTGAGCTTAACAATCTTACCATCAAGAACCGTTATCCTCTTCCTCGTATTGATGATTTGTTTGACCAACTTCAAGGGGCTGCTATTTTCTCGAAGATCGATTTACGTTCTGGCTATCATCATTTGCGAGTCCATGATGATGATACCCCAAAGACCGCTTTTCGTACTCGTTATGGACACTATGAGTTTATGGTGATGCCTTTTGGTTTAACCAATGCTCCTGCTGTCTTCATGGATCTCATGAATCGAGTATGCAAGCCTTATCTAGACAAGTTTGTGATCGTCTTCATTGATGACATATTTATCTATTCCAAGTCCACACCGATCATGAGCTGCATTTGAGATTGGTTCTTGAGTTGTTGAAGAATGAGCAATTGTACGCAAAGTTCTCTAAGTGTGACTTCTGGCTCGAGGAAGTTCAATTTCTAGGACACGTGGTGAATAGCCAAGGAATTCACGTTGACCCTGCAAAGGTGGAAGCTGTGAAGAATTGGTGTGTTCCTACTACTCCTACCGAAGTTCGTTCTTTTCTTGGTCTTGCTGGTTATTATCGGCGATTTATTGCCAATTTCTCGAGGATCGCGAAACCGCTCACTACTTTGACACAAAAGAATAAACCATTCGAGTGGGGTTCCGAGCAAGAAGAAGCTTTTGAAGCGTTAAAGCATAAGTTATGCAATGCTCCTATCTTGACCCTACTCGATGGAAACGATGATTTCACCGTGTATTGTGATGCATCTAAAGAGGGCCTTGGTTGTGTTCTTATGCAAGGAGGGAAGGTCATAGCTTACGCATCGAGGCAATTGAAGGTTCACGAGGTGAATTACACAACTCATGATCTCGAGCTTGGTGCGGTTGTATTTGCTTTGAAGATTTGGAGGCACTATGTGTATGGTACGCAATGTATAGTCTACACCGATCACAAAAGCCTTCAACACGTTTTCAATCAAAAAGATCTCAACATGAGACAACGTCGTTGGGTGGAGTTGATTAGTGACTATGATTGTGACATTCGTTACCATCCTGGTAAAGCAACGTTGTAGCCGATGCACTAAGCCGAATGATTCACAACAAGATGATCTCATTCCAAGAAATTCGCGAACGACGTCAATGGTTTGACACTTTGGGTGAGTTCGATACTGAGATCCGACTAGATGTCAACGAGACCACCGTACTACTACAAAACCTGAGAATAGATAGTGACATCGATTCTAGCATCCTGGAGGCTCAACAAATGGTTAAACGAGAAGGAAGAATGAAGGACGAAATGGAGCATAATCTTCTAACCCACTTGGAAACGAAACCCAATGGGTTGATGTACTTCGCCAATCACATTTGGATTCCAAATCACGATAACATTCGTACCTTTATTATGAACGAAGCTCATCAAACCCGTTATTCTATTCATCCTGGTTCTGATAAGATGTACATGGACCTACGTGGTCAATATTTGTGGCCTGGAATGAAGAAAGACATAGCGACTTATGTAGCTAAGTGCCTCACATCTACGAAGGTTAAAGCCGAACATCAACGTCCAAGTGGATTACTTGAGCAACCCGAGATTCCTATGTGGAAGTGGGAACACATATCCATGGACTTCATAACCAAGCTACCCCGAACCTCTCGAGGACATGATAGCATATGGGTGATGTTTGACCGATTGACCAAATCGGCACATTTTATACCTATACGTGACACTTACAAAACATCAAGGTTAGCTTGTATATACGTTGATGAGATTGTAAGTCGTCATGGGGTACCTCTGCACATCATATCCGACCGAGACGCTCGTTTCACTTCGCATTTTTGGTCGTCTATGCAAGAACTCTTGGGTACACAATTGGACCTAAGCACAGCTCACCGTCCTCAAACTGATGGTCAAACCGAGCGAATGATCCAAACCTTGGAGGATTTGCTACGCCTTTGTGTTCTTAACGTTGGTGGCGATTGGGATACGCATCTACCGCTCGCGGAATTTTCGTATAACAATAGTTACCACTCGAGTATCAAGATGGCACCGTTTGAAGCACTTTATGGTCGAAAATGTCGTTCACCGATCTGTTGGAGCGACATTGGTGAAAACTTCATCACTGGTCCTGAACTTATACAAGAGACGACCCATAAAGTTTCTATTATTCACAAGAACCTTGAAGTGGCGAGAAGTTGTCAAAAGAGCTATGTCAAGAAGCGATGTAAGCCATTGGAATTCCAAGTTGCGGAGATGGTTCTTCTTAAGGTTTCACCGTGGAAAGGTGTGGTTCGCTTTGGAAAGAAGGGAAAACTGGCTCCAAGGTTTGTAGGACCTTTCAAAATCCTGAAAAGGATTGGGAAAGTGGCTTATAAACTAGAGTTACCTTCCGACCTTAGTGGAATTCATCATGTGTTCCACGTCTCAATTTGAGAAAGTGTTTGGCTGACGAAAGTCTGTATGTTCCGCTGGAAGACATTCAGATCGATGAGTCCTTGCATTTCGTCGAGAAACCTGTTGAAATCATGGATAGTATAATGAAGAAGACTAGAACCACGACAACCCCGATCGTCAAGGTTCGGTAGGAAAATAAACGTGGCGCTGAATTTACTTGGGAACGTGAGGAGCACATGAAGAAGAGATACCCATTCTTATTTGTATAGTTTCATTTCTTTTAATTTCGGGACAAAATTCTTTTAAGTTGGGGAGACTGTAACATCTCATATTTTTGTTAACTAAACGTTAACTTCGTTTACTCTTACAAGGTTATATTGTCAATTTTGAAACTCATGTGTTGTTTGTGCTTATTCATTGAGTTTTTATGTATGAAAGTTAAAAATATAATATTAAATAATAATAATTTTAATATTAATAAAAGAAACAATAATAACAATTATAATAATAATACTTTATTAAGTTACTTAAAAAGGTTTAGGACTTAAATTAAGGGTGTTAAGGGGTTAATTTGTCATTTTAGAAACTTCAAATAGAAGCTTTGTGCATAAAATAATAAAAACATAAACCAAAGGGACCATTGGTGTAAATTAATAGAATCCAATCTCCCCTTCTCTCTCTCTCACATTTTTCCGGCCGCCGGCCGGCACAACTCCGGCGCGGCGCCGGTTAACTCGATTTCATTGGTTTTTAGCTCGATTTCGCTTCAAATTGGTGCCAAAAGACTCGGAAAAACACTTTGGACTCGAACCCACGACTTAATTGAGCGTTAAGGCTTGGAATGGAGAGGCTCAAACCGAAAGGCGCACCTCAATCGGTTCATAACCGTTCAACGTACTCAAAATGATAATTAATCAAATCAAACGATGGGAAACGTTCGCGCAATCACTACTAAACTAAATTGGTAATTCAATTCGAGCTTAACAAACAATTAATCATCAAATTGTAACCGAAGCTAACGAATCAAAGATGAAGATTGTTCGGGACTAAATCAATTAAATTGAATCCATTTAACAGAGGGGAAAGGTTTCACTCGATTCCTTCCAACTCTCTGTGCACACAATTTGTGAAATACATACTCCATCAAACAAAAATCAAGCCTTGTTCATCGAGTGTTCATTGAAGTGAAATCAAGTTTCAAATCCTTAAATCAATCGAAACCAAGTAAGTTTGATACATGGTTGTGATCGATTAAGCAAGGGGAACAAAAGCCCCATGGTTAATTTGATCAACAACCTCGAATTGACGATCAGTTTGATGGATTGTGATCTAGGGTTCTTAAGGATTTGGGGGTTTTGTTAAGGTTTCATATTTAAGAATTAAAAATCAATACATACCGCGGCTGAGAGCCTGGTTCACTGGTTAAGTTACTTCATTCACACACATGAGGTCCCGAGTTCGAACCCGGGCACCATCATGTTATTTTTTGAAGGGTTTTTACCCTTAATTAAATTATAAAAAACTTTTTAATATATAAAAATTATTTTTATAAACTTTAAATATTTCCAAAAGGCACCATATATTTGCTGTATTTCTCTTTTAGTTTAAGTAGTTATTTTTAATAAAACATTTTAACAAAGATTGTTCATGAATAATAAAATGGATTACAAATAATAATTAAAAATTATTATTGTTTCAAAACATTTCTTTTCAATTAATATGGTACTTAATTCTTTTTGTTATAAAAATTCATTCAAACTTTATGAAACTTTCAAAATATTATAAGTGTTTCTTTTTTTTTTGTATAAAATATAGATATATATATTTTTAGAAAATATAAATGATTTTCATTTGTTAAATATAATTATTTAACAAACCCCAAAATTCACTTAACCCTAGTACTCATTAATTAGTTAAACCCATTATGTTTAAGCTTAAATCTTGTAATATCTATATACTAGGGTGTATTGTGAAGACTTTACGTTGGAACGACAATTACTATATCTTATTAATCATCTAATATATATTCTTTTTTTTACCAAGTGAGTTTTCCTTGCCCCTTTTTATATTTTCACACTAATTGGGGTGAAACATGATATTTATTCTCATACACTTGTAAACGTTTAAACTTGTAACACTTGCAATTCATATTTTTGTCATGGTTATTTGTGTTTTGTAAGTGTTTATATGAGATACATATTTTTGTTTGCAATCATTAACTATTGCTAGCCTGGCGACGTCTTAGATCTTTGGGCCTGACAAACCTATTTGGTGCTAAAGCCGAGGTATTGCCGGTCCTGATGACGTATGCTTGTTCATCATGGGAACCAAATACACTTAGCCAATCTTTTATACTTGTAATCAAGTCGAGGTTTGGTTGTAACGATATGTGTTCTTAACCTTACTTGCTTATGACCTATGACATGAATTACTACTTGTAACCTTTTTCATATTATGTATGAAGACCTTGGAAACTCACCAACTATTTTTAGTTGACTCTTATTTTTATCATGTTTCAGGTCAACCTCAAGTTTAAAGTGATCCTTTTGAAGCATGCAATAATCTAGGACTTGGACCTAGTTAATAAAAGTTTACATTATGTTATGTTATGTTTGAACTTATTACTTGTTTGAGACTTATGATTGTATTTCATTTCAAGATTTATGATAAAAATATTTACATTTTAATATAGCGTTATGTGGCTGTGAACAATCTTAACCCTCACATCTCGACGTTTCCGCCGTCAAGGTTGGGGTGTGACAATTGTTTTCTCATATTTAGTGTCTATTGTTGGATCAAGCAACATTTTTACTTTCTCTTCCTCCTCCTTCATTCTCTCATAAGCCTTTCCAAACACTTCATCAGGATCATAGCCTTGATTGATCAGAAACATGGCTTTAATCATCAAGTCATCAGTTTGTGCTTTGGTTGCCATGTCTTCCACTGCGTGTTCTGCTTTAATAGTACTATCCATGAGAACATCCTTTTCAACTTCATATCTACCAGCAATTTCACCTTCTTCTAAATCAATTGCACCAGCCAGTTTCTTCAACTGACCTTTGCCTGCTCATGTTCTTCCAAAAATTCAGCAATTGCTCCTAGACTTGTTGGGTCATCTTTTGGTTTCTTTGCTTGTTCTTCTTCAACTATTGGTCTCTTACCTTTGGATTTTTCAGCTAAGTACTTCCTCTTCGTGAGTAAGTTTGAAGTTGAGGGCTAGAGGTTTTAGCTTGTTCTTCTAGTTCAGGTACCTTTTCAGGTGTGCTTGGCTGTTGATCCTTCATTTTACTTTTCTCATTCTCTTTCTGTTTTGGTCCAATTTCTTCTTTCCTTTCTTTTTCATACTTTCTTTGAGTTCTTCCTTTTGTTCTTTAGATAATGAGATAGCAGGGACAATTTGCAGAGTTAATTCTTTTTCCAAAGGCACTGGTGATTTGGGGATAAAGACAATAGGCTCTGACTTAGTTCTTTGGTTGTTTATGAATTCCCAAAAGTCATCATCAATGCTGAATTGTTCAGATGAAAAACTATCCAATGCATTGAAGAGTTCTTCAAGTTCACCTTTTTCATAGTTAGAGTAACCAGTGTTTCCATAATACACTACCATGTCTACACTTTGATCTTTAAACTCAGTTTGACTTTCATCATCTCCTTTCTTCTTCTACATCTTCTTTTTCTTGTTCTTCTTTCTCATCATCATTATGCACTCCAGTTCTTTGGATCTTAATCATCATTTCAAGCTCGGATATCCTTTTGTTCTTGCTGTCAATTTCCTTTTTCAAGTTTTGAGATGGTATCAGCTTGTTCTTCTATGATATTTTCTTGTTCCTCCATTGCTATTGTTTGAATTTCAAGAGTGTCTATATGTCCATGACTTCTTCTCTTGAGTGCTTAAGGCAGCCTTTACAACTTCAATTTCTTTATCTTTCTCAATTAATTCAGCCTTATGTTTATCTTTAAGATCTTTATCTCGTGTTCCTTCTCATCTAGTCCTAGAAATCTATCATCTATGATTCTTGCCCTTCTGCTTAGAATTCTCTCCATTCTTTCAATCTTATGCATCAATTCAGTGATCAATTCATCCTTGTCATCTCGTCTATTGATGTCAGATTCAGCATAGCTGTAAGGATTCCTTAAGTTTGATGCAACCCAAAACATCCAAAGTGTCTCAGCAACATGCACTAAGTACTGAAGTGAAGAATGCTTCGGAAGTTTTACACAATACATTAGAAAACATTCTAAGTGTAAAATCTTCCGAAGCCAAGACCAATATCTTCCGAAGCCAAACATGAAGTCTTCTGAAGCTTCAAGAGACAAAGTCTTCCGAAGCTTCACCCTATGAAGACAGATTTCTTCCGAAGACTTTTAGTACACATGCTTTATCTGATTACTGTTCCATAAAGCACCTTTTCCGCTGCATCTCTGATAAGTCACCAACTTACAAGAGTTGGTGAAAAGGTCCATGCTTTTGGTAACTGTACATTGAGGTCTTGAGTCTAAAACTTTCCACTTTATGTACTTTATCCTTTTTGTAATGTATAAGGATGTGAGTATGGCATGTCATAGTCACAAAGTCAAAAGGCAGATATGCCTTTTGATTCTACAATTGATTTTGTTAGTGTCTAGTCAATTGTATCCAGCTGGCTTTCATAGTATAGCCGGCTGTAGGTTGTAGTATAAGTATTTCAAGTTTCTTGTATCTTTATATACTTTGTAACACTTGTAAAAGAACTTGAGAAAACAATATACTGCATCCTTGAAAACGATATTCTCCTGTTCTGTCTCTTGCTTTACTTGTGTTCTTTGTATCACTTTTGGTTAACCCAGTTTACTGTTTGATTAGAGTTTACATAATCTCCTCATTGTGTTGTTGTGTTGTAATTGTGTTCAAACCCTTAAACGATCCTGCAATTGGTATGTGAGCACTCAGGCTCTTGATATAAGAGCTAACCATCTTAAGATCCCTCACACACACAAAAACTAAACTCTTCAAATGGCTTCCATCTCAAAGACTGATATGGAGACTGGAACCATGAACAAATCCCCACTGATCACTCTTGATGATTTTGACACCTGGTGCATGAGGATGGAAGGCTTCATCAGGTCTCTTAACTCAAGAATGTGGGAATCTATTGAAAATGGACCTTTCATACCTAGCACCCCCTCTTCTACTGGTGCTGGTATGATTCCTAAAGATATGGTCAACTACTCAGATGAAGATAGAAAAAGAGTAGAGATTGACAGGAAGGCCATGACTGCTCTTCAGACTGCTCTCCCAAACTCTGTATACAGAGGTTTTAAGAAGTGCAAAACAGCTAAACAGCTGTAGGATGCACTGAAGCTGATGTATGAAGGCTCCTCTGAAACCAAGGAGAACAAGAAAGATCTTCTGAAGCAGCAGTTTGAAAATTTCACCTTTAAAGCAGGTGAAACCATGACCCAACAATACTTCAGGTATGTTGAGATTGTGGATACCCTAGTGGATGGAGGAGTTCCTCTTGAGAACAGAGACATTGTAAGGAAGCTCATGTCCTTACTTCCTAGGCAATGGACACACTATTGTGTGGTGATCAAGAGGACTGAGAACCTTAAAACTCTTACTCTGACAGAGTTATATGGGATTCTCAGTGGATACCAGATGGAGATGAACATACAAGGTTCATCTGGCAACTCCAACAATCAAATGGGTTCAGCCCTTCATGTGGTTGAAAAGGACAGCATAGAACCCCAACATCATCTCATATGCTACCCTGAAAACTCACAAAAGGGTCCTTTCATCACCTTCCCGGAGACACCAAGGGAAAACTTTACTCAAGGAAGTCCATTCCAAGAGACAAGTTCTTCTCAAGCCTTTGTGTCTACTGATGAAAGCTGTGGGAATTATCTCTTCACTCTTGAAGACCTGGACTGCATTCATCTAGATGACCTGGAATACATGGAGATAGTTCAGCAGATGGCTCTTCTCACTCACAGAGCCAAGAAGTTCTACAAGAGAAGAGGAAGAAGATTTCCAAGCAATGCTACCAGTGGAAAGTTTGGGCTGGATAAAAGCAAAGTTATGTGTTACAACTGTAACCTTATGGGTCACTTTGCTAGGGAGTGTAAGGCACCTAAAGCAAATGGGAGCCAAACACCACCCAGACCAAACTACACTGACAAAGCTCCTCAGTCTGAGAAGCCTAAGCAACATGTTGTTGTTGCTGTTGAAGAAGGAGGCTTTGACTGGAGTTTTCAGGCGGAAGATGCTTCTCCAAACCAAGCACTGATGGCTGACCATGATGAAGCCAAGGTATTGGAACATATCTATACTCCTAAATGCATTGCTAAAGTGAATAGATACAGGTCCCACAACTTAGAGATGAGATCCGATCTTGAGTCATTAAACATATTAAAATCTGATTTTAGAAAGTCTGAAAATGATTACAAGTTAAAAATAGAAGATTTGGAGAAAACCATTTCAGTACTAAAACATGAACATACAGATTTTAGAACTCAGATCCAAGATCTCATAACTAAATTGACTGAGTGCCAGGCTGAGCTTGTGATCAGCAAGCCAAGGCAGAGAAAAGTGTTCTTGAAGAAGAGACCTTCAAAAACATGATATCCTCATCCCTGCATAACAAAGTGTGCTATCAAAATAGACAGGGACTAGGATCAAATGAGATAGCTCCTCCACACACAATCTTGTCTGTAAGATATCCTAGGTGTGGAACTTGTGAAGATGAGCTTCCTCTCATAGATCCTATAAGTGAGGATGATGAAGAAGTGATAGTGAAGAATTCCTTTGAGAAGAGTGAAGAAGAGGATTCTTCCAAGGGCCACTATCCTTCTGAGGAGAAGAAATCATCTGTGATGACCAAGTCCAAAAGAAAGAACTTGATCAAGAAGAGCAAAAGGAAAGCAAAGAAGGCTCAAGAAATCAAGGCTACTTTTGATGCTAAGCAGAAACAAGTTTTTATCTCTGCAGGTTTCAAAGTAGTAAGGACTGTAGACATCAACCAAGACTCCTCATCTAAGAGTCCTGGTTCATGTTCAAATCATCTCAGAGCAAAGAAGAAGACTAAGCTGCTGTGTACCACTGCTGCACAGCCTGGACCATCAAACTCCAAGAACAGTTCACAGCCCAAAAGAACTGTCTCAGCATCTACCAAGATGAAGGTGGAGAAGGGATGTGACCAAAGCCAGTCTTGCTCTCAAAAGGAGACTCTTTTAAAGAAGAAAATGTTATGTGTCATGTGTGAAAATACATCTCACATTGCTAAGGATTGCCCATACAATCCTAGAAGTACCATCCACATGACCAATACAAAGACTTCAAAGAATCTCAAGAAGTCTCAAGCTTCGGAAGGAAAGTCTGTTTCCTTCGGAAGCTCCAAATCAAAGAAGAAGGTAAATGGAAAATTACCTTCAGTAGTAAAATTGGTCTCGGAAGAAAGGAGTTCTTACGAAGCACTGAAGTCTGCTGCAGTGACTGCAGAATCTTCTGAAGGTTCAGTCATCAAAACCTGTGAAGTTCCAAAAGCTTCAAAGGTTTTGAAGGTCAAGTCCAAGAGTCCAAAGGTGGTGTGGAAGTCTAAGAAAGACCAAATGATTGAAATTTCTCCATCAACAATAGCTGAAGATCATCACAGTACAACCATAGGATCTATTACTGTTGCATTACCTTCTATTACACTTACTGAGCCCAAGACAAGTACGGCTTGGGTTTCCAAAAGTAACTAATCATTTTCTTTGTGCAGGAATAGCTCAAGACAAACGGAAACGTCTGGATAATTGACAGTGGCTGTTCCAGGCACATGATAGGCAATAGGTCTCTACTCTATAATTTTGAGAGAATTGATGGAGGACCAGTTGCTTTTGGAGGAGATGAAGGTGGTTACATTTCTGGAAGGGGCAAGGTCACAAATGGTAAGCTCAACATTGAAAAGGTAAACTTTGTTAAGGAGCTTGGGTACAATCTTCTGAATGTATCCCAATTTTGTGATCAAAGAAATAACATGCTCTTTACTGAGCATGAGTGCATTGTTCTCAAGCCTGGTATGGTCATTCCTCTTGAGCACATCCTGCTCAGAGCCCCTAGGAAAGGGAACATGTACAAGATGGATTTGCAAGAAACATCTCCCTCTGGAGAAGTTTCATGCTTTCTATCTAAAGCCAATAGTGATGAGTCTTTCCTATGGCATAAAAGAATGTGCCATGTAAACTTTAAAAACATGAATAAATTGATTAAGCATGATGTGGTAACTGGAATGCCAAAGCAAGAGTTTACAAGTGATGATCATTGTGTTGCATGCCTAAAAAGGAAGCAACATAAGGCATCCCATAAGCCTAAGGAAATGAACTCCATCACTACACCCCTACACTTGTTACATATGGATCTCTTTGGCCCCACGAGTGTAATGAGTTTAGGAAGGACCTTATACTGTCTAGTGATCACAGATGATTTTACAAGATTCACTTGGGTCTTCTTCCTTAGAACTAAAGATGAGACTCCTGAGATTCTAAAGAATTTCATCTTAAAGATTGAGAATCAATGTGATCACAAGGTCAAAACCATAAGATGTGATCAAGGAACTAAATTCAAGAACCAAATCCTTGATACATTTTGTGATGAAAAGGGTATTACAAGACAATACAGTGCTCCCAGGACTCCTCAGCAAAACGGAGTTGCTGAGAGGAGAAACAGGACACTTATTGAAGCTGCAAGAACTATGCTGTCTGACTCTAAACTGCCTATCACCTTCTGGGCAGAGGCAGTTAATACTGCTTGCTATGTGCAAAATAGAGTTTTAGTAGTTAAGACACATGGTAAGACTCCTTATGAACTTTGGCACAAGAGAAACCTTTCATTGGTTTTCTCAGGTCATTTGGATGTCCTTGCACCATCTTGAATACCAAAGATCAAGTTGCCAAGTTTGCTGAGAAATCAGACGATGGACACTTCATTGGATACTCTTCCCAAGCTAAAGCTTATAGAGTATACAATCTCAGAACAAGAATTATTGAGGAGTCAACCAATGTGACTTTCAATGAGCACACACCCAGTATGGATGGTTCTGGTCCGGATTGGCTATTTGATCTTGATTTAGTTACCAACTGTTTTAATAAATCTTGTGAGCATGTTTCAGGATCTGCAGAAAATTTTAATACAGGTGATCCTGATCCAAGATTTGAGCTAGGAAGACCTTCAACTCACACACCTTCAGCTCCAGTTGAAACTACTTCAGCAAATGAGGTTTCTATCAGCACAACAATGACAAATCCAGCTGATACATCTAGCATGCCTTCAAATTCCAGCTCAGAGGCTTCTCAACCAGATAAAGACATCTCAGTTGCAGAAGACAACAATGGTGATGGTGATAGTGATCAAGAATTTCTTGATGCTAATAACCATACCATAGATGACAACATCAATGATGTCACACACTCATTGGAACAAGTTAATCTTGATAAGTGTGATAATGTGGAGGATCAATCTTCAAGATCAGATCTAAATTTCTCAAATTTGGATCTATCTCAGCAACTTGCTGTGATCCCTCAGCTAAGGATCCACAAGTCTCATCCTACCACAAACATCATTGGAGATGTTATCTCCGGGGTAAAGACAAGAGGGCAAACCCATGAAGCAAGTGTTTGTCTTCACTCCTGTTTTCTATCCCAGTTAGAGCCAATGAAAGTTGAGGAGGCTCTAAAGGATGGAAGTTGGGTTGAAGCTATGCAACAAGAGCTGCTTCAATTCAAAAGACAGAAGTTTGGAACCTTTGTCCTCTTCCTCATGGGAAGACTACCATTGGAACCAAATGGGTTTTTAGGAATAAGAAGGATGATAGAGGAATCATCATCAAGAACAAGGCCAGACTAGTTGTTCAAGGATACACACAAGAAGAAGGGATTGATTACACTGATGTCTTTGCTCCTGTAGCAAGACTAGAAGCTGTTAGGATATTCCTGGCATTTGCTGCATCCAAGAATTTCAAAGTCTATCAACTTGATGTAAAGTGTGCTTTCTTATATGGAGTGATTGATGAGGAGGTTTATGTCAAACAACCACCTGGTTTTGTAGATCCTGATCATCCTGATTATGTCTGCAAGCTTGACAAAGCTCTTTATGGGCTGCATCAGGCACCCAGGAAGTGGTATGAGACACTGTCTGAGTATCTCTGTAGACATGGATACAGGAGAGGTACTATAGATGGAACTCTCTTCATCAAAGGACAAGGAAAAGACATTCTGCTAGTTCAAGTATATGTGGATGACATCCTCTTTGGTTCAACCAATTCAAAGCTCTGCAAAGACTTTGAAAAGCTGATGAAAGACAGATTTGAAATGAGTTCAATGGGAGAACTCAACTTCTTTCTGGGAATTCAAGTGAAGCAGGTTGAAGATGGCATCTTCATAAGTCAGTTGAGTATGTTCAAGACATACTCAAGAGATTCAACATGACTGATTGTAAGATTGCTAAGACACCCATAGCCAGAAACCACTCCCTTGGTCCAGATCTTGAGGGGGAGTGTGTAGATGAGCACTTATACAGGGCTACGATTGGGTCTCTTATGTATCTTACTGTTAGGATCTCAGCCCTTGGTTTAATCGATTGAACAGATATAGCAGCGGAATAGCTCAGAATTAGACAAATTCAAACAAGAACAATTGATATAAAACGATAAAAGAATTTTGTTATAGAGGAGAAATATCCGACAAAAGGAATATTGCATTAAGATTGTCGGCCTCAAAGGCACGATTACAGGTGAGTCATCTTCCTTATAAAGGAAAGAATGACGTAGGCTGATGTCACCTGAAAGTGACATGTAACCGTTTTATAACTACTGATGTTTAACAACTACTGAAGATGTCAACAACTGACATCTTCTTACAAATGTTCCTAAGTGTTAAACATCTTATTTACAACTACTGAAAAACATAAAACTACTGAAACTACAACAACTGAAGAACAGCCTCTTCAGTTGTTTACAAGTAATGAAAAGAAAAATAAACAAACTACTGAAAGGAAAAGAAAACTACTGAAGAAGAAAAACCATCACAACAACTGAAGAAGCCCTCTTCAGCTGTTGTCATCAGCTGTTAACATCAGCTGATGTCTTCAGTACTTGAACATCAGACTTTGTCTTTCAGCTGTTGATCTTCAGTCTTTGTCTTCAGTACTTGTTGAAGTCTTCAGACTTTAGATCTTCAGCTGTTGTCTCAGTCTTTGTCTTCAGTACTTCAGACGTACTTCAGCAGTTGTATTCTTCAGACTTTGTAGAACAGCTGATCAGGTCTTCTTCAGCTGTTGTGATGTCTTGTGGGACTTAGAGGTTTCTCTGATCAGGCTCATTGGTTCTTTTGGTCCAACAAACTCCCCCTGAACCAATGCAACCAAAACCTCTAAGTTATTGACGAGTCCCACTTATTTTGGCAGATAGATTGGTCTCTTTATCCTCTTGATCAGATGAGAAGTGACCCTTTTTCAGCACCGGCCTGGAAGAAGTCTCTGATGATCTGTTTGGCATGATATGGTTGGGAGCTCTGTATTGGGGACTTGGACACCGAGCTGTTGCCCCAACCATGAGATCTACTTCCCGTGTATCAGCCATATGATTCCCTGGTGTAAGCCCTTAAAAACATGA
Organism: Flaveria trinervia; assembly: GCA_025506515.1. Lineage (NCBI taxonomy): Eukaryota > Viridiplantae > Streptophyta > Magnoliopsida > Asterales > Asteraceae > Flaveria > Flaveria trinervia. Next base: position 35,665,596 of record CM046455.1, read on the forward strand.
TTTGCTCATCCATTGTCAGCACCTCGGGCACACCATCAAATAATCCTTCTCGGCCATACACTTCAGATATGTACTTGGCCTGTTTTCCATTCTTGAGCTCAACCGTGGTTATTTGTCTATAAGCAAACTCATCTGGATGAGTTCCTTCTAAGAGCAGGTTGAGCTCTTCTTGTTTGAAGTTTTCAAGTCGTTTGTAAACCAATCCCTTCTTTATAATTTTGTTCTCTAACATCTTTTGAGGTGGTTGTTTGGCTTCATAGGCTTTCTTGAACTCTTCAACAATTTCCCAAGGGGACACTACAAGCACCACAGTGATGTCTTCGTCGACAACTCTCTTCACTTGGCCCCTGTATCTTGAAGGAATTCTTTCTTGACAATCCGGTGTGCCACCTAGGATCAGGCCATATCCTTACTCTTTCCCTTTGGTATTGAAAGGTATTAGCAAGGGGTGTACAATCTTAATACTTCTTTCTTCATGCGATCATTGAAGAGGATGTAGCATATGCTTTGTCAATGCTTTTCAGCATTTCCTCATCATGTTTTGCATCTGTTCCTCTTCAATCTTTATCATTACATCATGCATTTGAGAAGCAGGAGTGATGGACATTGGTTAGCCTTAGGCAAAGTAATGACTGCAGAGAGTGGCAGTCTGTCTTCATCCTCCTCTTCATCTTCATCAGGCCTCAGTACCTTTCTTTTCTTTTGGCTAGGTACATCAATGGCAATGGGTTTTAGGGTAAAGGATTTGGTTTTGTGGGTTGGATGGTTGGTTAGAGGGTAAAGGAGTTGTTTTAGTGGGTTGTGGAGATAGTGATTTTGAGGATTGAGGCTTTTCAGACTGTTTTAGCATTTTGGCTGTAGGGAGGCTTTGGTAAATTTTGTCAGTTCTTTTCGATTCCACAAACCCAGCTTCATTCAGTACCTCAATCACTAAACCTTTGGAGTATTCTTCAGACGAACAAATCTTGGTGGTTATTGCCAAGATGTTGTCCCTGGTCCAGGCCCTTATTTCCATTAGAGATCTTCCCAAGTATTTAGCTATAAATCTGATCATTATCTCCAGCCTTTCTCTTTCTAAGGCATCATAGCTAGCCCATCTTGAATTGATCTCCTCTGTTTCCATCCTTCTGATCTCGGAGTCTAGTTGTTTGATGTCGAAACCCTGCCTATACAACTGCTCAATGATTTTATCCATTGAACGGTTATGGTTGGCGTCAGCTTCTTTCACCATATCCTTCAGCTCCTTCTCCTTCTCAGACTCTCCTTTTCTCTTTTGATATGTGACATGAAAGTCTTTTTGACTTTCATTCACTTCAGCTCCCTTCACACTCTCCTTCTCCTTCACATTTACAACCTCAGATTCTTTCGCCTTCTCCCATCTATCCTCTTCCTTTTTCCTTTAACTAACTGACTCTCCCCCTTTTGGTTGCATTGGGTGCAAGGGTTTGAGCAGTAGAAAGGAGTTAGTCACCAACTCCTCCACAAGGGTTGTATCATTGTAGGAAGCCTCTCATCAATGGCTTTGATCACTATATCTGTGATCATGGGAGTGATGAGAGGTAGGGATTTTGAAGGGTAGCAACTGATTGATCAGGATGGTTTTGTCCTGAGAATCAGTGCCGAAAGCAGAGGCTGGTGGCTTGGAAGTATATACTGGCTCAGTGTGTAGGGGACCTCAGAAGAAGGTGCCATCTGTGGGTGTATTGTGGTGGCAGATGGACTTGCATCCTGAGACATCTTGGCCAGCAGCTCTTTGAGTCTGCTAACCTCATCCTCTAGAATGGTGTTTTGAGCAACTACATCATAGAAGAAGCTCAGGTCATCATCAGTTGATACTGAATCACCTGACCTCCTGACAAAGTCAGAATGAACATGCCTTGAGTGTAGATCAATTGTAGCATGTGCCCCTTGTTCTCGGTTTCTGGGGACTTCCAGCCTCAGGACTATGTCCTTCATCAGCTGTTGCCACTGGTGAGGACTTAGAGATGTTACCACTGCATCCTGGTCATTTGCTGAGTCAGGAGCAGTGGCAGCCTCACCAGAAGTTCGCACCTCCTTATCTACACTAGAAGATGGAACATGATAACCCTTGTGCTGTGGGTTGACAGAAGCATTGTGATCCTCCCCCTCAGGTGTTGAGGTTATCCCAGTAGTAATTGGTGTCTGGGTGGGGGGTGAGGAATGCAACTGCGTCAGCACTTTTGCAACAATGATAGTAGGGCTTTGAGGGGCGGTTGCATCAGGAGAAGTTGTGGAAGCAGTGTGCACCCGGGACAAGTGGTGCTCTTCAATGGTAATCCCCTCAAGTGAGGAGGATCCCAGCATTGTGGCTTCCCTTTGAGTGGTTGCTTCAGGTTCCTTTTGAGGGAAACCTGAGCGGCTTCAGTTGGTGGAGTCCACAGTCTCTACTGGGGGGTTATTTCCAGCAGAGATAACTGCTGGTTGGTGCAGCAGGAGCATCCACAGGGGACTCAATTCCCTGAGTAGCTTTCTTAGGCTTCTTCTTTGTGGGTTTGGAGGGGACTTTGGATGTGGAGGTGGAGGCTGTGGGTTCCAGCTGCGTGGGTTTCGCAGCTTGGCAGCCTGTTTGAGAGTTTGGTCAGTGTTTGTGGGAGTATACCTCCGGCATACAGCCAAAGCAGGGACTCCCAGACCAACTAGTCCCTCAGCAGAAAGCTGATTCTCTATTATGGCCATTATAACCGAGGATATAGTATCCAACGATTAGAAAGTGGTTTTGTGGCCATATCCTTGAGTTCAAGAAAAATTATTTCAGAAAAGTTTAGTGGTTCTTGTTCAAGGATAGAGAACAATACCTGTTGCCATCTGGAAGACAGTTGATCCCAGAGGAAGTCTTCGGAGCCAGGCAAACATTTACCATATGAAATAATAATCGTTCAGCATCTGGAAAATGTTCTTCAGGATTGTGAAGCACTAAGATCACCCTGATATCCATGTTGTCCAAAGGAAAGATCAAGTTGGCGCTTAGGATATCCAACAGGGTAGGCAGCATCATCTAACAGTAATATTTGGCGGATGGTAGCAGTAGAGATGACCACCTTATGCGAGTTGATAGATGAATGGATAGATTCTCCATTAACGGTCGCATTCATCCAGAACTGACGTAGCGAATCGGCATAAATGATTGGATTTAAAAGGAAAGCCGTTTTTAGTGGGGATTGGACCATAAGATCTATAGCATTTTCAAAATTGGTCCAGAAGGGCGATTTTGTGAGGTACGCGACACAATGTGTGTCGAGGTTGAGTTGCATGGTCGCCATTAATGAAGGTGAAAGATTTTCAGAGCTTTTGAAAAGTTAGGTCGTGAAAGAATGAAAAACTCTGAAAGAGGGATCAGGTATATATAGGGTACGGGTTATGAAACGACTAAAGGTTTTGGTGTTAGTCATCAGTATTTGAAGCTACTGATGACGTGGTATTAACTTTCAGACGTTTGAAACGACTGATGGTATTGGTGTGTGGTCAGCAGTTATAAAACAACTGAAGACATGGTTTTACTATCAGACGTTGAAACAACTGAAGTCTCTGATTAGGCATCAGTAGTTTTAAAAACTACTGAAGACAAGGTGGACTTCAGATGTTGAAACAACTGAGGACTTGGTATTAGTCATCAGTAGTTGTGAAACTACTGAAGACCGTGGTTTTGCCATCAGTTGTTGTAAACAACTGAAGACTTGGTGTTAGTCATCAGTAGTTGTGAAACTACTGAAGACATGGTATTGCTTCAGTTGTTTATAAAGAAACAGCAGTTTGTGAATACTGAAGAGAGAGTACTACTCATCAGTAGTTGTCGTCAATTCATAGCCTTTCAGCTGTTTCATACTGTCCTCAACACTTACTCATCAGCTTTTAGCTGTTTTCAGTGTTTCATAGGACATCAGTACTTATCTGTTTCTACTGATTTTCAGTAGTTGTAACTACATCAGTAGTGTAGAACAGATAAAGTCCAGTACTTAAAGCATTTAGCCTTCAGTAGTTATAAAAACTACTGAGGGTAAAATAACTCATCAGTACTTATATGTGACATGGTTACCAATGATCATCAGTAATTACTGAGATCATCAGTAGTTGTCACTTATTCTAGCTGCAGCATACCAAGCCTCAACACCAGGTTGTGGAAAGTTGAACTATCCAAAGGCTTAGTAAAAATGTCTGCAAGCTCATCAGCACTAGGCACAAACATAGGATTAATTAGACCCTTTTCAAAACAATCTCTTATAAAATGATGTCTAATTTCTATATGTTTGGTCCTAGAGTGCTGGACAGGATTTTTGACAATGCAAAGAGCTGAAGCACTATCCATTAATAATGGAGTCTTAGTCTCTGTAATGCCATAATCCAAAAGTTGATTCTGAAGCCAGAGTATTTGGGATGTACAACTTGCAGCAGCAATGTACTCGGCTTCAGCAGTGGAGTGTAGCAACAGAGGTTTGTTTCTTACTCTACCAAGAAATCAAACAGTTGCCTAGGAATTGGCATCCACCAGAAGTTGATTTCCTGGTCAACTTACATCCTGCATAGTCACTATCAGAGAAAGCAACTAATTTGCAAGAATGTCCAGTGGAATACCATAAGCCTAGAGATTGTGTGCCTTGCAGATATCTAAAGATCCTCTTGACTGCAATCAGATGAGACTCCTTAGGTGCAGCCTGAAATCTAGCACAAACACATGTAGCAAACATAATATCTGGTCTAGAAGCTGTTAAATACATCAAGGAACCAATCATACATCTGTAAAGGGTTTCATCAACACCTTTACCTTTCTGATCAACATCCAATTGTGTGGTGTTGCACATGGAGTAGAACAGGATTTACAGTTTTGTAAATCAAACTTATTCAAAAGATCTTTGTGTATTAGACTGATGAATAAAAATTCCATCAGCTTTTTGTTTGATTTGCAAACCTAGAAAGAACTGAAATTCTCCCATTGCACTCATTTCAAACTTCTGTTGCATTAAGGTTTGGAAATCCTCACACAATTGGGGATCAGAGGATGCAAATTAATATCATCAACATAAATTTGAACAAGTAGCTTATGCTGATCCACCTTCTTAATAAATAAAGTTTTATCTATGGAGCCTCTAGTGAAATTATTCTGTAGAAGAAAGTTTGATAAGGTCTCATACCAAGCTCTAGGTGCTTGTTTCAACCCATAAAGAGCTTTATCAAGCTTATATACCCATTCTGGGTGCTTATCCTCAAAGCCTGGTGGTTGACACACATAAACTTCTTTTTATTGTACCATATAGAAAAGCACTTTTGACATCCATTTGGAAAACTTTAAGATTGTGGAGTGCAGCATAGGCTAAAAACAATCTAATTGCCTCCAGTCTGGCTACAGGGGCAAAGGTTTCATCATAATCAATACCTTCTCTTGTGCAAACCCCTGCACAACCAGTCTGGCCTTGTTCTTAACAATTAGCCCATTTTCATCAGTTTTATTCCTAAACACCCATTTCGTGCCTATTGCACACTTACCTGGGGGTAGAGGAACAAGCTCCCACACTTGCTGTTTCTTGAACTGAAGAAGCTCAAGCTGCATGGCTTCAACCCATCCATTGTCCCTCAAAGCAACATGATAGTTCTTCGGCTCTAGCTGACTGATGAAGAGAGCATAGAAGCAGAAATTGGACAACTGGCTTCTGGTTGAGACACCAGCATTGATATCACCAAGGATTTGAGATATTGGGTGATTTTTCAGCTCTTGGTAAACAATCGAATCTGTGCAAGTGTTGTAGGGTCATCAGCAGCAGCAGATGTTGATGCAGATTCTTGAAACCATGAAGATGGTGGCAACTCAAATGAAGTTGAGGATGCAGAAATCTCATCAGCATTGTTGTGGATGGTGCGGCTGGAGCTACAGGAGCATCAGGTTTAGAGGACTCAGGCAGTTGATCACTAAACCTGAAGAGGTGATTACTACTATCATCATCATCTCAGTAGTAACACCAGGTGGTGAACTGTTGACAGGAGCAACAGCAGGAGATTGATAAGAAATATTGCAGTATGTCCAAATCAAAGAGCTCCACACAGGGCTTTGTGGAATCTTGTCCTTTGGAGATTCATTGAACTTGACATGTAAGTCTCTTCAACCATCTTTGTTCTGCATTTGAAGACTCTGTATGCCTTGCAAGTTGATGAATAACCAACAAAATACCCTGCATCCACCTTAGGATCAAATTTCTGGAGCTGATCCTTGTGTTGAGAATGAAACAGGGACACCCAAATGCTCTAAAAAATGAAATGAGAGGGGCCAAATGATGTAGAACTTCATATGGAGTCTTCATCAACTCTGATTTATTAGCACTCTATTCTGCACATAGCATGCTGTGTGACAGCTTCAGCCCAAAAGGTCAATGGCAGTCCAGAATCAGCCAACATAGACCTTGCAGCTTCAATGAGGGTCCTGTTCTTTCTCTCCACAACTCCAACTTCTGTTCAGGAGTTCTTGGAATACTAAACTGTCTCTTTATTCCCTTGGAAAGGTAGAATTCATCAAGTGTATTGTTCCTGAATTCTGTTCCATTATCACTTCTAATACACTTGACTGAGAGGGAATACTGCTTCTCAGCATACAACACAAAGTTTATGATCTTATGTGCAGCTTCATCCTTTGAATGTAGAAAGAAAGTCCATACAAATCTGGAGTAATCATCCACAATTACCAGACAGTATTTTTTCTGTGCCATGCTCATCACTCTCACAGGACCAAAGAGATCCATGTGAAGAAGTTGTAAGCAGGCAGTGGACTTTGGTTCTTCAATAGGTGGAAATGAAACCTTGTGCTGTTTTCCTTTCAAACAAGCAGTGCAGTTGTTTTCACACTTGAACTCCTTCATAGGCATTCCCCTTACTAAACTATGGTGTATCAGCTGATTCATGTTCTTGAAATAACATGTCCAGCCTCTAGCCCTAGATATTAGATTCTTGAGGAGAGGCCTTGGAAAATAGGCAAGGATGGCCTTTGAGATCAATTTTCTTGGAAAGATCTAAGGCATACACTCTTCCTGTCCTGTTGGCCTTCAGGAGAGTGTGAGCATCCAATACCTTGTCAATCAAACTTAGAACTTTGGATGACAGAATCCTGCAGTTCTGGCTTGTGAAAAGGGCAACATGGCCTTTGTCACACAATTGACTGACACTCAAAAGATTATACTTGAGATTTTCCACATGGTTGACATCATCAAACTTATTTCCCATTGGAAACAAAGCCCTTCCCGATGATGTAACCTCTTGCATCATTGCCAAAGAAACAAATCCCTTCCTTCCTGGAGAGTAGTCATTAAGAAGTGAGTTGTTCCCAGTCATATGCATAGATCCCCCACTGTCTACATACCAGATGCTACTTTGGCATGTTGAAGAAACCTGCATAAATAAACAATCAGTTAGTTTTGGAGACCCAAACCTTTTTGGTTTTGGGCCTGGTCTCATCAACAGATGGTAAACTAACAGGTTTATTGGACACAATAGCTTGAGGTGAAGGAGATGGTGTAGAAGAGGAATCCTTCGGCTTGGATCTCCTTTTTGGGGTTTCAACACAGGGCCATCAAGTTGGTTAACTCTTCCCAACAGATGTTGAACCATCATTACCAGCTGTGTCTGATTCTGGGAGAGAGCTTTCAGCTCTTCAGACACATTGGTATGGTGTTTGATGATGAGTTCTTGTGTTGCACTATCTTCTTTTGAGCAACCTCAGATTGGTTGCCTTGTTCACTCCTCCTTTTTAGATTTCTTTTGGTCATAGGAGTAACAGGATTTGATGTTGCTGGTACAAACTTGGACTCAAACTCAGTTTTCATTTTAGCCAAGTTTTCTTTAATTTTCTCTTTTTGTTTGAGTTTGGATCCCTTTTTGTACCAACAATCATCTGTGAGATGATTGAATAGACCACATATTTCACATGGTTCTTCTTCATCTTCTGTTGATCATCAACTAAAGAAGATGAAACTACTGAAGACTTGCTCTTCAGCAGTTTAGAAGCACTTTTTGCCTTCTTGTCAATTTCCTTAGTAGGCTTCAAATCCTTCCTACTGACAGTTTTCTTCTCTTCAGTGCTGTCAGTCATTAGGATTTGAACTCCAGATGTTATCCCCTGCTCTCCAGTACCCTCAGTACTTCTAGGGATAACACTTGGGTTGATCAACTCATGATCATGTGAGTGTCAGCAGTTGAACCATCAAATTAGCTGATAGGTTCACAGAGGGATTACTACTGACTTCAACTACTGATGGTGCTTTATCAAGTAGTGAATCACATGATGAGGTGGATTGGTCATTACTTTCTCCATCAGATTCCGCTCTCTGCTCTTGAAGCAAAAACGTGGAGGAGCAGTGTGATTATAACCAATTCCAAACTTCACATTGGAAGCTGTTTGCTTACTAAGAAGCATTTCAAAGCCCTTGCAAGATTGTACCCATCGATCACACTCTACCTGGGTGACAACAAGAGTATCTTTGAGGTCTTTGTACTTCTCTAAGAGTACATCCTCCCTAGCCTTATCATCAGAAATTTGGCATTTTAATTTGTAAATCTCATCAGTTTTTCTTTTAGCACAGACTCAAACTCAGCTTTATTTTGGAATTGTTTGTTCTAGCTCTACATTTTTATTGATTAAAGCACATTTGCTTCTCTAATAGAGGCAAATGCTGCTATGCAAGTTTCAGAACATAATTTGGCCTTAGCCTCAGAGGATACCTGTGATACCTGTGTTGAAGAGGTATTGAGGATGATCCATCAGAGGATTCCAAAGCCATGAGAGCTAGATTTCCAAAAGGATGTCTCACACCATGTTGACCAGCACCTGAGAACAGTTGTTCATTACCAGACACATCATCTGGTAAACTGCTCCAGTCAACAACTCCTGGTGTGAAGAAGCTGTGTTGTTGAAGTTGATTAGGTTGATGAGATTGGGATGGTTGAGGCTCAGGGAGTGCATGTGGTTGCTGAGCAGTGGGTGCTTGAACCTGGCCTGGTTGTGGCATGTAATAGCAGGGGTATGGATATGGCATTGGCCTTGTGGAACAAAATATGCAGGAGATTGTGGTTGATGATGAGATAACCAGAATTGACAGGTTGTTGCCCTCTGTTTTGTTGACTATTGCCAGGGAAAGTCACAAAAGGTGCAGGAGAGTTAGATCCAGATGATCTACATTCTCTTGCAAAGTGCCCAAGCCTGTGGCATTTATGGCACTTCAACTTACTCTTGTCAAAACCAACTTTGGTTTTGCCAGAGAGTCCTGGGAATTTCCTTCCAGTTCTTTTGTAGAACTTCTGAGATCTGATATTTATCAAGGCCATTTGGCTCAAAATATCCATCTCTTCTAAGTCATCATCAGCAATCCCCTTGAGATCATCCATGATGAAACATAGATTGTCACTATTACTACCAGCAGAATAACTATCAACACTCACAAGGCAGGCTCAGAAGTGTTTGTAGAGAAATCAATATGCTCATCATACTGGCTTTCAGATGACGCATATTCTGACTCTTGATGTCCATCAGGGCAGTGTTCCCTTGGACAAAATCCTCAGTGAGCTTGCCAGATGAAACCAATTTCCTTTTCTGCTCTATCTCTCTCTCGAATGTAAGCAGTTCCCATGAAGTTGGGTGAGAGATAGGCGATCAACATCAGCATTTGAGCGTAGAACAATGGTATATGTGTTCCATCTCTCAGGCAGTGATCTTAAGAATCTATGGTTCATCTGACTCCTGGTATATTCATGTTTAACCATTTTCAATTCAGAGATTAAACATGAAAACCGCTCAAATTGTTGAGTCAGAGTCTCACCCTTTCTATGAGAGAAAGTCTCATATTGTTGGGCGAGGATTTCCCTGTTGTTTGCTAAAACCTCATCAGTACCACCAAATTGTTCTTTGATGGCATTCCAGAGGTCATGAGCAGACTCACAATGCAGAAGCCCAGAGTAATTTCATTAGGAATAGCCATAGCCAAAATTCCATGGGCTTTTGCATCGATTTCAAACAACTTCTTGTCCTCATCGGAGTATTGCTCCTTCTTCTTTGGAACCAACTGGTTTGTTTCCGGATCATTCACCATTGGCTTATGTGGTCCATGTACCACAGATGTTCCAAAACCTGAGCTATTGACAGACAGGTGATGGAGCAATTCTCTGCCAAATGTTATACTCATTCCTCACCAAGATCGGAGGCTTGGTAGAGGATCCAGTATTGAAAGGATCATTCGAAGAAGTAGTCATTGTTGAAAATCAGACAGATTCAAGTAAAATCACAATAAATTTAGCTCAAAACCACACAGAACCTCAAATAAAACGGCCAGAAGCGATACACTCTCAATCTCTATAACGATCCTTGCGAATTTGCTAATTCGATTAAACTTAGAGCGATGAACAGTTTCAATGATCAATTGTTAGATCGATCATGATTAACCTGCTCTGATACCATTTGTTAGGATCTCAGCCCTTGGTTTAATCGATTGAACAGATATAGCAGCGGAATAGCTCAGAATTAGACAAATTCAAACAAGAACAATTGATATAAAACGATAAAAGAATTTTGTTATAGAGAGAGAAATATCCGACAAAAGGAATATTGCATTAAGATTGTCGGCCTCAAAGGCACGATTACAGGTGAGTCATCTTTCCTTATAAGGAAAGAATGACGTAGGCTGATGTCACCTGAAAGTGACATGTAACCGTTTTATAACTACTGATGTTTAACAACTACTGAAGATGTCAACAACTGACATCTTCTTACAAATGTTCCTAAGTGTTAAACATTTATTTACAACTACTGAAAAACATAAAACTACTGAAACTACAACAACTGAAGAACACCTCTTCAGTTGTTTACAAGTACTGAAAAGAAAAATAAACAAACTACTGAAAGGAAAAGAAAACTACTGAAGAAGAAAAACCATCAAACAACTGAAGAAGCCCTCTTCAGCTGTTGTCATCAGCTGTTAACATCAGCTGATGTCTTCAGTACTTGAACATCAGACTTGTCTTTCAGCTGTTGATCTTCAGTCTTTGTCTTCAGTACTTGTTGAAGTCTTCAGACTTTAGATCTTCAGCTGTTGTCTCAGTCTTTGTCTTCAGTACTTCAGACGTACTTCAGCAGTTGTATTCTTCAGACTTTGTAGAACAGCTGATCAGGTCTTCTTCAGCTGTTGTGATGTCTTGTGGGACTTAGAGGTTTCTCTGATCAGGCTCATTGGTTCTTTTGGTCCAACACTTACAGCTAGCAGGCCGATATCATGTTTGCTAATGATTGTGCAAATATAAGCAAACCCTAATATGTCTCACTTAATACTGTGAAAAGGATTTTAAGATACCTCAAGGTGCTTCAACACTTGGTCTTGGTATCCAAAGAATCCTAATTTCAATCTGTATGCCTTACAGACAGGGATTATGGTGGTTTGCAACATGAATGCAAAGTCTACATTTCGGGGATGTCAATTCCTTGGTGGAAGGGTTGTCTCATGGCAATGCAAGAAACAATCCTGTGTGCTGACACTGCTGAGGCTGAATACATTGCTGCTGCAAGCTGCTGTGCTCAAGTGCTTTGGATTCAAATCAGATGCTAGACTATGGATTAACTTCAAAGAGACTCATGTCCACATAGACACCAATAGTGCTATCTCTATCACTGAGAACCCTGTGCAGCACTCAAGGACCAAAAACATTCAACATCAGTATCATTTAATAAGAGATAACTATGAAAAGGGATTAATTAAACTAGTCAAAGTCACATAGATGAACAATATGCTGATCTGTTCACAAAAGCTTTTGATGAACAAAGATTTAAGTATCTGATATCAGCTATTGGATGATTAACTTTGAGTAGACTTTTTTTAAAACTAATTCTAATTATTCTTCTTAAAAAATATGTGTGTCCTAAGTTGTCTAGTTCATCACTTTCATAAGCTCATGTTTTCTTTGAATGTAAAACTCTTTTTGAAGACTTTCCTTAGATTCTTGAAAATTTTATGATACTTCGGAAGATAAGTTTTACCTTCGGAAGAAAAATATGTCTTCAAAATAAATGACTGTCTAAGAGATTTTACCTTCGGAAGAAGTCAAAATTTATCTTCCGAAGCTTAAAATTCTTAACTTAGACACTTATTCATTATTAAGGACTTTTTCCTTCCGAAGCAAAATTACTTTCGGAAGCTTTGTTCATTCTTATACAAAGCATCCAAGAGTTTATTTCTCTTCCGAAGCATAAATCTTCAAGACTCTCAGGAAAATTCTTCCGAAGCCATTTTAGCTTCGGAAGCTTTTTCAATCAAAATTTCCAAAGACAAATTACTTTCGGAAGCTTTTCGAATTCCAAGAAAACTACTTTTTGAGCAAAAAGGTAAACTACTTTTTCAGAGATGGGACCGACATACGGATTTCAAAGTTTATCCTCTTTCATTAAACTTTATCTGAAATCCTTCTCTCTCATATAAACCCAACGGTTCCCCCTCTTCTATCATCTGCTTTTCTTCCAAACCTAGAACCCAAAGCTTTCTCTCTAAAATTTCTTTCCCATTTTTCTCTTCATCTCTGAGCTACCTCACAATGGCTGACCTTGCTCACAGAAATGATCCTAACTTTGCCATGCAGCTACACAGACAACACAATCAGGTTGCTCTGTTATGCTCTGACAAAGATCCTCATTTCTCAAAGGTTTGCCGTTTCTTGTCTTTGTCTCACTACTTCACCTCCCTAACCATTGATCCTCCTCTGTATGAGGATCACTTGCTTAAATTCTGGAAGACCTGCCAAGAGGTCATTATGGATGGGGAGAAGGCACTGTCTGCCACAGTGCAGGGGATAAGAATCTTCATCACTCCGGCCATCATCAACCGACATCTTCAGCTGGATGATGAAGAAGGTGAAGTGTTCTTCCCAAAGGAAGCGGTTAATCATTCCTTCGAGCAGATGGGCTATGAAGGAGATTTCTCTGTAAAGACCTTCAGGAAATGGAAGGTCTCATCCCAGTGGAAATACCTGCTCCATGTGGTTATCCACAGCTTATCAAACAAGCATGGTGGATGGGACCAGATTCCTGAGGATCTCTCCTTTATAGTTCATGGAATGATTCAGGGGGTCAAGTTCCAGTATTCATAATTTGTTTATACTAATTTACTTGCAAACTTAGACTCCTTAGAATACTAAATGTTTCCTAGATATGTTCAAGACATTCTCAACTGTGAACTGGGCTCACAGTTGAGGGAAACAGTAATATTCTTAAATTGGGACAGATGAAGCCCGGCATCTTTAAAATTATGAGAAGCCAACTGTAGGCTTCTCAGGGGTAGAAACAACCCTAGTCCCAAAAATGTTAGAGCTCATTGCTCAAGGTGACAATCTAGCAGTCCAAGCTAGTGTTGAACCCACACCTACTGCTCTCCAACCCTCTACACAACCTCAAATATACATCACCTACCAAGAAAATCCAAACGAACCCCTGCTCAGACTATTCAGTCTGTGGAGGCCCCCATATACTCACCAATACAGGAAGAAGTGGATACTGGAGCTCCCACTTCTCCTGAGGAGCAGACCACTCCCATTGTTTCAAGAATCAGTGATGAGGTTCCTCATGCTCACACTGATGAGCTCACTAGCCCAACAGCCTTACGCTTCACTCTGAGTCTCAACACTCAAGTGAACAACCTTCAGGGGACAGCTACACCATCCCCAGCCTTTGGATCTCAACCTACCAATTCCCAACCTATCCTTTTATACTGATGAAGACTTAGGATTCGGTGGGTACCATGAGTCTCTTTTCTCATCCCCTACTCAAAGAGAGACGAGTACCTCTGACTCTCCTCAGTCTATCCCACATCAGTCACCAATTACTGAGGTGGACACTTCTGAACCTGTTCAGGATGTCCATATGGAAAAGGCTCTCACTTTTGAAAGTGATTACATCATTCGGACCTCAACCATGGCAACTCTGCCCTCCGTCATCTCAACTGAGGCTGCTAGTGAGCAGAGGAAAACCAGCAGCCAAGAAACTCAAGCCGGTGGTGAGTGAGAGGACTTTGGTCCAATCTTCTCATCCCCCAGTGATTCTTCTGATGAAGATGAGGGGAACTTGAGACTAAAGGTGCAGAAATTGTCAAAAACATGCACCTATTTAGTCTCTAAGGTTAGTCACTTGGAATCTCAGGTGACTACCATACAAAACAGGGTCAATGATCAGCAACTTCAGATTTCATATCTAAAGGAAAAACTAGCTGGGAGACCTTTAAGGAGAGCTCAACCAGGAACACAAGAACTGTGGAAGTGATTGACTTATCCTCGAGCTCACCTATGCAAGTAGGTGATGCTACCAAAAAAGGGGAGAAAGTTATACAATCACAGAACCTGGGAGTTCTTCAAAGAGAATGGACATAGAGGACTCACCATCCTCACTTGCTGTTGTGCATTCTCGGCAGCTTCCTCAAGTTCACATTGATGTGGACTCTATAGACTCAATCATCAGGAGTCTCTTTGAGGAAGGTATACCAAGGCTGTCTCATCTCCACCACAAGGAACTGGCAACTACATCATAAGGTGGAGGTATGATGAGGACAGAAGAGCCCTTATACTTCACAGAGTTCAAGGCCAACAAGAGGTCTTTCAGTTCCAAAGCCTGAGCTTCTATGAAAGACTGGATTTAGTCAAAATGCCACTTGTCAATCCAAGCAAATCTAGACAAGCTGACAGGCTGGCTCAAAGAATCCAAGACAGGATCCTTGCAGAGTTCTCTCTAAGAAGGAGACTTAGGCAATCAGGCAATGTCATCGGTCAACTGGATGTTGAGGTGGACCCTAAGATTAGTTTCATAGGGGAAACCTTGGCTGAAGGCCCAGTGGCAGAACCTGAGACCCTTGTCTCACCATCAACAACTGCTGTAGGGTCCAAACTCCATCTGAGACACTGCTGGTGAAGGTGTTTCTCGGCCTCTCTCTGGCCAGAGCATGGAAGCTACACCAAGCAATGAAGGCCAAGCCTCAATCCACCCTGAGTCACAAAGGTCTGTTGGCGACAAAGGGAAAAGGATAATGACTCCTGAGGAAATTGAGGAGGAAGAGAGAGAGAGGAAAAGGAGGCTAAGGGGAAAGTTCTTCTGGGTCATCTAAATTCATGCAAGTTGCAATCAGGGCTGCCCCCAGACCAAATACTAAAGATGATGAGTTAAGGGCAGTCAAGATTACCTATTTACAGACCAGGAACTGTGATGTTGATGAAATCATCTCCCTCCCCTTAGAAGAGTTGAATGAGCTGGCTGACATGGAAGTGTCAAGAGAGATAAAGGAGAAAGAAGATGCAAGGTTACTTCTCCAATTCAAAGACGAGAAGAGACAGAAAAGACTCTACAAGCATACTCCCACTCTCTCTCCAGTTCAAGAAAGTCCTGCACGGAAGATGTGGCTCCACAAGAACCTCAGGTAGATAAAGAAGAGGATAGAATCAAAATGATAAACTACTTGAGTGCCACAGGCTTCTATCAGGCAAATGCACTTCTTCCCCTGTCCTATGACTTCATTGAGTTCGAGTACTTAAAGCAAATTGAGCTTGAGCTAGTCAAAGAAAGAAAAACAACCAAAAGGAAGCTAAGGGAAGAAGCTGCAAAGTCAAGAGCCATCATTCAAAAGAATGCAAAGAAGTCTGCTGACAGACAAATAATGATGAGCTTCTTGAAGTCATATGGATTCTCCGGAAGGAGACTTGGTCCCATGTCTCTATCTACAATGGATGAGCATATAAGGGTGATCAAGCAGAAGATTAAAAGTGGTGAATTGATTGACTTGCACTCTCTTTGAAGTCAAGTTCCACCTGAAGTGGAGGTCAAGTTTGAACAACCAGAGACACCTGAACCAGAACCTCCAGTTGAGCCTCAGCAAACTTCATCTTCTGATCCAAGACAGGGTCAAACTCCCTCTCCTTCTGAACCTGTGAGGGAGGAACACCCAACTGAGAAAGACACTGATGATGAACATGGTGCTGCAGACCAGTCTTCTCAGTTAAAGACATTAAAGAGGAAGAAGAAAATGGCTTCTAAACCAAAGACTAAAAAGAAGAAGCCAAAGTCATCTACCTCTACACCCCAGGCTGAATCAGATCAACCTGAGGAAGTGCATGATGAGGCAACCCAATCAACTCCTATGCAAGTGGCTCCTCTAGCAACTGAGACACCTATCTTGTCCTGGACTTATTCTACCAATCCAGAAAGATGGCATGTTGTCAGAGATCAAGGTGTTGAGAATGTCTACTCCTGGCAAGACATAATCAACTTACCTCTGCATGATCTCTTTGAAATGAGAAGATACTATGATAGTCTTGATGATCCTGACCACCAAATGAAGAAAGGAATGGTCTTGATTGTACTGAAGACTACCAACATCTGAAGATCTTCTAAGTGTTTTGGTAGCATCAGCCTAGGGGGAGTTTGTAAGGATTCCTTAAGTCTGATGCAACCTAAAACATCCAAAGTGTCTCAGCAACATGCACTAAGTACTGAAGTGAAGAATGCTTCGGAAGTTTTACACAATACATTAGAAAACATTCTAAGTGTAAAATCTTCCGAAGCCAAGACCAATATCTTCCGAAGCCAAACATGAAGTCTTCCGAAGCTTCAAGAGACAAAGTCTTCTGAAGCTTCACCCTATGAAGACAGATTTCTTCCGAAGACTTTTAGTACACATGCTTTATCTGATGTACTGTTCCATAAAGCACCTTTTCCGCTGCATCTCTGATAAGTCACCAACTTACAAGAGTTCGTGAAAAGGTCCATGCTTTTGGTAACTGTACATTGAGGTCTTGAGTCTGAAACTTTCCACTTTATGTACTTTATCCTTTTTGTAATGTATAAGGATGTGAGCTATGGCATGTCATAGTCACAAGGTCAAAAGGCAGATATGCCTTTTGATTCTACAACTGATTTTGTTAGTGTCTAGTCAATTGTATCTTGCTGGCTTTCATAGTATAGCCGGCTGTAGGTTGTAGTATAAGTATTTCAAGTTTCTTGTATCTTTAATATACTTTGTAACACTTGTAAAAGAACTTGAGAAAGCAATATACTGCATCCTTGAAAACCATATTCTCCTGTTCTGTCTCTTGCTTTACTTGTGTTCTTTGTATCACTTTTTGTTAACCCAGTTTACTGTTTGATTAGAGTTTAGATAATCTCCTCATTGTGTTGTTGTGTTGTAATTGTGTTCAGACCCTTAAACGATCCTGCAATAGCTCTCTGAAGGAGCAGCCTCAAAAGGTTCTTTCATAGCTGGGATTTGATCATGATGATCCTCCTCATCAGAAGATGGTTTGGATGATTTAGATGCACTGTTGATCCTTCTATTTCATCAGGGTGATCATGGGATGATGGTAAAGGTTGGTAAGGAGAAATAGGTGATTGATGTGGTGATATTGGAGATTTATGATTAGGTAATATAGGTGTAGTTTAGTGGTTGTTGGTGGTATTGGTTGTGTAATGTATGTAGAGATGGTTGTGGTGAAGGTTGTGGTATTTGTTGTGGTGATGGCATTGGTGATGGTAGTGTCGTTGGTTGTGGTATTGGAGATGGTTATGGTGAAGGTTGTGGTATTTGTTGTGGTGATGGTATTGGTGATGGTATTGGTGATGGTAGTGGAGTTGGTTGTGGTATTAGAGATGGTTGTGGTGAATGTTGTGGAGTTGGTTGAGCTATTGGTTGTGGAGGTGGTTAAGCTTGACCTTCTTGATGTAATTATTGAAGCATCCAAGGAAGAAGGGGTGAATGGGCACCACTGTAAAGTTCCTTGGGTCCTTATTCTTTATGTAGTTATAGGATCTTGCATCATAGTGAGGGAGTTAAGCACATGTCCTTCATTAACAATGTCATGAAATGATTCATTGATTAGACATTGAATGAATCTGGGGTATATCAAAAACTTGTATCTCAACCCTTCTTGAATGTTGGAGATTAGGCCATTGAACACATATGCAGTCATATTAAACCGTCTATTGGTGCAAAGAGCACAGATTGCAGAAGATGTGAGGACTGGAATGTCATTCCATCCTGTTTTTCTTTTGACAGAAAATGTTGAAACATATGAATTAGGAACCTCCAAGGCAGATCCACTAATCCTTTGACTATCTGTTTTGCTTCATAACTCCCTTCATAACCAATTTCAGAGAAAAATATGGTTATTTCCTCATCATCTAATTCAAGAGGATCATTAGCATTATCATTGAATTGTAGACATCTTCTAACAGACTCTTCTTTGATCCCTAGAGTAAGTTCATTGTTGATTCTCCTAGTTAGAGTTCTCACTCCATCATCTTCAACTACTTCAGCTGATTCCCAGAAGGACCTGATGGGATTCTCGTAGATTGTTGGTCTCACTATCATGGCATATGCTACCCTTGTGGTAAATAAGAATCTTTGCATATCTCTAAGACCTTCGGCTTCAGGCACATCAGGGTTTAAATAACCGCTGACGTTATGGAGCTTGCTCCATGTAAGATTTTCCATGTAATCTGCAAAAGAGTCATGTGTGTTAGTTAACAGTTTTGACATTAACTTTGATTTGATTCGTTAATGTGACTTTGATTTGTTACACATCTTTCCTTTTCATTTTGCTCTGTTTTTTTCAGTAAACATGATTATCAAGGTTTTCAATATCAATTGAATTCCTATCAATTTATATGTTATTGACGTAAAAAATGTGTATTGCATCACATTAAAAGTTTGATTTTGGTGTTCTTCATTATTATCTGGTTCATTGTTTGATTTAGGTTAGCAGTCCGAGACTTAGGTCTTGGTTTCAAAATTATTGAAGTTATACCTTATCTTCGAAATAACAGTGGTTCTGAATCGATGACAAGAATGTTTTAAGAAGAAACATAACAAAATCTTTGAATGTTTATGATGATGATGATTGAAGATGGTGTACTGTAGGTTTGGGCTCGTCTCACTATAAAGTCTCTCAAATTTGAAAAGTATTAACTGACCCGTTTGAATTCCATTAAATAGTCAAATAATACAATTTGAAAAATTTTATAAGTTTACAAGCAGATACAGTCACCACTGTAGCAAATGCTGAAGGTTAATTTGTTTGATTTTTGGTCATCCGCATTTGTTGACTGTAGCAAATGTGGAAGACAAACTTTTGACATCGAAAGTCCGCAATTGGCTACTTTTGGTCATCCGCATTTGTGACTGTAGCAAATGCGGAAGGTTTATTTGTTTGATTTTTGACTGACTGTCCGCATTCCACTACTGTTACAAATGCGGAAGTTTTGTATCTTAATTTTTTATTCTATTCGCATTTGTGTACTGTTGCAAATGCGGAAGTTTTGTTTCTTAATTTTTTATTCTATCCGCATTTGTGTACTGTTGCAAATGCGAAAGTTAAACTTGAAGTCTTTGGCTGTCCGCATTTGTGTTGTAGTAAATCTGGAAGAATAACATTGTATGAGCATTGTAACAAATGCGGTTGAGTTGCTTCTTTTATCCTATCCGTATTTGTACACAGTAGCAAATGCGATAGAACAAAGTCAATCAGCATTTGTGCAACTATATCAAATGCGGTTAACATGTCTAACACACACTGTAGCAAATGCGATAGAGACCTGTTCATATGCATTGGTTAACTGTATCAAATGCGGTAGAGTAAATTTCACATTCACTTCACACACTAATGCAGTAGAGTAAAATCATTGTCCGCATGAGTTGCACTTCAAAAAATATTGTTACCCGCATTAGTTACATGCATGGGTTACCTTCACCCGCATTAACTAATGCACTAACCTGCATTAGCTTTTGAACTTAATCAAAAGTTAATGTGATTGAATTGATTATTCATCTTAGAGGTGTCCTTGATTGATTTTTCTTATGAAGTTGGCTGTTGAAGTTGTCAATTCTTGCTTGGATTGACTTGTATGTCACAACTAATACAAGTTTCCCAATTTTGACAGATCTTGGGCTTATCATGCTTCTAAGAATCTGCATAAGCTGAGATATAATGGTATAACTTATTGCAACAACACCAACTAAAACTCTTTTTGTTTTGTTTTTCAAAATTAAGTTAATAAACAAAAATTTTGACTTACTCAAACATTTTAAATTACTCCCCCTAAAGATTATGTCCACATTTGGAGAGAAACTTTAAAGATTTAAAACTTTTTGAATATTATTTTGATTAATATTAATAATGAAGACAAAGATCTCTTTGTTCGGATCATATCAATCATACATTACACATGTGCATCCTTTATGATTAAATGGACATGATTATGAACTTGAAGATTGAAGGTATGTTTGTCCTCTTAAACCCATACCTGGTTGATATTTTGATGCAAATGACTTTTATCATGTTTTGGCTGATTTATTATTCAATGTGTACCTCACACACATAAGCATGAAATGATCAACCCTCCTTATACAATGCATGGTAGAACTTTTTCACAACTTTTCTTTCCAGGTTACTTAAGTCATGAAATCTCATTTTCACTTATCCTCATTGGGATTCTTTTAATTTGATCCTTTTTCATGTTGATCCATATTGGGATTCTTTTCACTTCACTTTACAAGGTGATCCATGATAGGATTCTTTTGTTCATTCACTTGGAATGTATTACTTTGTTGATTCATCCAATTTTTGGATGTGTTCTGCATTGGGAATCTTTTGGATCATGATATGTGCACTATGTGCAAGTTTCATCAGGTCTTTGCTCAGCAAAACAAAGATGAAACATGATATGGTGAAAGAGATTCATAAAGTATCATTACCTGCTGTGTTTAGGCTACTACACACATATGCATTCAGATAAGCCAATACACACCTATACTTTGTGATGAGTGTTTCACAATTGAATATGTCTTTAATTCATCACTGCATGTATCTTTTCTTCCCAGTTGAGCCTACCAACATATCTGGTAAGTCATTTCAGTCTTTTACATTTTGAAATTAAGCACGGTGAATGATATAACGACTGTAATATATCATTTCCCCACGAATTCTTTTCTTCATAAACCTTGATTTCTTTTTGTGGTTTTTCTGATGTTTTAAGTTGTTTTTGATGTTTTTCATAGTTTTTACTCAAGGTTAATCATGCCAATTGACTGAACCAGAAATTCAAACCTACTAGGTTCAAAATTCCTTGGTAAACAAATCAGCTATTGATTTTCAGTTGGTACTTGAATCAATTTGATTAAACCCTTTTCAGCACAGTCCTCTCAAAAAATGATATCTAATCTCAATATGTTTTGTTTTTGAGTGCTGAACTGCATTATTAGTTATAATGACAATAGTTGTGTTGTCAATAAAAATTGGTGTATGCAAGAAGTTAAAACCATAATCAAGCATTTGGATTTGAATCCAGAGAACTTGAGAGCAACATGTTGATGCAGTAATATACTCAGCTTCTGCTGTGGACACAGACATATTTGTCTGCTTCTTGCATTGCCAGGATACTAGTCTGGGACCAAAAATTGACAACTGCCAGAAGTGGATTTTCTGTTGAAGTTGCATCCTCCATAATCACTGTCTGTGTAGGCATAGAGATTAAATTCTCCTTCCTTTGGAAACCATAATCCAAGAGCTAGCTTGCCCTTCAAATATCTGAATATTCTCTTGACTGCGTTCACATGTGATTCTTTTGGATCAACTTGATATTTGGCACACACACAAACACCAAACATAATTTCAGGCCTACTGGCTGTTAGTTACATAAGTGAACTTATCATTGATCGATAGTGAGTCTGGTCCACTGATTTGCCTTCAGGTCAGGTCCAATCTTCACTTTAGTATCGACAGGAGTTCTAATAGACTGACAGTCAGTAAAGTGGAATTTCTTCAACATGGTTTCTACATATTTTGATTGGTTCATGAAGATTCCATCTGCTATTTGTTGGGCTTGAACCCCTAGAAAGAAGGTGAGTTCCCCCATAGCACTCATTTGGAACTTTGAATGCATAAGATCTTCAAATTCTTTGCAGAGTTGCTTGTTTGTTGATCCAATATAATGTCATCCACATAGATCTGGACTAACAACATATCTTTCCCTCTTATTCTTCGGAAGAGAGTCTGGTCAATCTTTCCCCTTTCATACCCATGTTCAAGAAGAAAGGATGATAGAGTCTCATATCACTTTCTTGGTGCTTGATGAAGACCATACAGAGCTTTGTCAAGCTTGTAAGCTCTATGAGGGAAATCTAGACCTTCAAAGCCAGGTGGTTGACTCACATAGACTTCTTTAACAATCTTTCCATATAGGAAGGCACACTTTATATCCATTTGATAAACAGTAAATTTCATGGATGCAGAATATGCAAGAAAGATTTTGATTGCTTCTAGTCTGGAAACAGGAGCAAACACTTCGTCGTAGCCGAGTCCTTCTTCCTGAGTGTATCCGTGTGCCACTAGTCTTGCTTTATTTCTGATGACAATCCCTCTATCAGCAGTCTTGTTCTTGTACAGCCATCTGGTACCGATAGGGTACTGTCCTTCGAGAAGATATACCAGCTGCCATACTTCTTGCTTCTTGAATTGGAGCAGTTCTTCCTGCATTGCTTCAATCCAACTATTGTCTTGAAGTGCCTCTTTGATGTTTTTGGGTACTGTTTGACATAGAAAGTAGGAGAACAAACAAAATGTTTGCAATACTGGACTTGCTTCTTGTCACCCTCTCATTAAGATCACCAATAATGGTTTCAACTGGATGACTCTTGTGTATTCTTGTGGTTGGAATGGTGTCACCAAAAATAGTTACATCAAGAATAGAGACATTCAGTTCATTATGGTCAGTGGCACATTCATCTTGTATTGTTGTTGAATTATGAAGATTGTCAACTTCTGTTTCAGTAACTGTTACATCTTGAGTAACACTGAGGTTGCTTGCATCATTTGATGTACCTTGAGTTTCTACTGGGTGAGAAGCCTGTTTTTGATTTCTTATCTCATTTGACAAGTCATATGAGTGAGATGGTACCAGGCTAGGACCTTCTTCACAAGAAACACTAAGGTTTTGTGACGGATGTCTGATGGGATCAGCTTGAAGAGGAACATCTTCATTCATATGTTCATCAGATGTAGGTGGAATCAATGGATAATTATCTCTTCTTTCTACAGTTGATGAAGTATCACCTAAATGTATATTTCCAACATCAGACAAGTGAAATTGGTCAAATGATTTAGTAAAAGTGTCAATATCAAATAACAAATCAGGACCATTTGTAGATTTGGGAAACAAATGTTCTTTGAATTGAACATTTGTAGATTCATCGATAATGTTCAGTATGGATTGAACACTTTATAAGCCTTTGAGACAGTACAATAACCTACAAAGAATCCTTCATCATACTTAGATGAAAATTTTCCCAAATGATCACGTGTGTTTAATATTGAGACTGGACAACCAAATGATTTGACGAATCCAATAAATGGTTTCCTATGAAAGATTAGTTCATAAGGTGTCATGTTACTTTCTTTAACAATCAGAGTTTGATTTTGCACAAAGCACGATGTGTTAACTGCTTTTGCCCAGAAGGTGATTGGCAATTTAGCATCGGCTAGCATCGTTCTTGCTGCTTCAATTAGTGTTCTATTTCGCCTTTCAGCTACCCTATTTGGTTGAGGAGTTCTAGCTGCACTGAATTGATGAGCAATGCCTTTGGTTGCACAAAAGGAACTTATATTTTCATTTTTGAACTCTGTACCATTATCACTTCTTATTATGTTGACCTTAAGATCAAGTTGATTTTCAATTTTAGTGATAAATTCTTGAATGATTTGGGATGCTTCGTTTTTATGAAGTAGAAGAACATCCATGTGAATCGAAAAAAGTCATCAATGATCACTAAGCAATACTGTTTCTTTCCCATACTCATTACATGAGTTGGTCCAAAATATCCATGTGAAGTAACTTCAATAGAGTATTATTAGTGTTCACCAGCTTGGTTTTGTGAGATGATTTGTGTTGTTTTCCTTTCAGGCACGCTGAACATTAATCAATAAGATTGAATTATTTTTGAGGAAGACCAATGACATGGTTTCCTTTGACTAACTTGTTCATATTTTTAAAGTAAGTGTGCCCCAAACGTCTATGCCAAAGCTATGACTCATCAAATGATGCTTTAGAAAAAAGACATGTTTCTTCCTTAGGTGATGCAGAACACAAGTTTAAGACATATGTGTTATTCTTCCTCGGAGTCTTTAAGAAAACCCATTCTTCAGGAATCTGAAATCCAGATTTGAGAATGTAAGTGAGTGTCTGTAAAGTGAGTGGAATTTTTTGTCGTAGATCTAAGACACGCTTAGCAGATTGAAATTCATTGTTCACAGTAATTCACTCTGTCAAAGCTCAGCATCCCGTTTGTCACAGATCCTTCTCCTGTAATTCTACCACCTTCTGAATCTCCACCGAATGCCACAGTAGTTCCTTGTATGTACTTGAAATCATGAAGGAGGGAACGATCTCAGTCATGTTTGGGAGCATCCACTGTCTACGTACCATAGGCTATTAGACCTGTGTGGATGAACCTACAAACAAAAAAGACTACTTAGAATAAGGAACCCAAGCCATGATGGTCTTGGGTTTCCCGTTCCTATTCATGATAGTCACCTCCTAGTATTTCCCTCTGAATAGTGATTTGGATGGAAGTGTTCTGGGAGACTTTTGATAATGAATTGGTCGAGTCATCTCATCAACATCTACTGAGGATTCAGATGAATAATGAAATCGTTGGTCTCTATTTCTTTGTAAAATTTAGCCCGATTTTCATTATCAAAAGTTGGTTTTTGCTTAGGAAGGTCAAGTTTGTGTTTCATTATGAGATGATTTATTTGACCCTTCCTCAAATCCTTCAAGTTATTTCTATCATTTGTTGTTCTAGGTGTCCTAGATTGAGTATTATGAAGATGTGGTCTAACAGAATGCATCACAGTAGATGTTTTTTAGATGGGCTTGTGTTGTGGAATTCTCAACCCCTTCTGATTAAAGTAACAATCAAATGTATTGTGATTGTTCATGTCACAGATTGAACAATACTTGTTGAAATAACAATTTTTAGTGGAGTGATTGTTCATATCACAGATAGAACAATATTGATTGAGGAAGCATTTTTCTGTCATGTGATTGAACATGTCACAAATATCACAATACATTTGTTTGTTTCTTGAATCAGATTTTTCCTTGTGTGACTCAACTAATACTTTCTTTTGATGAGTCACTTTCTTTTCTTTAGGTGATAAATCAGAATCAACCCTTTTGGTAGATTGTTTCATAACATTACTTTTGTTCAGTTGTCTGGGCTGTTTCTATTTCTTTAACCTACTTCTCACCTCTTTCTCAAACTGGTCAACATGTTCTTTGTTATAGATATCAAACCCAACTCCCTGCCTTAACCTAGATGACTGAGGGTCATGATGAAGTTTTATGTGTTGAACACAGTTTTACAGTTGGTTTCTTTTTCAGTGAAACCTTTTCTGATTTGCTTGAATTTTGTGGAGATACAATCTCATTATCAGAACTACTCTCAGTAGTGGGTTTCACTATGTTGGCATATTTCTTTTTGCCTTGTAAAACATATGGTATGAATTTTATAAAAGGTACAATTGCTTTTACAGGGCTTGATGGTTTCATGACACTCACTGTCTTGTTTGAGTACTCTTTGATTTTGATTGGGTGTCCTAACTTGATTTTATCCTTGTTGGTTTCAAAATAAACATCAAGTTTGTTTTGAGGATTTGTCACTTGTTTCATTACTAATTTAGGTCCCATACTTTTAGGTTCGATTGATTCAGAGAGTGAGACAGAGTTAGGCATGACATTGTAATTGTCGTTGTATGGTGGAGGACATGAATTATACCCAATCCCTGACATGTCCTTTGGATCTTTTTATGAATCCAGCATCTCTTGCAGCTTGACTGAAGACATTTGAAACTTTTCAAGTTTCACTTCAGTGATAGATTGTTGAGCTTTAGCTTTAGCTAACTTTTCATTAAGTAGCTCATTTTCAGCTGCAAGATTGTATTTCTCACCATGCAATTTTTCTATGGCAGAAATGAGACATTTGATTTTGATTTCAAAACTTTTTAGTTCTCTCTTCATCATTTTTTACTTCACTTTTTCTTCTTTAATTTTATCTGCCAATTTATGATTGTGTTCCCTATACTCTTGTAATTCATTTATGCATGTTTCACTACAAAGGTTAGTTTTTACCTCAGTAGGCATTGAAGATGGTCCATCATTGATGTGAGCCATAAGAGCATGATTCTAGAATTGAGGCTTGACTTCCTCAGCATACACATTCCAGTCAGATATCCCATTTTCTTTATCACAAGGGCACTGACATAAGACTGACTGCTTGCATGGGCTTGATTAGTCAGCTGTGGTTGATTCTGGTATGTTTGTTGATGATGAGAATGATGGTACTGTTGTAGTTGATTGATTGAGTGATAGCTTGAATTGGGCTGTGATGATGATTGACCTAGAGAGTTCCTTGGATAGTTGTTTCTTTTGGAGCATTGCACTCTCTTGAGGAATGGCCAGTCATGCCACAGTTGAAGCATTTCACCTTGGATTTGTCAGATCCAAGTTTTGTGTTCTTATTCAGGCTCAACTTTCTTCCTTTTCTGAAGAAGTTCTTTGCTCTCATGGCAATCATTGCCATTTGCCATTGTAGATCCATCTCCTCAACATCATCAGGATCCATTTCTTCTAAATCCTCCTGAATTAGGTGGGCAGAAGTGATCTTCCCCCTAGATATGCTTCAAAACTTGCAACAAAGGCATTGTAAGTTGCCTTTTGCTCTTCTGCTTTTAAGTCTTCTGGAGAGGTTGAGGAGTAGTGGAGACTTTAGGTGCTTGAGCTGATGTTGAAGGGTGATTGAATGGTGGAGATGCAATGAACCTAGTATTGTTCATTTGATCTCTTGATGAGATGAAGTCATCTTCCTCTATGATGAAAGCATTTTCAACAGAATATGATTCTAAGAGAATTTGTAGGCCTTAATCACTCTTGGTCCACTCAGGTTTCTGCTTCGTTCATCAAGTTCCAAAGCATCAATCTTGGCTATCATAATGTCTAGAGTGGTACTCTCAACATCAAGAGTATTTTTTAGCGTTGTGACATTTTGCTTCTAGCTTTCAGGTAGACTGTGAAGCATTTTCTTGTTAACTTTTTTAATGTTGTATGAAGCACCCATAATTTCCAAGTCATTAACCAACTGTACAAATCTGTGCAGTTGTTTTGATATGGATTCTCCTTGGTGTGATGGAAGGTTTCATATTGATTGACCACCTTGTCTTTGTTAATTTGAGTAACCTCACTACTTCTTTCACACATAATTTTGAGTGCAATCCAAACAGCTTTAGCAGTTCCACACTTTTCCAATCTTTTCAGCACATCCATTTGAGTGCTTGAGTCAAAATTGAGTATGCTTTGAGATCAATTTTGATTTTCTTATAGTCATCTTCATCTAGAGTTAAGTCTTCCATTGTTATTCTAGCAGTCTTGTAAAGTGCAGCTTGAGCTATTGATAGAGTAACAGAATATGTGGACCCTTACATATTAAGATCCAAAAATCAGGATCTACACCTGTGATATAATTTCTAAACCTTATTCCCATTGTTTAAACTCGGATTTGTGTTTAAGCATGGGAGGTTTAGGTGTATGACCTTGTTTAGAGTAACTGATAGAATCCATGTTGATTTGTGTAAGTATAGATTTAGTTGATTTTAAGATTGGTTATGTTTGCTGAGTCCAACTTGTTCAAGTAGTTCTTTCGAGGTTCAGAATGAGTATTACTGCTGTTTGACAGGATTATTCTTGATGTTTACTAAGTAGAGATGATGATATCCACTACTAGCAACTTGATTATCAGATCAATCGAGTTCTATTCAGTCTGTGTGCACATCTAAAAGAGAATCGAGAGCCAAAGCTCTAATACCAATTGACTGGGTTTGACTAAGAGTGATATTCTTACTGAGAATCGAATATGATAATCAAGTCAATGATTGAGTGGCAGAAACAAACAATAACAGAACATTCAAAGCAAGAAAATTACTCATAAATGCTGTTTGTATTAATATAAGAAAGTTGATAAGTTACAGAGAATAATTACAACAAAAGTTCTCTATCAGCCGTCACCTTAGTACAAGGTTAACTATTCTATTTATAGGCAGACAAGATGCCTTTACAAAATGACTAAACTACCCGTAACCTATTATATCATAAACTAGTCTAAGTCTTGATCCGCATCTCTGCTTTTTCATCCGCATTGATAAATGCGGATGAGTTAATCTTGATCAGCATTTCTACTTGATCATCAGCATTAGTAAGTTGGTCGTCCGCATTGGTTAATGCAGATGAGCAAATACTTGTACGCATTTGGTCGGTCATCCGCATTTGTCAATGCGGATGAGGAAAGTCTTGTCCACATCTTCTTTTGTTCTTACGCATTAGTCAATGCGGAAGAGTAACTTGTTCTTCAGCATGTGTTATATCTTCCGCATTAGTCAATACAGAAGAGTAAACACTTGTCCGCATCAGAGTTTTGTCTTCCGCGCTAACTAATACGGAAGATAACACTTGTTATTTTCCTTGCAGCTCTTCATCCGCATTGGTTCTTGGACTTGTAGGATTCTAGCTGAGCAATCATCAATTCACCTATTGAGTTGGCATGTATGATCCTTTCAAGGTGCAACAAAAGCCCACATTATGTGCATACGTTCCAACTCTATTTCGTCCACTTGTTCATAATCTTCATCTGCCAGGTGACAATTTCCTATCTTTCCAGCAACTAGTCCATCAAAGGAGTGGACTACAGCAGCTAAGAGGTCCATGTGTTCTTTGGCAACCTCAACAATCACATTCCCGAAGTTTTTGGTTTTCAGTTTTGCTAAATTAGCTTCAGGTATCATATACTGGGTGCTAGACGACCCTGATGTTTCGAACCCTGAAGTTGACGGTTGTGCTGTAGTTGCTGCGCTTGAGACAAAGGCAGTTTGCGGTGGTGCTCCAGATGTCTTGACTGGAGGAGTTGCGTTGTTGAGTGCATGGTTCTGATCGTAGTTGGCCTTTTAGGCTCTGTACTTCATCCTAAGCTCCTCTTCCCTTAATTTCAGAATGAAGTCATTTATGTCTAACTTCGAGAGCATCCATTCTGTCTAAGATTTGAAACGAAGGAAGCCCACTTCTCCGGTAGACCATCTGTAAAATTGGATACCTATCCTCCATCGACGTAGTTACACCGTGAGTGTGCATCTCACTCATCAAATAGTAGAATCTGTCGATCACATCATCCAGACCTTCCTTTCCCATTGAAGAGAAGTTGTCGAACTCCTTCAAAGCTTTGGCCTTAATGGCCTTGAGTGAGGCATTTCCATCATACCCCTTCTCCAACGCATCCCATAGTTTCTTTACATGAGTATACTTCGAATACTGATGGAAAATATCCTTCGGAATAGACTGAGTGAGCAAAGCGTATACTTTCTTCTCAGCGTTGTGTTTTACCTTCAGAGCATCTGACATTCCACTTAGAGTAAGTTTAACTCCATCTGCTCTACGGGCATGCTGTACCCCGACTCTATTGCCTCCCACAAATTTGTATCTACTCCATTTAAGTAGATTTCAAAACGTTACTTCCATTGTGGGTAGTCGTCTAACGTTATAAGCTTCAGGGGTATATTGTGAATTCCCGCTTCGTTCTCCAACAATAGTAGATTCTGGATACGAGTATCTCTACCTGCTGTTTATGCTGAAAACTGGTCCTCCATTTCACTTAACTTTCCTATTTAACAAACTCTTGATGTATGCGAATGAAGGTATGCGATTGGACTTATTTGGGCGATTGAACAAATGTGGATGGTTCAATCGTGCGACTGAGCAAATGCGGATGAGTCAGTCGGCCGAATGAACTAATACGGTTGAATAGTCCGAATGAGGTTCTCAATCGTACGAATGAGCGTACGAATGAGTCCAATCGTGCGGTTGAAGAATGCGAATGAACTCGGTGGTGCGATTGAGCCAATCGTGCGACTAAACTTGCTGAAATTTGATAATTCGTAGGTTAAACGTGTTTTGCCGTAAAAACTTGAATTTTACCAAAACCTAATCGCTGTATGCCGGAAAAAGTAATCTTTTAGGTTAGGAAAGGTCTAAGACTCCGTGAGACACAAAAAGATTGCCTTTTTTGATGAAGAAACACAACTTTTGTATCAAAACTATTGAATCAACACGTAATCAAGAGCCAAAGCTCTGATACCACTTGTTAGGATCTGGTATTTTAACAAAATACCAACTGATTAACGTGATAAACCAAACCAAATAGTGCAGAATCCTATTTGATTGGCGATCCAATCAGTGAGAACGCACGTAGACACAATAATGAATTGAATCTAACATCAAGAATCGATTAGGAATCGATATACAACATTCTATGAACTTGGAGTATGAACTTAGAGGCTTCTGGATGGCTAGGGTACGTCTGGAGTCTATATGAATCGAATGCTTCTCAATCATTACACTTTTCCACGAATTAAGTGGTATTTATAGGTTAGGGTTGTTCATTCGGGTGACTGAACCATGAGCACGGTTCATTCGTGCGATTGAGCCATGCGGTTAGGGTTCTTAATCGAATGATCCAGAAGCATGAAGCTGTTCAGGCGTATGGACTATTTAGGCGCATGTACACTCAGTCGCATGGCCATTCGGACGCATGACCACTGTTTGGGCGCATGGTCCAGTCGGACGCATGTGAACTTTACTTAACCAAAGTTTGAATGTATTCTTATTATAACATTATGTATATCAATTCAAACAATCACAAACCTAAATAATTTAGTCAATAAGTGTTATCCAACTCTTAATGAAATATTAAACATTATGAATCACAACCAAACATTATCATTTCATTAAGTACCAAATATTACATAAGTGCAAGACATTCAAGACGTATTACATTGAGATCATGATCTACGTACATAAGTGTATCAATAGATGCCAATGTGCCCAATCTATTCAAATGGATAGGTAGAGCTGATCAAATGGTCATCCATGATCATTCTCTATTCATTTAAGTAACATGAGCTCTGATTACACATATGTTTGAGGTAATAAGTTGAGTATGTGTTCTTGCTTGCATGTCTTGATGATAGTTGAGCTCTCTACATATAACCTAATCAATCCAAGAATTGAAAAAGTAAGTGAGCTGATATTATGTCAAAAACACTAATTGTCTGTCCTTAGATCTTGTGTCTCCTTTGCTGTGATATCACTGACCTGGAACACACTTGATCAGGATTATTCACTGTATATGACTATCCATAATTTTTTATTTTAATGTGCTGATCTTCATTGATATGATCTCACTTCATACATTAATTCTTGTTGATATTAGATTTTGATTATGCTTTCATTTTGATTTTATGCATGTTTTCTATGTGTGAAGGCAATGTCATAATGAGTTGTGTGATCTTATTATGCTACCTTAGGAAACTTATAAGTTGTTTCAACTTAAAAGTTTAGGGGGAGTAATAAATGGAAGAGTTTTTCTGAAAAAATCAAAATCAAAGAAAGTTGAATTGAAAGGATGATGCTATATGTTCAAAGTTTATGTGAGTGCCATCATGAAACTTTTGAAAATGATAATATGAACCTATATAAAATTGCAAGTGGAAATGCTTCTCTCAAAGTTGAGAATAGAGATTTGATTATGTTTTGAGACTAAAATGAAGGGAAAGAAAAGAAAGAAAAATTTCAAAAGTTAAACATCAAGTGAAAAAAAAAATTTAATTGTTGAAAATTAATTTTGAGTGTGAAAAATGTAAAAAGTTCAAATTTGAGGGACTAAAATGAAAATTTTGGAAAATACAAATTTATGCTTAAAATGTTTAAATATTAGTATGAAATATTACTAATATGTTTAAACTGAAGAAGTGTGAAAAACACAAGTGTAAGACTCATGAAAGTCAACTCAAAGTCAACTCATGCGCCTAAATAGTCTTCATATGTCAAAATAGGAGCATGGTGAACTTTCAAAATTTTAAACAAGTGTTTGGGCGTTTTTCTATTCCAATGCGCCTAAACAGTTGAAATAAGTCCATAAAGTTTAACCAAGTGTTTAGGCGTTTCATTAATACCATACGCCTAAACAGTGATAATGAGTTTGATTTTATACAAGTGTTAGACATTTTGAATGTCTCATGCGTCTACACAGTGTTAGTGTTGAAAGTTAAGTGTTGGACGTTTCAGGAACTTTAGACGGCTAAACAGTTCAAAAGTGCTTAAACAGTGCAAAAGCGCCTAAACAGTGCTTATGCGTCTGTACAGTGCTAATGCTGCTGAACAGTTCTCATGCGTCTAAGTCCATACGACCAAACAGTGTTCATGCGTCTCATTAATTTGTGAATTTTAGGGTTTCATACGCACAAATAGTGCTAATGCGTCTAAAATTTCACTTAATATAAAATGAACACTTACACTTATTTTCTCATTTACACTCAAAAATTCCTTTGAAAACCCAAAAGTTCTCTCAAACCATCGACTCTCAAGTTTCATAAATCCAACAGTTTGTAAGTGTTTGAAACAAATTGTGTTGGTGTTAGATAGTATTTGAGTAGATAATGTAAGTGAATGACTCTCATAAGCAGATTTTGATTAAAATTTGATGATTCACATAGGCGTTTGACTGCTATTTGGACGTTCAAACACTATGAAATTCATAGTTAAACTAATAAAATCTTAATCATATACAAAATTGATCATAGATTGTTGATGTATATCAAATTCCGAGTGATTTGATATATTGATTGTGGACTAACTTGAAAATGATAATGATAATGAATTACTCAGTCGGTTTTCTTCGAAGGAAGAAGAAGAAGATGAACATACATGTGAATATTTTTTTATAAATAAAAATAAAAATAATATATATTTTTTTTAAAATAGAAAAACTCAGAAATCAAAATGGATAAAATGTTAAATTCAAAATAAATAATTCAAGAATGTCACAAGCTTAAATTTACAAGTAAAACAATTAAAAATCACAATTGAAAATTGAATTTATTTTTCAAAATATTAATTCTTCAATCTTTAAATGTTCTAATATTTTTTTTTATTTTGTAGATGGCAGCTTTAAAGTTCGAACCAAAGCATAATGTTGCTGCATTTCTGGATGAAGAAAATAGAGAAGCAGTGGGATATGAAGAAATGATACAATTTTTGTTGAGATCTTAATATGTTTATGCAATGTGTGCACGGCCAATGATTAATGAAAGATTGATAAAAAAATTCTGGAACTCTGCCCATGTTGAAAGAGATGATGAAGGAAACAAAGTTGTAAGAGATTTCATCACATCTGACAGAATGCTTGAAGTCTTTGAACAAGCAATTAGATTAGCTCTTAAACTTGGAGAAAATGATCCTCAAGACTTATCTGAGTATACGTTCAATGAATGTAGAGAAGTGTTTATACAAATGGGTCATCCTGATCATTTTCCAAAGAAACAAATTTTTCGAGCAAGAGTGTACAAGCATTGGAAATTATTATGTTATATCTTTCAACACTGCATGTCTAAACGAAGTGCTGGTTGGAAATCATTCCCTGTAGACATTGCATCTCCGATTATTGCCTTAGCCACACATAGAAGAATAAATATGGCTAAATCGATATTGAATGGATTTATTTTCAATCTTGAAAGAGGAAGGAGAAATAAATAATTAATGTATCCTAGATTTCTCCAAATGCTTATAAATGAAGAGAATCCAAACTTCTATCTTGAAGGAGTTGAAGGTGATAGATTGCAATGGAGCACATGTCAGAATCTGTGTATAAAAGACTGACAATGATCACTGGTGCTCAAAACATTCCTGTGTTTGATTATATAAGGAATGTATCTAATGATGAAGTTGACATAAATCAACAACATTTTCACTTATCTGAAGATGAACCAATAGATCCTAATGATCTCATTGAGGATGTTGTTGATGATATGATTGATGATGATAATGAAGAAAATGAAAATGAAGATTCTAAAAGCTCATCAGAAGATGAAGATAATGATAATAATGATGATGATCATAATGATGGTGTAGTTGAAGCTCATCAAGAATCCATTGAAGAAATGAATGAAGACGAGAATGTAAATAAAACACAGAACATAGTGGAAGAAGCTACTAATGTTGATGTACATGATAATTCTATTAATGAAGTTCAAGAAGATGAACCTGACATTGCAGTAAATGAAGAAGGTTCACAAAATCAAACCTTTGATTTTGATTTCATGAATGATGTGTTATATGAACCTGTGTTTCAAGCAGAAGAAAATGAAGAAGTAGAAGAATTCCTTTAAGTAATACACAAATTGTGTCTGTACAAACAGAAGAGATAGTAGATGTTGATGAGTTAGAAAAATTGAAAGAAGAGAATGTGGTTAAAGAAAAAGAAATTGAAGGATTCAAGGGTAAAATGAAAGACTGAAAGAGATGAACATATCTCTTGAGAAGGAAATTCAAAAGTTAGAGAATGAAACTTCAAAGTTAAAAGAAGAAAAGTTGAGAAAGATAAAACGATTGTGATGGATGCAAAAGATAAAGAAGATGTGATAAAGAATTTGACGAGATAATAAAAGATTATGATATACTTGAACAAAAATTCAAGAAACTAACAGAGGAAAATGAAAAACTGAAAGAAGAGTTATTAAAGTCAAAAGAAGTGCAAAAGCCCATATGCTGAAATGAATGCTGTTGAAAAAAATCCTGTAATGGATAAAGGAAAAAGAAAATGTCACACCCTCAGAATCCACTTGCGAAGTTTTACCGCGAGGCATGTGAACAAACCAGGATCACAGTCAATAGTTACTCAGAACGACTCTATATGCCATAATTTAAACAAAATCAATCAAAATACAAACTTTAAACAATGCGGAAGCGTTTTGAAAACAACCCAAGGCAATGAAAGTATAACTATGGCAAAACAGGTGCCAACCCAAAAGAGTAAACCATAATTATTAAAATACTAAAATTGTCTTGAAGTTCGTGTCTTAGAATGCAGTGAACCATGCAGTGCTCCTATGGAAAGCAAGCTAATGACCTCAGAATAGCATACTAAAAATGTCAACACAACGGTTGGTGAGTTCAAGAGATATTCAAACATAAACAGTTTAATAATAGCGATATAAAAGTAGTGCATTGCAACAGAAACTAGTCCGTTAACAGTAAATATTATTTCATAGTGATTTCGCAATTGAAGCTGACTGTGTTACGTTGTTGCCTCCTGCCATGACTTAACAGGTCGTGACAATGTTCATTAGGACAACTTGCACCCGGTTGAGCTCGAGTCACACAGGTGGGGCTCGTCAGACCCAGTAGTACTACCCAAATTTCCCCGCTAATCAATATTAACAATTCAAAAGTGTGAGGAGTTTCCATGATATGAACACTATATAATATTGTACACAACTTAAATACATAAAGCGTTCGTGATTACCGGTATGCTATCTCCCCCAAAGAGAGTATATAAAAAGTGGGGCATGAACTCACCTGATGTATGCAAAGAGTACTTAGGGTTTATTTGAGAAACGAGATGATAGCCAACCTTCAAGGTTACCTAGATCATGTGAGTACATAAGTACGTGTAAATGAAAGACATGTGAAACCCTAAGCATACCAAAACCAAAGACTCAAGCTTTTAGAAAAATAGACACGTTGGACCTAGTTGACCCGTTTGACCCGTTGGTGACAGTATGAGTTATAATTCAAATAAAGCCAATGAGCACATATAACATACATGATTAACATTCAAATAGTATCATACACATGCTACATTATCCATACATAACACTTAAATCATAGCCATGCCCATAGCATACAACATACACCATAATCATTACTCACCAAAGTCCAAATATCACCCATGATTATCCAAGCATGCCATACAACTAATTTAACACGTTCTATCACACTAGAATTTATCCTTGAACATACTAGCAGGCTCCTATCATCCCAAACATGATCATAACATCATACTTTAATGTTTACACGAATAAAGTTTCCCTTTTGGGAAAGAACATCCCAAAATCTATCAACATCCAAAGCATACATGAATTCATCAATAATATACCAATTCAAGCTCATATTAACACCTAAGCATGATCACCACATCCAAACATCATAACTCATCAATTCATATCCAAAAGTTACTATCTTTAGTAATGTATGAACTATAACATGTGTTCTTGAATTCCCAATGATCACAACATCAATCTAACATCTAATCATCACCATGAACACATCCATAACATCAATTCAACAATAATTCAATGTTACATGCAAGATAAAGTTACTATTCTTAGTAAGCTATGAACATCAACACCAAATCATCAATTTCT
Source organism: Flaveria trinervia (assembly GCA_025506515.1). Lineage (NCBI taxonomy): Eukaryota > Viridiplantae > Streptophyta > Magnoliopsida > Asterales > Asteraceae > Flaveria > Flaveria trinervia. The sequence continues at coordinate 35,701,947 of CM046455.1, forward strand.
TGCAAGATCCATGATTCCTAACATTCATTCAACTTATTAATCATCACACATTCATCAAACAATCATCATTCAACCATAATCATGCCCAAAATCGAATTAGGGTTTGACTAGAATCAAAACCCATGATTAAACCACTAAAAACATGTAATTCATCCATGATCGACGTTAACTAACATGTATTCAACATAACTAACATATAAACATCATCATACAACATCAATTTCGACCTCATGAAGACCCAATTTCGAAATTAGGTTCGGCCATATGCAAGAAACTCACAAAAACATGAAAAATCTAACCTTTAAACGTGTAATGTAACAAAATTGAGACTTGTAATGCGTTGTATGCCTTGAGATCGATCAAATCCAATGTGTTCTTGCTTAATCTTGATCAAAATCGCAGGTTTGAGAGGTGAGGAGGTGAATTTGCGGCCGATTTAGGGTTTGGGGGGGGGGGGGGTTTGGAATTGTTTTACTTATTTAATTTACATATTTACCCTTTAAACCCTTGTGTTTTGGTATTTTATAAAAACTAGGCTTTAAACTCTTTTTAAAATGTCTTTAACTTAAAAATATAAAGATATGAACTAATAATATTTATTACATAATTTATCTTTGCAAAAACACAAGACATACGGACAAATAGGCACGTTTCCGCGTTACGCGATTAATTTCCACAATCAACAATCAAATCGCGTAAACACATAATTTTATACAATACTCACATAAACAATTGAATTATCATTAGTTTAACATTATTAATTATTATTAAGTCACCAACGTTAAACGACAACTAGTGTGTGCTCACGACACGTGTATGCAAGACTTAACGGAATTAACGGAGTTTGGTGACGTAAAATTACCGGATGTCACATTATCCCCATGTTGAAAGAATTTTCGTTCCGAAAATTGTGTTACATGGTGAAAGTGTTCTATCACTGGTCTACTGCATTGGCACACAGAAATCGAAATCGAGTGAGTTTTGGATGAGTTGTCACATCATCCCCATGTTGAAAGAAATTTCGTCCCGAAATTTAAATCAATACCTTCGTTTGCAGACATCGTGTTCTCGAATAGTTGAGGGTACTTAAGCTTCATTTGATCTTCCTGTTCCGATGTGAATTCCGGTCCACGTCACGAATTCCAACGGATCTTGACAATGGTATTTTACTTTGCTTAAGTGTTTTCACCTCACGATCCATCACCTCAACTGGTTCTTCAACAAAGCGTAATTGTTCATCCACCTGAATTTCCTCCAATGGTACGACCATTGTTTCATCAGCTATACACTTCTTTAAGTTTGAAACGTGGAACACATCATGGATTCCGCTTAACGAATCTGGTAAGGCTAGTCGATAGGCCACTAGACCTATTCTTTCCACTATTTCAAATGGTCCAACATACCTTGGATTTAGTTTTCCTCTCTTGCCAAATCGAACTACGCCTTTCCATGGTGAGACTTTCAACAAAACCTTGTCACCCACCTGGAACTCTAAAGGTTTCCGTCTCCTGTCAGCATAACTCTTCTGTCTGTCGCGTGCTGCAGCCATACGGTTACGTATCTGTATAATCTTCTCAGTTGTTTCATGGATTAACTCGGGACCAGTCAGTTGACTATCGCCAATTTCCGCCCAACAAATAGGTGATCTACATTTTCTCCCATACAAAGCCTCGAAAGGTGCTGCCTATATGTTGGTATGATAACTGTTGTTATAAGAAAACTCCAGTAATGGTAAGTGAATTTCCCAGTTATTCCCGAAGTCATCACACAGGCACGTAGCATATCTTCTAACGTCTGTATGGTACGCTCACTCTGGCCATCCGTCTATGGGTGATATGCGGTACTCATATCCAATCGTGTACCCAAAGATTTCTGCAAAGATTGCAAGAAATGTGACGTGAAACGAGCGTCACGGTCAGAGATAATTGAGATCGGTACACCATGTCTCGAAACGATCTCCTTGAGGTACAGGCGAGTTAATTTCTCCATCTTGTCAGTTTCCTTTATTGCAAGGAAATGAGCAGACTTTGTCAATCGATCCACAATAACCCATATCGTGTCACAACCAGTACTAGTCTGGGGTAGCTTAGTAATAAATTCCATGGAGATTTGTTCCCATTTCCACATTGGAATCTCGGGTTGTTGTAACAGTCCGGATGGTTTTTGATATTCTACTTTTACCTTCGAGCAGGTCAAACACTTGCTCACATACGTAGCTACATCCACTTTCATGTTGGGCCACCAATAGTGAGCCTTTAGGTCATGATACATCTTGTCGGATCCAAGATGTATAGAATACTTGGATTTGTGTGCCTCGCTCATAACTAAATCTCTCAGATTTCCATGAACAGGCACCCAAAGTCTATCCATGAAATACCAAATTCCATCCTCTTTCACCACTAGCTGCTTATCCATTCCCCTTAACAATTCAGAACCAATATTTCCTACTTTTAAAGCTTCTATCTGTGCCTCCTTAACTTGTTCGGGCAGTTGGGTACTGATAGTAAGCTGTAAAGCTCGCACCCGTCGGGGTTTAGCTGTTTGCTTTCTGCTTAAAGCATCGGCAACTACATTTGCCTTTCCCGGATGATACTTAATTGCGCAAACATAATCATTTAGTAGTTCCACCCAACGTCGCTGCCTCATATTCAACTCTTTTTGCTCAAAGATATGTTGAAGACTCTTGTGATCGGTGTAGATAGTGCACTTGGTACGGTACAAGTAATGTCTCCAGATCTTTAAGGCAAAAACTACTGCACCCAATTCTAAGTCGTGAGTGGTATAGTTCTTCTCATGAACTTTTAGTTGTCTCGACGCGTAGGCTATCACCTTGTCTCGTTGCATCAAGACACAACCCATCCTTGAATGGATGCATCACAATACACCACAAGTCATCTGTTCCCTCTGGTAATGCTAATATCGGGGTAGTACATAGTTTTTTCTTTTAGTAATTGGAAAGCTGATTCTTGACTCTCAGTCCATTTGTATGTCGTTCCTTTGTGAGTCAAGGCTGTGAGAGGTTGGGCGATCTTAGAAAATCCTTCTATGAATCGGCGTAATATCCTGCTAATCCTAGAAATTGTCTTATCTCGCTCGGCGTTTTGGGTGTAGTCCAATTCCTTATCGCCTCAATTTTGGCAGGATCAACGTGTATTCCTTTCTCATTAACAATATGACCTAGGAATTGTACTTCTCTTATCCAAAAGTCACATTTTGAGAATTTAGCATACAGCTGCTCATTTTTCAACAGTTTCGAGATCATTCGTAAGTGCTCTTCATGCTCCTCCTTGGTCCTAGAGTATATCAGTATATCATCGATGAACACAATGACAAACTGATCCAGATAAGGTTTGCACACGCGGTTCATGAGGTCCATGAACACAGCAAGTGCATTAGTCAACCCAAAAGGCATGACCAAGAACTCATAATGACCATAATGAGTACGAAATGCAGTCTTGGGAATGTCTTCTTCTCGAACTCTGAGTTGATGATAACCAGATCTCAAGTCAATCTTCAAATAGTATCATACACATGCTACATTATCCATACATAAAACTTAAATCATAGCCATGCCCATAGCATACAACATACACCATAATCATTACTCACCAAAGTCCAAATATCAGCCATGATTATCCAAGCATGCCATATAACTAATTTAACACGTTCTATCACACTAGAATTTATCCTTGAACATACTAGAAGGCTCCTATCATCCCAAACATGATCATAACATCATACTTCAACGTTTACACGAATAAAGTTTCCCTTTTGGGAAAGAACATCCCAAAATCTATCAAACATCCAAAGCATACATGAGTTCATCAATAATATACCAATTCAAGCTCATATTAACACCTAAGCATGATCAACCACATCCAAACATCATAACTCATCAATTCATATCCAAAAGTTACTATCTTTAGTAATGTATGAACTATAACATGTGTTCTTGAATTCCTAATGATCACAACATCAATCTAACATCTAATCATCACCATGAACACATCCATAACATCAATTCATCAATAATTCAACGTTACATGAAAGATAAAGTTACTATTCTTAGTAAGCTATGAACATCAACACTAAATCATCAATTTCTTGCAAGATCCATGATTCCTAACATTCATACAACTTATTAATCATCACACATTCATCAAACAATCATCATTCATCCATAATCATGCCCAAAATCGAATTAGGGTTTGACTAGAATCAAAACCCATGATTAAACCACTAAAAACATGTAATTCATCCATGATCGACGTTAACTAAATGTATTCAACATAACTAACATATAAACATCATCATAAAACATCAATTTCGACCTCATGAAGACCCAATTTCGAAATTAGGTTCGGCCATATGTAAGAAACTCACAAAAACATGAAAAATCTAACCTTTAAACGTGTAATGTAACAAAATTAAGACTTGTAATGCGTTGTATGCCTTGAGATCGATCAAATCCAATGTGTTCTTGCTTAATCCTGATCAAAATCGCAGGTTTGAGAGGTGAGGAGGTGAAGTTGCGGCCGATTTAGGGTTTGGGGGGGTTTGGAATTGTTTTACTTAATTTAATTTAAATATTTACCCTTTAAACCCTTGTGTTTTGGTATTTTATAAAAACTAGGCTTTAAACTCTTTTTAAAATGTCTTTAACTTAAAAATATAAAGATATGAACTAATAATATTTATTACATAATTTATCTTTGCAAAACCACAAGACATACGAACAAATAGGCACGTTTCCGCCTTACGCGATTAATTTCCACAATCAACAATCAATCGCGTAAACACATAATTTTACACAATACTCACATAATCAATTTAATTATCATTAGTTTAACATTATTAATTATTATTAAGTCACCAATGTTAACAACAACTAGTGTGTGCTCACGACACGTGTATGCAAGACTTAACGGAACTAACGGAGTTTGGTAACGTAAAATTACCGGATGTCACATTATCCCCATGTTGAAAGAATTTTCGTCCCGAAAATTGTGTTACATGGTGAAAGTTTTCTATCACTGGTCTACTGCATTGGCACATAGAAATCGAAATCGAGAGAGTTTTGGATGAGTTGTCACAGAAAAATTGATGAGATTGAAGATGCAAGTTTATCTCATTTAGTTTCATAAGCTCAAAGAATTGAAGAAAATGTTGAAAAGCAATCCACTCATGAAAAAATTGAGGCTTTAGTAGATATTGAAGAAATGTACAATGATGATTGTTATGATGAAGTATTGAATGATGAAGATATTGATGAAGAATAATTTGTAGCTAATTTCTCTTCACAAGAACAATTTCAAGATCAAGAAGAAGTAACACAAGATCTTGAAGAAAGATATAATTATCTTGTGAGGATGAAGTATAACAGAGTATTTTTGGATGGGCTGACAGTTTCTCAAATTAATGATGAATATGAGAAGTGTATTGCAGCAGAGTCAGTCGCACCAATTGATCCAAATGAAAGTGTGATAGAGCATGGTGAATGGATCAGAGAAAAATAAAGTATTAATGTAGAAGAATTACCAGCTCCGAGCTTCATCATCCTGATCCGGATAGTATGAGTATTCTAGCTTTAAGATCATGGGTGCAAGTTAGAAACAATCCTTGGAGAAAATTGAAAACACTACAATCTGTATCATTAAGAAATCTTGTCAGAAGCTTCCAAGAGGACAGAAAAACAAACGAAGAAGATGATTATTCTTGATACAGAGAATCCTCAATATTTGGAGATCATAAAAAGAACAAGAGTGCTAAAACCTCAAGAAATGAAACAATGGCAAGAACATCAGATGCTTATGAAAGTAGAAAAGAATTGATTAAAATGTTTTCAAGTACAGAAAAGCAAGCTTACAAAGCATCATCCGAACAAATTCAGATTTTTGAAAATGCTAGATCCACAGGTGATTTACTAAGAAACGTATTGCAGAAAGGACAATCAGTTACTGAATTGTTGAATGCTATGATTGCTCCGGATTTTACAAATCAAGTAAAAATAAATGCATGGAAGTACGATGAGATCTTTGATGCTTTCTTTATAAAAGAGTAAATGAAATCTGTGATGTATATCACTTTTCTTCTAGCATAATTAAGCTTCATGTGCAAGATTCGAAGGAGTTGAATAGATTACCTCTGATCAATCCGACAGATTCCAAACATCGTAAAATAATGGTAGAATTACTAAGAAAGGTATGGATCGATCAAGTAATTTTCTTCAAACTAGATACGATCAAGAATATAAAGAGTATTTTGCTACTCTAAAGAAAAACAAAAGGCTCAAAAGAGTACAATCTGAAGATGAACACTTTATGATTGAATTTTATGATAAGTACTTTGAAAAGGTAACAACTCCTGGTTTGAAAGTGGTTGAAGGTAAATCAAAACCAATTCTCAGGTGGTTTTATAACACTGAGACATTTGAACTTAAATTGGTTCGAAATCTTGAACAGTGGGATGAAGACATTATTATGCTTTTTGGTGCTTTCGAACTCAAACTGTTACATCCAAGTTATATTTCATTTTAGTCTGTATAAAAGTTTGAGAAAGTATCTCCGGATGTTGCAGAGCAAGACAAGAAATATTTCATTTCCATAATCAATGTAATGAGTGCATCTATGGAAAGACTATCATTGAGAAAAGCTCTTGCTTATGCAAACATTGTGAAGAAAGATATCAAAGATATTGAATTTATGAGATTCTCAAGGAAAGATGTCTTAGAAGTATACTCAAAGGAAAGTCCAAATCCTATTGAGTTATATGCAAACATTGACATCACTTGCTAATCAAAAGACACGTTGGAAAGAATGAACAAGATGGACATAAAGACAAATGAAGCTAAACCAGAACAAGGCATTCTTGCAAGTAAATTGGGTCCGCTATTGTAAATGCTTTGAAACAACAAGAGATGTACAAAAAGAAGCCAATGTTCAAGATAAAAGAAGAACAAGAAGACTTCTTTGAGTGAAAAGGATTGAAGATAGAAGATTGAAGCTGAAGATAAAGCTGAAGGAGATAAAGAAAGAAGAAAAGATTTAAGATTTTGAAGACCAAAGACCATGTAAATCTTAGGGGGAGTATTGTTAGGACTCTAGAAAGATTAACACGTTGTCTTTATGTGTCTTTTTGATATTTGTAATAGTATAGGGACTATTTTTGTAATTGTTAGTTCCTTTGTGTTTCATTATAAATAGCTTAGACGTTAGTTAGTAGTAGAGTTTTGTGAGAGTGAACGAACTACTGCTTATTACTTTGTAATTGTCTTTGCTTGATATTAATGAAACTGTGAATTTTGTTAATATCTTGTTTGAATTCAATTACTTGTATGTGTTTTCTTTGAATTGTGGCATATATCATCACTGTTTCGCTCAATTGATCCTATCAAATATCAAAGCCTTAAATAAAGAATAATAGAAAATTATATTATTTTATAAATTTCAATAATTTAAATAAAAGTTTAAGAAATAAATTTATTAACTAATTAAGATATAACATGATTAAATGAATATATGAATAATTAATTATTTAAATACCACTTAAATAATCATTTGTATAATTATTATCTAAAGTATTTGTAACATGTAGGTTTAAAATCTTTTAAAAATCATCCAAATTTGAGTTATAATATATTTATAACATACAATGACTAAATAATGTTTTTATAATCTTTTTACACTTTAAAAATAATTAAATTGAAGAATTATAAATTTTAAAATCTTTTAAAAAAATAACTTAACAATTTCAGATATATTTTTGTTAACAAAATAATTTTCATTTAGATTAATAATATAATAATATTTTTTCTAAATTAAAAATATAATAGAAAACAATGAAAATAAAACATGGCAGAGGCAGGGTTCGAACCTCTGAACTCCCACGTGTAAAGGCTGTGTTGGACCAAAAGAACCAATGAGTCTGATTAGAAAAACCTCTAAGTCCCACAGACATTACAACTGCTGAAGAAGATCACAACAGCTGAAGACATCAGCTGATTACAAGGTCTGAAGAAAAAGTCTGAAGACAAGATCTGAAGACTTCTACTGAAGACAAAGTCTGAAAGTAAAGTACTGAAGACAAAGTCTGAAGCTATCAGCTGAAGACAAAGTCTGAAAGTAAAAGTCTGAAGAACAAAGACTAAAGACAGAGACTGAACACCAAAGTGATTAGTAGTTGTCACAACAGCTGAAGTTATCAACTTCAGTAGTTGTGATGGTTTTCTTTCAGTACTTGTAATTTACTTTTCAGTAGTTATAGTTTCAGTAGTTGTAGTTCAGTAGTTTTATGTTTTTGTACTTAGCATTCTATGAGATGTAATCAGTAGTTCAGAACATTCTCAGTAGTTTTCATAGTTTCAGTAGTTTGAATAATTCTGTTAGATGTCACTATCAAATGACATCAGCAGACGTCATATTCCCTATATAAGGAATGTTGACCTAGTTGCAACGTGTGACATTTAGCCACCACGAAAGCATATGAATGAAATATTTCTTTTGCAGAATTATATCTCTTTAACCGTTTACTCTTACATTGAATATCAATTGTGTTCTTGCTAATTGTCTAATTCAGTGTTCGAATTCCGCCGCAATCAACTCAAATTAAATCAAACATAGATCACTAATCCTAACAAATGGTATCAGAGCAGGTTAATCATTGATCGATCTAACAATTGATCATTGAAACTGCTATTTCAATATCTAAGTTTGATTGAATTAGCATATTTGCAAGAATTGGTTATAGATCATTGAATTTTTGCTACTTTTGGTTATTTGCTTTGAGTTTTCTCTTGGTTCATATTGAGTTTATTGGGTTTTGCACAAAATCAGTTAAAACGTAACTGAATTTGGTTAAATCTAAGAATGACTACTCCTTCTAATGACCCTCACAATACAGGTTCCTCAACCAAGCCTCCGATGCTGGTTAGGACTGAGTATAACATATGGCAACGAAGAATGCTTCATCACCTGTCTGTTAACAGTTCAGGTTGTTGGACATGTGTGGTACATGGTCCACACAAGCCTATGGTGAACAATCCGGAAACCAACCAAATGGTTCCGAAGAAGAAGGAACAATACTCAGATGAGGATCGAAAACTGTTTGAGATTGATGCTCAAGCGCATGGTATTCTGGCCATGGCTCTGCCTAATGAAATCTATTCTAGGCTTATGCATCATGAAACTGCTCATGACCTCTGGAATGCATTGAAGGAACAATTTGGTGGAACAGATGAGGTCTTAGCAAACAACAGACAAATCCTTGCCCAACAATATAAGACATTCTCTCATAGGAAGGGTGAGTCATGACTCAACAGTTTGAGCGTTTTTCCTGTTTGATCTCTGAGCTGAAAATGGTCAAACATGAATACACTAATAGCCAGATGAACAACAGATTTCTCAGATCACTGCCTGAGAGATGGGACACATACACCATTGTCCTACGCTCCAGTGCAAATCTGGATAGCCTATCTCTCACCCAACTCCATGGGAAACTGCTTACATTTGAAAGAGAGATAGAGCAGAAAAGGAAACTGGCATCATCAGGAAAGCTCACTGATGACTTTGTACCAGGGAACACTGCCTTGGTTGGTCATGAGTCAGAATATGCTGCATGAGAAAGCAATTATGATGAGCATATAGATTTCTCTTCAAACAGTTCAGATCATGCATTTGTTAGTGTTGACAGTCAGTCAGGCTATAATAGTGACAATTTATGTTTCATTATGGATGATTTGAAGGGTATTGCTGATGATGACTTAGAAGAGATGGATATTCTAAGCCAAATGGCCTTGATTAATATCAGATCTCAAAAGTTCTACAAGAGAACTGGTAGGAAATTTCCAGGACTCTCTGGCAAAACCAAAGTTGGTTTTGACAAGAGTAAGTTGAGGTGTCACAATGCCACAGGCTTGGACACTTTGCAAGAGAGTGTAGATCATTGGATCTAACTCCTCTACACCTTTTGTGACTTTTCCAAGCAATAGTCCACAAAACAGAGGGCAACAACCTGCTAGTTCTGGTCATCATGCACAACCTATATCTCCTACATATTTTGTCCCTCAGGGTCTAATGTCATATCCATATCCTGCTATTACATGCCACAACCAAATCCAGTTCAAGTTCCTATTGCATAACAACCTCAAGCCTTACCTGAGCCTCTACCATCTCAATCATCTCAATCACAACCTCATCACAGCTTCTTCACCCCTAGTGTTGTTGACTGGAGCAGTTTACCAGATGATGTCTCTGGTAATGAGCATTATTTGCTGGTGATGGTCAACATGGTGGTGAACATCCTTTTGGAATCTTGCTCTCATGGCCCCGGAGTCTACTGAGAGTTCATGCTCCAATGCATCTTCATCACAGGTAACCCAGGTATCCTCTGAGGCTAAGGCCAAGCTATGTTTTGAATCTTGCATAGCTGCATTTATCTCTATTAGAGAGGCAAATGTAGCTTTAATAAATCAAAATCTTGAGCTTGAGCAAACCCTTTCCAAAAGAAAAGCAAGTATGAGTCTGTCTTAATGATAAAGATGATGAGATTTATAAGCTTAAATGCCAATTAAATGATGAAAAGGCTAAGCTAGAGGTCATTCTTGAGAACCACAGAGAACTCAAAGAAAAACTTGCAGCTACCCAAGTTGAGTGTGACTGCTGGGTATCATCCTGCAAGGGATTTGAAATGCTGCTCAGCAAGCAATCTGCTTCGAATGTGAAGTTTGGAATAGGTTACAATCACATTGCACCACCTACAGATTTTACTCCAAAATCAATGGTAAAACCTGAAGGTGAAAGTAATTTCCAAACCACATCATCATGTGCATCATCCTCAAGTGATCACCCAAAATCACAAGATGAAATCAGTGTTGATACCTCAGCAAATCAATTGCCTGATGGGTTACTACTGATAAGCACATGAAGCTGAGTACTTCAGATGTTGTCCCTCAAAGTACCTCAAGTACTGAAGGGCAAGTACAAACATCTGAAAAGCATTTCAAATCAGCTGAAATAAAAGGATTAACAACTGCTGATGAATCTATCATACGATCTTCCAGGACGGATAGAGAACAGCTGAAGAACAAGTCTTCAGTTGTTACAGATCCTTCAGTACTTAACACAAGTACTGAAAGGAGGAAAGTACTGAAGATAACACCTTCAGTAATTTCCACATCAGCAGTTGATCAATCCAAGATGAAGAATAAGCCATGTGAAATATGTGGTAAATTCAATCATCTTTCTGATGAATGTTGGTACAGAGAGGGTTCCAAACTCAATAGAGATAAGCTCATTAAAATCTAGATGGATGAAATGAAAAATGAGTTTGAGACCAATTTTGTAACACAGTCATCCCACTATGATAACCCGCTTCATCCAAATCCAAAAAGAAGGATAGGGTTTATCATAAAACCACTGATAGTGCTTCTCGTGACAAACATCAGACTACGTCTGTGAATTTCAAGGAGGAAATGGTGGGTCACAGGAACTCATCAAAAACAAGTACTGATATGTCACAAGAGCTGAAAGCTTTGGCTACAAATCAGACACAACTTGTTATGATGGTTCAGCATTTGTTGGGGAGAGTTAACCAACTAGATGTACCTGTGATCAAACCACTAAAAAGGCATTCCAAGCCCAAATTCAAGGAATCCATTTCAGCACCATATCCATCTTTATCAGCTGTTAATCATGAGAAACAAGTTATGGTTAAATCTATTGATGAAAACAGACCCAAAACCAAAAAAGGTTTGGGTCTGAAAACCTAACTAGTTCTTGTGATAAATGCAGGGTTCTTCAGCATGCCAAAGGAGCATCTGGTATGTAGACAGTGGAGGATCTATGCATATGATTGGGAGCAGTTCTCTTTTTAATGACTTCACTCAAGAAAAGAAGGGATTTGTTTCATTTAGAAATGATGCCAAGGGTTACATCATTGGGAAAGGATATGTGCCTAATGGAGATATCAGATTTGATGATGTTAACCATGTGGAGAATGTTAAGTATAATCTATCGAGTGTCAGTCAGATGTGTGATAAAGGGCATGTTGCACTTTTCACAAGCCAGAACTGCAGGATTCTGTCTTCCCAAGTTCTTCGGCTAATTGACAAGGTATTGGATGAACATACTCTCCTGAAGGCCAACAGGATTGGGAGAGTATATGCCCTAGATTGTCAAAGAAGATTGATTTGAAGGGTCATCCTTGCCTGTTCTCCAAAGCCTCTCCTCAGGAATCTAAACTGTGGCACAGAAGGCTGGGTCATGTAAATCTCAAAACATAAATCAGCTGATCCATAATAGTTTAGTGAGAGGTCTACCAATAAAGGAGTTCCACTGTGATGAAACCTGCACTGCTTGTTTGAAAGGAAAACATCACAAAGTCTCATTCCCTCCTATTGAAGACCTAAGTCCACTACTGCTTGCAGTTAATGCACATGGATCTATTTGGTCCTATGAGAGTGATGAGCATGGCAAAGAAGAAATACTGTCTGGTAATTACGGATGATTACTCCAGATTTGTATGGACTTTCTTCTTGCATTCAAAGGATGAGGTTGCTCAGAAGATTATAAACTTTGTGTTGTATGTTGAGAAGCAGTATTTCCTATCAGTCAAGTGTATAAGGAGTGATAATAGAACTGAATTCAGAAACCATACACTTGATGATTTTTATCTATCAAATGGAATCAAGAGGCAATTTAGCATTCCAAGGACTCCAGAACAAAATGGAGTAGTGGAGAGAAAGAATAGGACCCTAATTAAAGCTGCAAGGTCTATGTTGGCTGACTCTGGTTTGCCATTGACCTTTTGGGCTGAAGCTGTCAATACAGCTTGCTATGTGCAGAATAGAGTATTAGTAAATCAGAGGTTGATGAAGACTCCATATGAAGTTCTACATCATTTGGCTCCTCTAATTTCATTTTTCAAAGCATTTGGGTGTCCTTGTTTCATTCTCAACACCAAGGATCAACTCCACAAATTTGATCCTAAGGTGGATGCAGGGTATTTTGTAGGTTATTCATCCACATGCAAGGCTTACAGAGTCTTCAACTGCAGAACAAAGATAGTTGAAGAAACCTTACATGTGAAACTCAATGAATCTCCTAAGGATAAAATTCCACAAAACCTTGTGGAGCTGTTTGATCTGGACATACTGCAATATGTTCTTTATCAACCTCCAGCTGTTGCAGATCATGTGGATAAATTATCTTCTACAGCAAGTCTTCCACCTGGTGGTACTGAAGATGATGATGATATCAGTACTCACATTTTCAAGTTTAGTGATCAACTGCCTGAGTTGGCTAAACTTGATGTTCCTGTAGCTTCTACAGCTCCATCCACAACAAATGCTAATGAGATTTCTAACTCCTCTACATCATTTGACTTGCCATCTCATCCTTGGTTTCAAGAGTCTAGATCAACATCTGTTGCTGCTGAACCTGCTACAAACACTTGCACTGATCTTATAGTGTACCAAGAGCTGAAGAATCACCCCATGTCTCAAATCATTGGTGATATCAATGCTGGTGTCTCAACCAGAAGTCAATTGTTCAACTTCTGCTTCTATGCTCTCTTCATCAGTCAGCTAGAGCCAAAGAACTATCATGTTCGGTTAAGAGACAATGGATGGGTTGAAGCCATGCAGCTTGAGCTATTTCAGTTCAAAAAAGCAGCAAGTGTGGGAACTGGTTCCTCTACCCCCGGTAAGTGTGCAATAGGCACTAAATGGGTGTTTAGGAATAAAACTAACAAAATTGGCTTATTGTCAAGAACAAGGCTAGACTGGTTGTACAAGGGTTTTCACAAGAAGAAGGTATTGATTATGATGAAACCTTTGCCCCTGTGGCCAGACTAAAGGCAATTAGATTGTTCTTAGCCTATGCTGCAGTCCACAATCTTAAAGTTTTTCAAATGGATGTCAAACGTGCCTTTTTATATGGTAAAATAAAAGAAGAGGTTTATGTTGTCAACCACCAGGTTTTGAGGACAACAAACATCCTAATTGGGTGTATAAACTTGATAAGGCTCTTTATGGGTTGAAGCAAGCTCCTAGAGCCTGGTATGAAACACTTTCAAATTTTCTTCATAAAAATAATTTCACTAGAGGCTCCATAGATAAAACTTTGTTTATTAAGAAAGTGGATCAGCATAAGCTACTTGTTCAAATTTATGTTAATGATATAATTTTTGCATCCTCTGATCCCTAGTTGTGTGATGATTTTACAAGTTTAATGAAACAAAAGTTTGAAATGAGTGCAATGGGAGAATTACAGTTCTTTCTAGTCTTGCAAATCAAACAAAAGACTGATGGAACCTTCATTCATCAGTCAAAATATACAAAAGAACTTTTGAATAAGTTTGATTTACAAAATTGTAAGCCCTAATCTACTCCCATGTGCAACACCATACAACTGGATGCAAATCAGAAAGGTAAAGCTGTTGATGAAACACTTTACACATGTATGATTGGGTCCTTGATGCATTTAAAAGCTTCTAGACTAGATATCATGTTTGCAACTTGTGTTTGTGCTAGATTTCAGGATGCTCCTAAAGAGTCTCATTTGATTGCAGTCAAGAGGATTTTTAGATATCTGCAAGGTACATAATCTCTAGGTCTATGGTATTCCACTAGACACTCTTGCAAATTAGTTGCTTTTTCAGATAGTGACTATGCAGGGTGTAAGTTAACCAGAAAGTCAACTTCTGGTGGATGTCAATTCCTAGGCAACTGTTTGATTTCTTGGCAGAGTAAGAAACAAACATCTATTGCTACATCCACTGCTGAAGCCGAGTACATTGTTGCTGCAAATTGTACATCTCAGGTACTCTGGATTAAAACCAACTATTGGATTATGGCATTACAGAGACTAAGACTCCATTATTAATGGATAGTGCTTCAGCTCTGTGCATTGTCAAGAATCCAGTCCAGCACTCTAGGACCAAACATATAGAGATCAGACACCATTTTATTAGGGATTGTTTTGAAAAAGGTCTCGTTGATCCAAAGTGTGTGCCTAGTGCTGATGAGCTTGCAGATATATTTACTAAGCCTTTGGATAGTTCAACTTTCCAAAACCTTGTGTTAAGGCTTGGTATGCTGCAGCTAGAATAAGTGATACTACTGATGATCTCAGTAAACAAGTACTGATGATCATTAGTAACCATGTCACAAATATGTACTGATTCTGTTAAAAGAAACTGATGCAGTTACAACAACTGATGTAGTTATAACTACTGATGTCAGAAAAAACAGATAAGTACTGATGTCCTATGAAACAACTGAAAACAGCTAAAGATTCTGATGAGTAAGTGTTGAGGACAGTATGAAACAGCTGAAAAGCTAAGAATTGACGAAAACTACTGATGAGAATTTTCACTTCAGTCGTTTCCACAAACTGCTGTTTCACCCTAAACAGCTGATGACAAAACCATGTCGTCAATAGTTTCACAACTACTGATGACTAACACCAAGTCCTCAGTTGTTTGCAACAGTGATGACAAAACCAAGATCTTCAGTAGTTTCACAACTACTGATGACTAACACCAACTCTTTAGTTGTTTTCAAACTACTGATAGTTAAAACCAAGTCTTCAGTTGTTTTCATAACAACGGATGACAACACCAACACTTTCAGTCATTTTCCTTTCAGCCTTTTCTTAACCTATAAATACCTGCATTTATAGCCAAACGTTTCATTAGCCATTTTCAAACCTTTTCTCTCTCAACAATGGCGACCATGAAACTCAAACCCCGACACAACTGTGTTGCCTACCTTTCGAAATCGGCCTTCTGGAAAAAGTTTGACACTGCCATCGATCTTATGATGGATTCCCAATACCGAACAGCCTTTCTTATGAATCCTACCATATACCCTGATTCCTTAACCCAATTCTGGACCAACGTCTCTCTCACAACTAATGAGAATGATAGCCAAATCACTCTCCAGTCGTTGGTGAATCAGAAACAAGTGCTCAACACCCTCGACATCATTCGCAAAACCCTAAATTTGCATGTTGTCACCTATACTAAACATACCCGAAAGGCACCACTGGTATGTCTTTCATCAATAACGGGTATGCAGGCGACTTAAGTGCTACAACCATTCTTAAAAAGCACTTCCATGATGCTGAAAGACTTATCTTTCATATGGTGAATGTATGCCTTGCTTCAAAGACATCCTCTTGGGATCAGATGTCTTCACAGTGGCAACAGGTATTGTACTCTTGTACTCTATCTTTGAACGCCAAAATATAAATTTTTCTGAGATAGTGTTCATGGAACTAAAGGATCCGACTCAGAAACCTATGGCAAACAGATGGTTACTTTATTCCAGTTTTCTGATGGCCATAATTTTGAATTAATTAAAATCTGATGGCCTTGTTGGTCTTGGGGTCCCTGCTTCAGCTGTTTTAGCTGAGGTATACTCCAGGCATAACTCAGACCCTACTCTAAAAGTGGCTGCCCGGATGCTAAAACCCAAGCAGAGGGAACCCACAGCCTCCACTTCCAGATCCAAAGTCCCCACCAAACCCAAATCCAAAAAGCCCAAAAAGGCTACTGAGGGAGATGAGTCCCCTGAGGATGCCCCTGTACCACCAATACAGGAAGCACATACTGGTTATAACCCCCAGTTATGTCCAAGACTCAACCCGTTGAAGCCGCACAGGTATCCTCTCAACAGGATCCTGTTGCAACCACAATTGGGGATCCCACATTATTGGAACTTATCTCAATTGAGAGGGTTACCATTGAAAAGCACCTCTCACCCCGGGTGCAATCTGCTTCGGACCAATCTCCACATGCAACTGCCCCTCAAAGCCCAACACTGATAGTTGCTAAAGTGCTGATTCAGTTGCATTCCTCACCCCCTCCCCAGAAACCAATTACCCCTTGGAATACCTCAACCATTGAGGGGGAGGACCAAAATACTTCTGATAACCAATAGCACAGGGGTTACAATGTTCAATCTCCAAGTGTAGAAAAGGAGGTTACAACATCTGGTAAGGCTGCCACTTCTACTGATTCAGCAAATGATCAGGATGAAGTTGGTAACATCCATAAGACCTCACCAGAGGCAACTGCCAATAAAGGACATAGTCCTGAGGCAGGAAGTCCCCAGTACCAAGATCAAGGGGCACATGCATCTACTGATCTACACTCAGAGCATGTTCATCCTGATTCAATCAGGAGGTAGGTGATTCAGCAAAGACTGATGATGACCTGGGCTTTTTCTATGATGTTTTAGCCCATAATACCATCCTAGAGAATGAGGTAAGCAAACTCAAAGAGCTGCTAGCCAAAATGTCTCAGGATCAAAGTCCATCTACCCCAATAACCCCACAGATGGCAACTTCAATTGAAGGTTCACCAAACACTTCGCCTACACACATAACTGAGCCACCAACCAGTGCTTTTGGCACCACCTCTCAGGGACAGAACCCCTTTGAGCAGATGGTTTCTATCTTTCAAAACTCCTTACCTCTCATCACTCCAATCATTACTGAGAACATCCATAAAGTCATAGATGAGAGGATCTCCTCAAATCTACAAACCCTCATTGATGATGCTGTTCACAAATCTCTTTCTGCTTTTCAAGCCCCTGATCCCAATGCAACCAAAAAGGGGGAGACTACTAAGGCAGTGAAAGAAAAGAAAAGGAAAAGAGTTGATGATGAGAAAGAACCTAAAAAAGAGAAGGAGGTGGAGAAAGAACTGATCTCAGAACAATTGATCACATACAAGCGAAAGAAAAGTGCTGAGTCAAAAGCTGATGAAGAAAAATCTTTTGAAGATCTTGTCAAAGACGCTGATGAAGCTCACAGCAGATCCATGGATAAAATTATAGATCTGCTCTTTAGACATGGTCATGACACAGCCACATTAGACTCTGAGATCAGAAGGCTAGAAATAGAAGAGATTCAAACAAGATGGGTTGGTTATAGTGTGTTGGAAAGGGAAAGATTGGAGATAATGATCAGATTCATTGCCAAATACCTTGGAAGATCATTGATAGAGATAAAGTCCTGGTCCAGAGACAGTATCTTGAAGATAACCAAGAAAATTTGCTCTGCTGGAGGCTATAATGAAGGGTTGATCATCGAAGCACTGGATGAAGCAGGCGCAGGGAAGAGAACTGAAATGGCAAAGCTCTCCAAAGCCAAACTCACCACCAAAATGCTAGATTAGTCTTCTCAAACTCCCACTCAAACATAACCCTCATCTCTAAAATCTCCCAAATCTATCCCTAAACCAAAGCCACCCACAACTCAACCCATAAAACCAATCCCTTTACCCCAAAAACCACCTCAAACCTTACTCAGTGATACACCCATAAGGAGGAGAAGGGTGTGAGGGTAGAAAAGGATGAAGAAGAGGATGATGATGAAGATTGTCTGCCAATCTCTGCTATTCTCCACCTTAAAACACCTGAGCACAGAAGTCAACAAGTGATTACACCTGACTTGCAAATGCAAATGGTGAAGGTAAAGATTGAAGAAGCAGAACAGCAGAAGCAGCACGATGACCAGTTTCTCAAGATGGTTGACAAGGATTTCCCTCAGTCCTCATCCATCCAAGAAATGAAGAAACAAGCTCTGAGGCTGTACACTCTTAGACATACTTTTCAACATCAAAGAGAAGAGCGTGAATTTGGCCAGACCCCAGGGTAAGTTCTAGAATTCATAAGAAGAATATACCAAGTAGATATCATGGTCAACTGAAGAAGACCTTGAATGCTGCAATTACGTTGGCCATGGTAGTCTCACCCTCGGAAATCATTGAAGAATTCAAGAGAGCTCACAACTCCAAGACAACCGCTCAATCTATTCTTGAGAACAAAATGATCAAGAAGGGGTTGTTATACAAAAGACTGAAGATCTTCAGAATAGTGAACTCCAGTTGATGCTTGAAGGCTCTCACCTAGATGAATTTACTTATAGAGAGATCATAACTGTGGAGCTGAAGAATGGAAAGACAGTGAGATACCTGTCTGAGTATTATGGCCCAGAGTTCTTCTTCGAGGGAGAAGCAGAAGAACTCACCAAGGAGGAACAAGTTGTTCTCCTTGACGCCTATGCTAGTGAGTCTTATAGACTCATTAATGGGAATTAGGTTTCATGGTTCGGATAAGACTCTATGTCCAGTTTCCCCAAGACAGAGTTCCCTTCCATACTTAGCCAATCAAAAGATTAGAAACCTTTTTCCGGCCTGTGCTTAAATGATTACCTCTGAAGCTGATCAAGAGGGTGTTTCTCCCAAGAATAAGTGGGATCATCAATAAGTTTAGAGGTTTTGGCTGCATTGGTTCAGGGGGAGTTTGTTGGACCAAAAGAAGCAATGAGCCTGATCAGAAAAATCTCTAAGTCCCACAGACATTACAACTACTAAAGAAGATCACAACAGCTGAAGACATCAGCGGATTACAAAGTTTGAAGACAAGATCTGAAGACTTCTACTGAAGACAAAGTCTGAAAGTAAAGTACTGAAGACAAAGTCTGAAAGTAAAGTACTGAAGACAAAGTCTGAAGAACAAAGACTGAAGACAAAGACTGAAGACCAAAGTGATTAGTACTTGTCACAACAGCTGAAGTTATCAACTTCAGTGGTTGTGATGGTTTTCTTTCAGTACTTGTAATTTACTTTTCAGTAGTTATAGTTTGAGTAGTTGTAGTTCAGTAGTTTTATGTTTTTGTACTTAGCATTCTCTGAGATGTAATAAGTAGTTGAGAACATTCTTAGTAGTTTGCATAGTTTCAGTAGTTAGAATAATTCTGTTAGATGTCACTATCAAGTGACATCAGCAGACGTCACATTCCCTATATAAGGAATGTTGACCTAGTTGTAACGTGTGACATTTAGCAACCACGAAAGCATATGAATGAAATATTTCTTTTGCAGAATTATCTCTCTATAACCGTTTACTCTTACATTGAATATCAATTGTGTTCTTGCTAATTTTCTAATTCAGTGTTCGAATTCCGCTGCAATCAACTCAAATTAAATCAAACTTAGATCACTTATCCTAACAGGCTGCTACTAACCGGCGGGCCAAAGCCCAGATCTTGTTTTAAAATACAAATTAATTAAATAAGAATCATTCTTCGAATAACCACAATCCATATGAACCCTAAAATCAGTTCGACTCCAATTGAACACCAAATCTGTAAAGCCCCGTTCCCGGGCACCTCACAGCTGGTGGTTCATCGCACTTAAAACATTATAAAATGTACATTAATTTTGCAACGGAATTTAAAACTTTCTTTTGTAACTAAATCATGTTATTTACAACATTAATTTTCATCTCAAAATACATGACGTGTCAAAATACAGATGCCAGCCTCAAAATGCTCCCAGTAGCTTATGCATCCATGCCTGCAACTCCTCAGCATCAACATATACCTGCCAACTATCATGAATACAAAAGTCAGTGACGCTAAGTGAGTTCTAGTTTTATAATAAAACATACTTTTCTCTGATAAAACCTTTCTTTACTTTATTTCAAAACATGTTATACTTTATAACCGTTCGTGATCATGCATCATACATACATACAGATAATATCATTATTATCTTCATCATTACGTTCATTAGCTTTGTTCATCAACGCATTATGTTATCATTCACTACTCCTTCTCGATCTGGTTAGACTTTACCCTCTTCGTCGCACTCAAACACGATTACTGAGGTCGAATGACGAGGATCCCGTTCAGTACATTATTACGATACTTCGTTTACGTTCATTCATACGTTCGTTCTTTCATACATTAACTTTCGTTCATTACTCATCATTACTCGAATCTTGTCTCTTGCAATATCCTCGACTCATGCTCGAAAGCCGATACTGTGCCGGCATATGCGACAAAGATCCCATACGAGTCAATCACAGGGATTGAACTCCATCCGAGTCTGTTGCAACACAAAGTCGCTCACCTCTCATCTCGTCTCATTGTCAAAAACCTTTGTCGAGTCTGTTATGACACCGAGTCTCTCACCTCATAACTATGCTTGGCTTTATGCCACACCCCTGAAGTTATACATGACTCTGGGTAACAACACCCCCACCGCCGTGGGTAACACACCCATAGAAATGGGTAACAACACCCCCACCGTCGTGGGTAGTAACCCCATAGAAAAGGGTAACAACACCCCCACCATCATGGGTAACGCCACCATAGAAATGGGTAACAACACCCCTACCGTCATGGGTAACACCACCATAGAAATGGGTAATAACACCCCCACCGTCGTGGGTAACACCCCCATAGAAATGTCTAACAACACCCCCACCATCATGGGTAACGCCACCATAGAAATGGGTAACAACACCCCCACCTTCGTGGGTAACACCCCCATAGAAATGGCTAACAACACCCCCACCGTCATGGGTAACACCCTATTCAAATATGTAACAACACCCCCACCGTGGTGGGTAACACCCCCATAGAAATAGGTAACAACACCCCCACGTCGTGGGTAACACCCCCATAGAAATGGGTAACAACACCCCCACCGTGGTGGGTATCACCCCCATAGAAATAGGTAACAACACCCCCACCATCATGGCTAACACCCCAATAGAAATGGGTAACAACACCCCCACCGTCGTGGGTAACACCCTTATAGAAATGGGTAACAACACCCCCACCGTCATGGGTAACACCTCCGAAGGTTAGTCACAAAGACCGGAACCCTTGCTTGCACACTTTAGGATTTGCTGAATCCCACGCTATAGAGCTTAAGGCATTAAGAGCCATGCACCTTTGTACATTGCTTGCAAGCCTTTCTATACATTCTCTTTAGTTCATTGATTCATGCATGCATTCATTCATTACGTTCCTCTTTTCATTATCTTCCACTTTACGTTACGTAATACTTTCATTACATTTATTAACATTCAACCCAAAGCCAAGGGAAGACATAAATACATACATAATAAGGAACATACACATAAACATACATCCTCACCATTCAGGCACCTCATGCATACATAACACATATCAAACATAAGCCATCACATCATAACCAGGCCTATCTTCCTATTTTACCCCTTGAAATCCATTTAGAAAACCTCAAGTCCAAAGTGGACGCATCGGACCTTCCAGGCGCATGAGCATAAAATTCTAAGTATAAATTAACCTAGGCGCATGGGTACTATTTGGGCGTGTCTGCCCTGTTCAGGCGCATCACCAACACTTAGCCGTTTCAAGCTCTTGGGCGCATGGGCACTATTTAGTCGCATGGCCAATACTTAGCCGTTTCTTTCACTGGGACGTATGGGCACTATTTAGGCGCATGGTCCATACTTAGCCTTTTCATCACTTGGGTGCATGGGTACTATTTAGGCGCATGGGTACTATTTAGGCGCATGGCCAACAATTGGGTGCATGGCCCATACTTAGACGCATGGGCCATTATTCACTCGCATGACCCACTCTTGGGCGCATGGCCAACACTTAGGCGTCTGGTTTCTCATGCTGGACGCATGGACAACTATTTGGGCGTATGAACCAGTGTTCATGTTCATCGAAACATTCTGAAATCCTTTCCGAGGCTACCATTTTCACCTAATTCTCATTCTAAGCATACCTAAACACAGATCTAACATACTAGGGCCCTCTAAGCATGCTAAACATCATCACTAACCCATAATCATCACTATAACATGCATACATACATACAACATTCGAACATAAGGCTGTAAATCCACGGTTTCTTTAAAAATGTTTACTTAGTATGCATAATAGCCCCAAATCAGTTGAAAATCCGCAAAAGAGGGGTTCTAGAAACTCACGTTGAGCAGCTCTTGAGCTACACTCTTCCAGTTCAAGACCCACTTTGATTCAGCTTGTCAAATCCCGAAAACAAACTCTAAATAACCGGAACTTCGGTCAAGAACTCGAAACCCAACTGAAACCGAGCTCATAGAAGAGAAGACTTACCTCTTTCAGCTTCTTCTTGCTCTTTCTCTCTCTAGAACCGAGCTCTCTCTCTCTCTCTCTCTTCTTCTTTTCAGCCGTGAAGAAGATGGTGAAGAAGGAAGAATATCTTAAAATATAAAAAGTGTACTTTGTACACTTTTTCCCCTCCATTTGTTCACAATTTCCATTCCTTCCACTTACTTTCCTTTTCCTTTTGTTTGAATAAAATTTCAGGGTGTTACAAAATCGTATGAGTTAATCCAATTAACATTAGGGCTTTTACTCCCCATCTTAAACTGAGATTGTGTTTGCATCTAATTGGCTGGATTGAAGATGAAATCGATGAATACGATGGAACAAGATCGCGACTGTGGTAGGTTCAAATTTGGATCATTCTTGGTGTTGTGATTCAATTAAATGTTGGAAAGCTTCTTATGATCATCAAGATCGATTACCCTCTGTCAATTTCAAGTAAAGAAACTCAAAGCGTGGACATCGCCTATGTTGCAAGTGCGAATAATTATGGTTATCGAGCATAATGATCTCATGTTCTATATAAGAAATTGAAGGCACTAAAAGTTTAAAGGAATCAAAAGGATTGTTTTCCCTATGTTATGTAGGTTTGAATTTGGTATGTTTCAAGTCCAAAGGGTTATAGATATTGACTCAATGGTTTGAGATGTTTTGATTTCAAATTGATATAAATCGTGCAATTACAAGCTTCAACTGATTTGATTATCATGTTTTCAATGATCACGAATACCTTAAAGGTTAATAATTTGGCTTAATTGCTCCAGTT
This sequence comes from Flaveria trinervia, assembly GCA_025506515.1. Taxonomy (NCBI): domain Eukaryota; kingdom Viridiplantae; phylum Streptophyta; class Magnoliopsida; order Asterales; family Asteraceae; genus Flaveria; species Flaveria trinervia. Next base: position 35,725,656 of record CM046455.1, read on the forward strand.
TCGTGTGAAGCCGATTTGGTTTTGAAGAGAGACTTCGGTTTTAGATTTGGGAATGCTAGAACTTAGTTTAATCCAAATTAATGGTGGTCAGGTGTTCGAATCAGTTTCAAGAAGGTGAAGAATCGATTTAATTGGATTTATTTTGTAAGATGTTGCGGTTTGGGAGTCGCCGGAGCTCACTGATCGTTTGGCCGAAGACAGAGGAAAGGCGACAGGAAGGGAGTTGGATTTTGAAACAAGTTACACTTTGGACCCTCAAATTTCCAGTTATTATTATTTTATGTCTAAACTTGTAAAATAAAGTATCAAGAATTACAAATTTGACCGCAAACTTTGGAATTCAAAATGTAAATAATTACTTAAATTATTTATTTTGAAGAACTTTCTAAGGATTATAAATCTTGTAATTTTTTTAATTTAATTGTTAAGATAGTTAAAATCCTATAATTGATATGTGTCTTTATATATTTATATATCTTTATAACTTTATAGAAATTTCGAAGTCTATTTTTGTACATAATAATTAGAGCCCATATATAATACCTCGTAAGTTTATAAATTTATTAAAAGGAAGATTAAATGTACTTTAAATCATCAATATCACAAAACTATGTAAATAATACGTTTGTTGTCTTAATTCACCAAAATAAACAAAATAGTTTGCACAATATGTTTGATTATATAATTGACAAAACGGGCTTGGGTCCATATACTCAAAAATAGGTGGATGTTACACTTTTGAAGACAAGTCAAAGATCTTCCAAAGCTTAAGTATGATGAACTTCCAAAGGTAAAACTTAGTTTTGTGAGACTAAGTAGTTTTCCTTCTGAAGTATATGAAGAACTTCCGAAGGTAGAACTCAGTCTCTCGAGACTAAGTAGTTCTCTTTCCGAAGTATACACACTTAGAAGATCCAACACAAAGTCTTCTGAAGAATAAAGTCATGAAGAGTTGCAAAATACTCGGAAGAATTTGGTTCTTCCAAAGTATAAATGGCCTCGGTAGAACTTACTCTTCCGAAGCCATTTAGCTTTGGAAGTCCAACTATGAACCAGTGGACATAAGTATGGTTGGTGTGACATCCACTGCCGCCTCTAATATACTACATAGCCTTGGCATTGATGTACTCAAGTTCTACTAATTCCAAAGAGTCCAAGTAAGATGTGCTGAAGTAGAAGTTTGAAAACTTCACACACATTATTAATGAGACCTTGAGTCAACAAACATCAGGTATATGGACTAGCTCACCTCTCTTTAGTCTATGGGAGTGGTTCTTAAGAAAAAAGACATTGTAAGAAAATTCATGAGTGCATTTCCTCATGAATGGGCTTTTTACTGTGTCTCAATAATCTCAATACTCTCATTATGACCAAACTATATGGAATCCTTGATGGATACCATATAGACATGGAAACTCAAAAAACCCATGAGATGAACAAAAAAATAAACCTTCCGGTTAGCAATGCTCCGCACACTACTAAAGTTTCAAGAACTCCCTAGCCCTATTTGTACATGAACTACCCTTAGGAGCCATCATCCTCTTCAGGACTAAAATATGGAAATAAAATCAAATATTGAGTCCTTAAACATATTAAAATCTGACTTTAAGAAAGCAGAACTGATTATAAACTCAAAATTGAAGAGTTAGAGAAGACTGTATCCTTTTAAAGACATGACCATTCAAACAATAGGGCTTAAATAAAAGATTTAATCACCATGTTCATTGAGGCTAAAGCAAAGAAGTATGCCATTGAAAAGCATAACTTCAACACCATCATTGCATCATCCTTCCACTCAAAGGTGTGTTATAAAACAAAGTGGGTTAGGAAATATGGAAATTGCTTCACCACAGTCTTATGTGTCTGTTAGATAGCCAAGATGTGGTATTGATGAGCAAGAGATTCCAACTGCAGACCCACTACCCAATGAGCAAAAGAATGATATAAAAATGATAATCACTGTAGGGAAGGACATGGTAGAAAACCTCATGCACACTGCTGATGATCAATGCCGAACCACATAAATAATGGAAAAATAAAATCAGGGCAGTAAGAAAAACTACCAAGAAGGTGGCTAAGTCAAAGTTTAAAATAGACCAATGCAAAAGGGTGTGTTCATCTCAGCTGAAGGATTATTACTACCGCTCCTATCTAGCTGAAGGATTAGAAATTAAAAGGGAAGGTTGTTAAAGAAGAAAAGAAGTTCAAGAAACAACAAGTCTCATGCCCCATCAAGAATAACATTGACTGCATAATCTATGATTTGTGTAACCACAAGGCTAAAGATTGTTACTACAATTCAGGAAACGCACATTATGTAATCAATGTTATGAAAGAAGGAATCAAGGATGGTTACATATTTGGACCTTACCATATCGTGCAGGTGTTAAGGAAATGAAAGTTGTTTTTGAAAGCCAAGTTGCTTTCGAAAGAAACTTATTCTACTAAAAAGAAAATACCTTTGGAAGACAAGCCAAAGAACAAACAAAGGAACAAAAAGAATCCTTTGAAACCTTTCGAGAAGAAGACTGCTTGAGAAGAAAAGGCGGTGACAACTTCTTCTAAGAAGACAAAAGCCTCGGAAGCAAGTCATGTTGCTCAAGCCTCCATAGGCTCATCTACATTGATCAATCATAGGATGAAATGGAAGATCAGAAAAGATATTGTAGCCCTAACTTCTTATTCACAAACCGTAGTTAAACCCCATGTGTCACACCCTCAAAATCCACGTGTGGAGTTTTACCGCGAGGCGTGTGAACAAACCAGGATCACAGTCAATAGTTACTCAGAACGACTCTATATGCCACTAACCAAATTATAAACTTGAAACAGTGCGGAAGCGTTTTGTAAAACAACCCAAAGAATTAAAAGTGTATACTATGGCAAAACATGCGCCAACCCAAAAGAGTAAACATTAACCATAAATGATAAAAAATATCTTGAAGACCGAGTCTTAGAATGCAAGTGAACCATGTAGTGCTCCTATGGCAAGCGAGCTAATGACCTGAGAATAGCATACTAAAATGTCAACACAACGGTTAGTGAGTTCAAGAGTGATAATCAAACATAAACAGTTTAATAACATACATATAAAAGTATTGCATTGTAACAGATAGCTAGTCCATTAACAATAAATATAATTCATAGTGATTTCGCAATTGAAGCTGACTGTGTTACGTTGTTGCCTCCTGTCACGACTTAACAGGTCGTGACAATGTTCAATAGGACAACTTGCACCCGGTTGACCTCGAGTCACACAGGTGGGGCTCGTCAGACCCAGTAGTACTACCCAAATTTACCCGCTATCCAATATTAACAATTCGAAAGTGTGAGGACATTCCATGATATCAACACTACATTAATATTATACACAACTTGAATATATAAAGCGTTTGTGATTTACCAGTATGCTATCTCCCCCAAAAGAGGTTAAATAAAGAGTGGGGCATGAACCACATGATACACGTGATAGACACTTAGAGTTTTACTTGACAGACAGAATGGACAGACAACCTTCAGTGGTTACCTAGATCATATAAGTACATGAGTACGTGTAAACAAAGAACATGTGAAACCCTAAGTACACTACAACCAAGGACTCAAGATTTTAGAGAACAGACACGTTTGACCCAGTTGACCCGTTTGACCCGTTGGTGACTTTATGTGTTGTAAACCATTCAAGCAATCATACACATATATCATACATGGTTAACATTCAAATAGATCATATGTATGCTATATTATCCAGGTGTATCACTTAGATCATCATATAACCAAGTATCATACAAGTCATGCGAATCTAGAACATTAACATATCAACTAGTTATAATACAACCAATATACCACACAAAGATCAAATCACGCACCACATGCCATGTGAAGCCACTCACGACTTCACATCCTAAACCCTGCGAATCCTACCAAGTAGGGGACTCAGATTCGCACGCGTGTATGATGATCATAATCATATTCATTAACCATGTTCATTGCATTCAACAAACATCGCAATAATCAATTTCTAGTCCTAAACATAATGTCCTAACTACTAATCACCATCAACATCATACATGATCATCAAAGTCCAAACATCACCCATGATTATCCAAGCATCTCATACAACTAATTTAACATGTTCTATCACATTTGAATTCATCCATGAACCTACTAACATGCTCCTAACATCCCAAACATGTTCAAACTATCATCCATCAAACTTTGTGCAAATAAAGTTTCTGTTTTGGGAAAGCACATCCCAAAATCTATCAAACATCCAATGCATTCATGAATTCATTAATAATATACCAATTCAAGTTCATCTCAACATCTAAGCATGATCAACAACATCCAAACATCATAACTCATCAATTCATATACTAAAAAGTTACCATCTTTGGTAATGTATGAACTATAACATGTGTTCTTGAATTTCTGATGATCACAACAACAATCTAACATCTAATCATCACCTTGAACACATCCATAATATCAATTCATCAATAATTCAACATTACAGGCAAAATAAAGTTACTATTATTAGTAAGCTATGAACACCAACTTCAATTCATTAATTTCTTGCAAGATCAACGTATCCTAACATTCATACAACCTACAAATCATCATACATTCATCAAACAATCATCAACTTCACATAATCATGCTAATTTCAAATTAGGGTTTGCATAAAACCAAAGTTCATGATCAATCCACTAAAAACATACAATTCATGAATAATCAACGTTAAACAACATGTATTCAAACCAACTAACATACTATCATCATCAATTAACATCAATTTCGACTCCATGAACACCCATTCACGAATTTAGGTTCGGCCATAACAATAATTCCATAAAAACTTGAAAAATCTAACCTTTAAACGTGTGTTAACTTGCAATTGATGATTCCAACGTGTTGTATGCCTTGTAATCGAACAAAATCGAGGCTTGAAGGCTTGTTCTAGGTCAAAATCGCAAGGGAGGGGGTGTGAGGGTGAAATCGTGGCCGAAGGTGGGTGTGGGCTAGGGTTTTTGTGTTTTGTTTAATCTAATTTGCATAATTACCATTTAAGCCCTTGTGTTTTGGTATTTTATAAAAACTAGACTTTAAACTCTTTGTAAAGTGTTTTTAACTTAATAATATAAAGATATAAACTAATGATAATCATTATATATTTTATCTTTATAAAAACACAAGGCATACGAATAAATAGGCACGTTTCCGCGTTACGCGATTAATTTCATAATTAACATTTAAAACATGCAAACACATAACATAATACCATAATCACATAATCAACTAGACTATCAATAATGTAACATTATTAATTATTATTAGTTCACCAACATTAAACGACAACTAGTGTGTGTTTACGACACGTGTATGCAAGACTTAACGGAACTAACGGAGTTTGGTAACGGAAAGTTACCGGATGTCACACCATGCATACAGTTTGGTTGTATTATCTCATCTACAATGGAAAAGCCCAAGACCAACAAGGCTTGGGTTTCCAATAGCAACTAATCATTTCACCTCATATGCAGGGACCTCCACATGACAAATATGAAAATGTATGTATTATGGATGTGGATGCTCCAGGCACGTGAAAGAGAACATATATCTCCTACAACAATTTGAATATTTTGATGGAGGTCATTTTTAGTTTGGGGGTGAAGCTGGAGGATACACGTAACATCCACCTATTTTGAAAGTATAAACCCAAACCCAAACCCGTTTGAATCAATCTTGTAAATCAAATTCATTATTTAGTCATTTTTTATTTTTATGTTCCAAAAATAATAAATGTGTCACTTAATCAATTTAACTTAAATTTCATAATTTATAAAATAAATTTTATAAATGTTAAAAGGTTATTAAATAATCAACTAAAATAAATAATCAAATTACAAGTCCTTGTGAGATTTATAAAGTCTATAAACATTTAATAAAAAAAGAAATTATTCAATTAATTTAGAGTTTAAATTGTAATTATATTTTATTTATTATATTATTAATTTTATATTTATTTTGAATTCTAATCATAACCCCCTTTAAAAAGACTTGTAACTCACCATTAACACCATTCATAACCTCCTTCTAACCTCAACTATAAAAGCAAGCTGTAGGCCTTACTTTTTATTTGCTCTTTTTCCAAAAATCTCAGTCACATATCTTTCTTTCATCCATTGGTTTTAATCAGTTTCAATAATTTTCTTTTGAAAGTAATTTCAAGAAGTTTCTAATACTAAGGTAATATTATATTGTTCTTATTATTTATTTCTATATTATTTCGATCATCCTAACATCCAATTGTTGTCATGACTTTATGTTCTTAATTTTATTATTTTTTCTAGTAATTTATTTTAATTTTAACAATTATCATTTGATCATTAAACGTCTAACATTCAATAACCTTATAACAATCACTAGCATTCCTAAATCAAGCTAACATAAACAAAAAATCCCGTTTGCATATGGACGGCTATGCCGCTGCATTCGATTATTCTACAAGATTATTTTCCTAAGTGATGGCTATGCCGAAGTTTTGGAATATTTTTATATAACTCAAAGGAATTATAATATATCATATATCAACATATTAAATTTGTTCTAACCCGTTTCATGCTTTAACAATTTTAAAAGTGTACATAAGTGCTATACTATAATTTGGCAGAATATAATCTGACTTCAACCGACCATACTTGATCATAACAAACTAAATTTGAATAAAATCAGACTTCAATATTAAGTTCATTGAATTAATTTTTAACGATAATTTATACGTCTTCAAAATCAATCGGACGACTCAACAATAGCCTTCACAAGATAAGTGTGCAATTCAGTACCTTCTGTCTTTTGCTGCTGTTTTGACCTATTTACGGATCTTTTCATAAAAATATTTCTGAAGAAAAGTTTTTCGGGAGACTTCTAACTAGTCAAATGTAAATTTTTTTCATTTTATGAAACCATTTGATATTTTAGAAACCCGTTCAAACATGTACCAAACATTCTGTCCAGAATCTAAAATTGGTACAATAATCGTTTTTCAATCAACGTTTCACTTATTGGCATTCCTAAGCATCCTAACTTCTTGTAATGAATTCCGAGCTCAAGTTATTGTGAATATCTCCATGCCTCTTGAACATCCAAGCTTCCTTAGTACTCTACAACATTCATTATACAATGTGAATTTCTCCATGGCCCTTTTTGATTTTATTTCACACCTTTTAGGGTGAAACATGTTAACCTTATAAACTTACACTTGTAAACATATTGATACTTGTAAATGTACATGCAATTCATCTTTACTTTTTTTCATGGTTATTTGTCATAATGTGAGTCTTATATGAGATACATTATATATTGACAATCATTAACTACTGCTAGTCTGGTGACGTTCATAGATATATGGGCATGGCAAGCCTATTTGGTACTAAAGCCGAGGTTATTGCCGTTTATGTAGTATGTCTTTAATGTCTTACACTTTTGTAATAGTTGGGTACTTAATGAAATGTAAATGTTTAGTTGTGTTTATCATGTTTAATATTTCATTAATGAGTTGTTTAACACATATTGACTTGATTATATAGGCTTGTGGTTGATTGAACTAATATAAATAATGTAATGACAATTAATACATTCAAACTTAATAACATGAAGTTATCATGCGAATGGCCCATGCTAATGGACCATACGCATGAAAAACTTCATGCGAATGACTCAGTCGCACGACTGAACCAGGAGACTGGATTAGTCGTATGATTGTGACATAAGATTGGCTCAGTCGCACGACTAAACACTCAGTCGTGTGAATAGATCAACCGCATGACTCAATCGCACGACTGAACCATGCTAATGGTTCAGTCGCCCGAATGAGCAACCCTAACATATAAATACCACCTAATTAATGGAAAAACAAAAGTATTGAACACACTTCGACTCCAGACGTACCCTAGCCGTCCAGAGACCTCTAAGATCATACTCCAAGTTCATAGATCGCACTAGATCGATTTCTAATCGATTCTTAACGTTAGATTCAATACATATTTGTTTCTACGTGCGTTTTCACTGATTGGATCGCTAATCAAATAGGATTCCGCACTATTAATTCGGTATACACGTTAATCAGTTAGTACATCGTCCAGTACACGATCCTAACAACTTGTAAACTTATTCTTGGTCAAGGTTTGATTGTAGCTATATGTGTTGTGTAAACTTGCATAATTCATAACCATTGACATGAATTGCTACTTATAAATCTTATATATATATATTTATATATATGTGTATATGTATATATGTATATATATATATATGTAATATATATATATTTATATATATATATTTATATATATATATATATATATATATATATATATATATATATATATATATATATATATATTACCCATGGAAACTCGCCAAGTTTCAAAGTTGACCCTTTATTTTTAATATGTTTCAGGATTGCTATATGAAGAAATTCTTCTTGCTCAAATAGGACTTCGACTTAGTTAAATAAATATCTTATGTTGTTGTTCAAATCTTTATTGTATTGTAATGACTTAATTGTCTAGTTTTATTCAATGAAAAATGACATTTTATATTATTTTAACTTATTAAATTCAGTGAGCTATGAACAACATTTCACATTCGTCCGCCTCGATGATTCCGTCGTCGGTCGGGTTGTGACAGATTGGTATAGAGCCATGGTTATAGGAAATTAGGTTATTAGAAATGAAATGACCTAGACTATAACTAAGTACCCATACACATGAGTCCTCTCATGTATTTTATGTGCTTAGATAGGATTTTATTTGTCTTATATGTTTATACTTGGTTATGTGATTATACTTTGATTATTATCAATGCACACGAATCCTAAATCATATTCCAAGGCATTATGTGCTTAAATTAAATGGTTTTCCAAATGAGGTCCGAATCATTATTCGTAGTTTTCAATACTCGTCAAAGTTTATGTCCTACAACTTGAAACATGTAATGCTCGAAGAGCGTGATGCTTGTATCTGGAGGTTACCTGTGTAGGCAAGTTATTCATATAAATCTAAATCAACCGATGGATCCGTTTACCTTACCTGGGAACCCTTTGGGTGAGTGTCCGCTTATAGGTACACATGTCCTTATTAAAGTTATGGTTGACCTAATACTTTGAAGAGTCAACATGTTTGCCTTAGTTTGTAAACCAAACGTTGCACTTGACACATCTTGTTGTAATCGTTTTATCAATGATTTTTGCCATCTTGGATTTTAAACCTCATTATCCAATTCTCATAACGACCCTTTATAATCTTTTTGAATGTCTTCCCCCTAAAATTGCACTTATTATGAAAACTCATTTCAATGATTCTCTTATTTAGAACCGTAACTTTAATCTTAACAAACACGATTCTCGTATCAACTTTAAACTAATATAACTTTGAAACGTCAATTACATAGTATACAAGAATTGATCATCTAAGAGCCATGTCGAAGTTATTTGCTTTGAGAAGCTCCTATGAATTTACATCTTGTTGAATCTTGTATGCCCAAGACACATACAAGATTGATGTGGTTAGTACGTTATGATCCAAGTCGGGTCATACCCAATAACAAGCTAAACAAACACCAATAATGTTTATATGTTTATGAGATCATACATATAAACATTGACACCAATTTAGAAAATGGGTTTTCTAAAACATTGCTTTGTAATACAACAATACTATATGGATAGTTTGTTCATGAGATAATATTTGTTTTATTATTTAAGTTGGTTAAATAATAGCAAATAAAAGTGTGTTATTGTTATAAAATTAAAAGTGGTTTTAATTTTATAAAGCTAAGGGTTAAGAGAATAATTTTATCTAAAACCAAAATGGGGGGGAAACCCATTTTGGAAGCTCAAAATCGGCCGCCCAAAAGGGTCCATTGTGACCAGCTTTTGTCTTGGTTTTTGAGTGTTCTTTCTCCTCTCTACCACTCCATGATATTACACACTTTTCTCTCTAACATCACAAGAAAAGAACATTCAAAACAAGGCTGCATTTTCGGGTTTTAGAAGCTGAAAAAGGAGACTGATTTTCGGTTTTTAGAAGCTTGAAAGGGGCTGCCTATTTCGGTTTTTGGAGGAGCTAAAGAAGGGATATCTTTGGTGTTGCATCCTAACAAGCAAGGTGTTTGAAGAGCTTGTGGGTATCACATCTTGAGGCCTCCTCTTTTGAAGGCTAGACACATTCAAGAACATCATCATCTATCTCTTTTCATCCACAACATTTGCACAAGAAAGGTTGATAGCATATTATTTCACATACATATGATCCTTATTCTTAGGTTTTGTTTATAGTTAATATGGCAAATATTTAAGATTATAAATCATGTATTATACTCATTTTTCCGCTGCGTTTTCATAGTTTAAATAGTTAAACTAAGATGTTTTACATGTGACAAAACCCAACAATGGCATCTAGAGCTAGTTATGTGGAATGTATGCTTCAAAAGGTCTTGAAAAGTTAGTTTTCATGTACCTTTTCAACCCATTAGGGGCTGTTTTGTTGTGGGTGTTTGAATCCCTTATGTTTCAAGGTTTAATCTTGCAAGCTTTAGTATAAACCTTGAATGATTATGTCAAATGGTTGATTATGTTTTTTGGACAACCTTAAAGTTTTAGTTTATGTTGGCTGAAACTTTAGGGCTGTAATAAGGGATTCTTTGTTGTTCTTGGATGTTGGATGTGTTTCATTTTATGGTGCATAACATAGCCTTGGCCTTATGTGTTTTGGTTGATTGTTTATGTCATGTTGGTCTGTTTCTTGAAAGGGTTGTAATTGTGTTTTGAATCTTGAGTTGTAATTTATTTATTCATTTGGTTATGTAATAAATATTAGATGCATTTCTTTTATTAGAAAAATTGTATTAGGATATGATTTTGTAAAATAAGATGCACAAGATGAAGACTCAAAGAAGGACACAAAAGACATGGACACTTGAAGCATTTGGATGCGGATTCAAGTGGGAGTTCATGGACACATCTTGATGTGTCATCTTTACCCTTAGGAAGACCTTATGACAACACTTGTGATGGCAAACAAGTGTGGTCAACTTAGTGGCTATGGTTATGCACTCATGTTTATATATTTATGCTTGTTTGGATGTTTGTTATTTGATTGTTTGGATATTTGGATATGCATTACAAACTCATTAAGAAACTTAACAAGCTGAATTTTTTTTATCATTAAGTGGTTAATAAAAGGTTATTAAAAGGATTAATGGTTTTAGTAGTTTTATTAAAAGTGAACCATAGGGTACCTTGTATTTGAAAGCATGCAAATATAAGGTATATAGAGTTTTCTAAACTTAGATTATGAAACTTAAATTCCTTTTAAACAAGTTTAACACCATCCTTTTGCACAACACTTGAGTCATTTGGAAACTCTTAATGGGATAAAGGTCAGCTAACCATTTTGAGGGAACTTGTGACTTGAGGTGGGGATACCACATTTGTGGGATAAAGGTCACCTAACCACATATGTTGGAAAACTCACATGTGTGTGCAAGTAGGGTAACTTGATTTGCAAACCATATTAAATGGATCACCTGCGATATGGTTTACAAAGCTGTTGATGGGATTTACATGCAAGAATACATATGATGTTTAAAGTCGATCCCATACCCTAGAAGTTGCAAAGGGTTGCAATTGTCAAAACGTTGACTACCTTGTTAATTTAAATAATGGGATAAAGGTCACCTAACCACTATTTAAATGTAACGTTGGATTCAAGATTTAAAATTGTGTAAGACACTGAAAAGGGGTTTTAATTATTAAAATATGAACAATATCAAAATTCTAAAATGAACTTTGTTATATTTTGTAGATGGCCACCAACAATAATGATAACAACGAAATCCTGACCGCTCACTCGCTATCACTAAGAACCATTCTCCAAAAGGAGCATCTAAACCATAACTTTATTGATTGGTTTCCAAACTTGGGAATTTTCTCAAGCAAGAGAAACGATCATATATATTAGACGATCCGATTCCCTCAACCTAGTGAGGATGATGAGGAGGCCTATAATAATTGGGTGAAATACACTGAGGACTCAGTCCAAGTGCCTTGCCTCATGTTGGCAAGTATGACTCCACATCTCCAAAAGGAGTATGACCATCATGGAGCATATGACATGATAACCCAGTTGAAGGAAACGTTCCAACAACAAGCATGGGTTGAGCGCTTCGAAAAGATTTGAGCACTCCATGCGTGTCGTATGGACGACACGAATCTGTTTCATATTATGTACTTCAGATGAAAATCCACATTGACCGCCTCGAACGGCTGAATTGTCCTGTCTCGAAAGAGTTGGCTACGGATTTGATCCTCAAGTCTCTGTCAAAAGGGTTTGACAATTTTGTCAAGAATTATAACATGAATGGGTGGGACAAGAACATAAGTTAGCTTCACTCTATGCTCAAAACTACCGAGGCGGCCATGGGTAAAAGGGTTTTACCCGTTCTCACCATCAATGAAGGTGGGAACAAGAAGAGGCCTCACCCTGCACCCAAGGCAAATGGTGCCAAGAGGAAAGGGCACATTAGGGGAAAGGGAAAGGGAGTGGTTAGAGCGCCACCACCAAAACCAACAGAGAAGAAGTAAAAGGTTGCTTCAAATGACCCATGCTTTAAGTGTGGGGAGATTGGACATTGGGCAAGAAATTGCCCAGTCCATCTCAAGTGTTACAACAAGCAAAGAGGGATGCGGGCAAACCTCAGGTACATGTTTCATGATCCATATTGGTCTAAATTTAATATCCTCTAACACATGGGTATTGGATACCGGATGTGGAACTCAATTTGCAACTTATTATAGGGGTTCAAAAGAAGGACTTCAAGAAAGGGGATGAGCCTCTTCATGGGCAATGGGGCAAAGGTTCAAGTTGAGGGCCGAGGGGACTACATTTTGAAGCTTCCAAATGGTTTGGAAGTAATTTTGAACAAATTTTGTATGCTCCTAGTTTGACTAGGACATTATTTCCGTTGCGCAATTAAGACAATATGGTTATGTTTTGTCATTTATTGAGAATGAAATTCATGTTTCTTTAAATGACACATTTTATTTTAAAGCTATTCCTGTTAATGGTATTTATGAATTGGTTCGTGAAAACACATTATATGATAGCTCATTGTACCAGACCACCACTAAGAAACTCAAATTGGATTTGAGTGATACCTATCTTTGGCATTGCCGTCTTGGTCATATAAACAAGAAGCGCATACAAACACTTCAAAAGAACGGTCTTTTAAAAGCAATGAATATGATTCATTTGATGTATGTGAGTCTTGTTTACAAGGTAAAATGACTAAGGCACCTTTTAGCGGTAAGCCCGAACGGGCAAAAGATTTATTAGGCATCATACATTCGGATGTATGTGGTCCCTTTAAGCCAATGACTAGGTACCATGAAAGATACTTCATTACCTTTACCGACGACTATAGTCGATACGTTTATGTGTACTTGTTAAGACACAAAGATGAAGCTTTTGAAATGTTCAAAATCTTCCAAAATGAAGTAGAAAATCAACTCAATAAGAAATAAAATTTGCACTGATAGAGGAGGTGAATACCTAAGTGATGCTTTTAGAGATCATCTTAGAAGTTGTGGTATTGTCTCACAACTATCTCTGCCTGGAACACCACAACATAATGGTGTGTCCGAGAGGAGAAATCGAACTCTATTAGATATGGTTCGATCTATGATGACTAGAAGCTCACTGCCTCTATCATTTTGGGTTTCGCTTTGCTCTCTGCGGCCCATATTCTGAATATGGCCCCAACCAAGAAAGTGGAAACTATACCTTTTGAAATATGGCATGGAAGAGTTCCATCACTGTCATATTTAAAGGTATGGGGTTGTGAGGCTTATGTTAAGACTCCACCTCAAACAAGATTGAAAGTCGTTCCACTAAGAGATCCTATGGGATATTATTTCTATGATCCATTGGAACATAAGGAGTTTGTTGCCAAGAAGGCTGAGTTCTTAGAAGCTAAGTTTTTATGGAAGGAACTAGAAGTAGAACTATGGATCTTGAGGAGGATCAAGAACCACAAACCGATACACGTTTGGTTGACACTAGCACTCATCATGAGGATGTTGAGAATGATCAAGTGGTTGATCAATATACACAAAACGTTCGCAGATCTGGTAGAATTAGTAATCCACCTGAAAGATATGGATTTTTCGTAGATGGATGCTATGTAGTAGATTTCGATGAACCAACCACCTATCATGATGCAATGTCCAATTTGGATTGTGACAAATGGCTTAAAGCCATGAACATTAAGATGCAATCCATGTATGACAACCAAGTGTGGGACTTGGTTGAACCACCTCTTAACTCCAAGATAGTTGGAAGTAAGTAGGTTTTCAAGAAGAAAACCATATGCATGGAAACTTGGATACCTATAAAGCTAGACTTGTAGCAAAAGGTTTCACTCAAACTCAAGGGTTGATTATGATGAGACCTTCTCACTAGTTGCAATGCTAAAGTCTATTAGGATATTATTTTCCATAGCTGCTCATTATGATTATGAAATTTGGCAAATGGATGTCAAAACCGCTTTTCTAAATGGATATCTTGAGGAAGATGTTTATATCGTTCAGCCTGAAGGTTTTGTCAACTCAAAACATCCTAACAAAGTATGCAAGTTAAAGAAATCAATCTATGGATTGAAGCAAGCATCAAGAAGTTGGAATCACCATTTTGATGAAGAGATAACCAAATTTGGTTCATCAAAAACACTGATGAAGCATGTGTATATAAGAAGGCTAGTGGGAACATCACCATTTTCTTAGTATTGTATGTCGATGACATTCTACTATTTGGAAATGACATTCCAACCATGGAAGGTGTAAAAGCCTAGCTTGGAAGCTGTTTCTCCATTAAGGATCTTGGTGAAGCCGCCTATATTTTAGGAATAAAGATCTATAGGGATAGATCAAGGCGGTTGATAGGTTTGAATCAAAGTGCATACATTGATAAGATCTTGAAAATGTTCAAGATGGAAAACTCCAAGAAAGGTACTATACCTATTCAAAGAGGAACGATATTGAGTAAGACTCAATGTCCAAGCTCAAAGGATGAGCAAGACAAAATGAAGGGAATCCCGTATGCGTCTGCCATAGGATCCATCATGTATGCAATGATATGCGCTAGACCGGACGTGTCATGCGCCTTGAGCATGACAAGCCGATACCAATAAAAACCTAGAAGCAGTCATTGGATGGTTGTTAAGAACATACTTAAGTACCTAAGTAGGACTAAAGATATGTTCCTAATCTATGGATCTGGTGAAGAAGAGCTCGTAGTAAAAGGTTACACAAATGCGAGTTTCCAAACTGATTAGGATGATTCACGATCACAATCAGGATACATTTTCTCTTGAATGGAGGAGCAATCTCTTGGAAAAGCTCTAAGCAAGATGTGGTGGCATTATCAACTATAGAGTCAGAATACATTGCTGCTTCATTAGCAGCTCAGGAAGCTGCATGGTTAAAGAAGTTCATTGCCGATCTAAGGGTGGTTCCTTCCATTCAGGACCCCTTAGAAATTCTTTGTGATAAGGAGGGTGCGATTGCTCAAATCAAGGAACCCCGTGCACATCAAAAGACAAGGCACATTGAACGATGATTCAACTACATAAGGGATGATGTTGAAAATGGAAAGATATGTATTCGCAAAGTTCACACGGATCAAAACATTGCAGATCTACTCATGAAGCTTCTTGAAAAGGCAAAGCATGAAAGTCATGCTTGTACCATGGGACTTCAATATTCTAGTGACTGGATTTGATCTTTAATTTTGTATTGAGATACTGTAACCCTTTATTACTTGAATGTATTATTCGGTTATAATGATTCAACTAATATTCCTATTTTGCATGTTTAAAATCCATGAGTAAAGTATTTACTCAGAATGTCCATAGTTGTTCATGCTTGTGGGAACGAGCATGAAGGTAATGCTATTATGAACTTGGATTGGTAGACATTCATATAGATGATTGTAGAGCAAAAGGTTGCTTCCAAAGTTCATAGATATTTGTGGGATGCAAATATTGGACTGACTTACATCTCAAATATTACTACATGGAGTCTTTCTGATTGATCATAAGTAATTTTGATTAAAGGAGAACATCATTCGGTATCCTCTGACCTGAGACACATATTGGTCTTGATATTTACCGAATATTATATTTTGACTCAGCTCTTCGCTGTTCTGAAACATGGCAGTACATAAGTCTGAGTTCAGGTATGATATAAGGTAACTATGAGAGACGTATGTTGTCAAGATGGGATTTGTCCCTCTTATTCGTTGAGAGTAAGATGTCTAAGGCCTGATAAAGTTAAATTAATGGAGAATGATCACTCTATGTCTCTAGGATTTAACATCACATCTATGACAAAAGGATAGATGACTGGTTCACCTAAAACATTTCATGTATGGTACTTAAAGGAGATGATGTTATTGAATGGCACTTAGTCATACGTATTAAGGGGAGTGAACCGTTGTTCGACGGTATTTAATGCTTGCATCAATCTTTTATGAATCTTGTGCATGTCGGAGATTGTTGAATCTTGTATGCCCAAGACACATAGAAGATTGATGTGGTTAGTACGTTATGATCCAAGTCAGGTCATACCCAATAACAAGCTAAACAAACACCAATAAATGTTTATTTGTTGATGAGATCATACATATAAACATTGACACCAATTTAGAAAATGGGTTTTCTAAAACATTGCTTTGTAATACAACAATACTATATGGATAGTTTGTTCATGAGATATTATTTGTTTTATTATTTAAGTTGGTTAAATAATAACATATAAAAGTGTGTTATTGTTATAAAATTAAAAGTGGTTTTAATTTTATAAAGTTAAGGGTTAAGAGAATAACTTATCTAAAAGCAAAATGGGGGGGGACCCATTTTGGAAGCTCAAAATCGGCCTCCCAAAAGGGTCCATTGTGACGAGCTTTTGTCTTGGTTTTTGAGTGTTCTTTCTCCTCTCCAACACTCCATCATATTACACACTTTTCTCTCTAACATCACAACCAAAAGAACCTTCAAAACAAGGCTGCATTTTCGGGTTTTAGAAGCTGAAAAAGGGGATTGATTTTCGGTTTTTAGAGCTTGAAAGGGGCTGCCTATCTCGGTTTTTGGAGGAGCTAAAGAAGGGCTATCTTTGGTGTTGCATCCTAACAAGCAAGGTGTTTGAAGAGCTTGTGGGTATCACTTCTTGAGGCCTCCTCTTTTGAAGGCTAGACACATTCAAGAACATCATCTATCTCTTTTCATCCACAACATTTGCACAAGAAAGGTTGTTCTTTATTAGCACCCTACGGTTGGTTTTGTGTTGGTTGATAGCATATTATTTCACATACATTTGATCCTTATTCTTGGGTTTTGTTTATAGTTTAATATGGCAAATATTTCAGATTATAAACCATGTATTAAACTCATTTTTCCGCTATGTTTTCATAGTTTAAATGTTTAAACTAAGATGTTTTACATATGACAAAACCCAACACATCTCATCCAAAACTATCTTAAAAATATTTCTCATGTTTGTCAAGTTGACTCTCGTATTGATCTAATGCTTGGTGCTTCACTTATGACCAAACCTTCCTAATCGTCTTATATCATATTAAATAAAAAAGCTTATTAGCCAAAAGTCTAATCAAATGATTAGTTTAATTCACTTTGTCAAGAAACCTATTAAGTCTCGAATCATGAAATTGAACAAACTTAAGCGTAGCAAAACAACATAATCCAACTCATTGAGTTTAAACATTCCTAAGCATTCACTAGAGAACACAAAATGAAATTCAAATCTCCTCATATCTTTGAAAACATTCTTCTAGTGATTAAATTTCCAGATGAAATTTCTTAAAGTATGGGTGACTGTAACAACCGGCCATTTTCAAAGTATAAACCCAAACCCAAACCCGTTTGAGTCAATCTTGTAAATCAAAAATATTATTTAGTCATTTTATTTATTTTTATGTTCCAAAATTAATAAATGTGTCACTTGATCAATTTAACTTAAATTCTGTAATTTATAAAATAAATTTTATAAATGTTAAAAGGATATTACATAATTAACTAAAATAAATAATCAAATTAAAGTTATTTGAGATTTATAAAGTCTATGAAGATTCAATAAAAAAAAGTTGTTCGCTTAAATTTAGTGTTTAATTTGTAGTTATTATTTTATTTATTTAATTTTATATTTATTTTAAATTCTATTCATAACCCTCTTTTTAAAGATTTGTAACTCACCATTAACACTATTCATAATCTCCTTGTGGCCACAACACTAAAAGCAAGCTTTAGCCCTTATTTTTCATTTGCTCATTCTCCAAAAATGTCACTCACATATCTTTCTTTTATCCATTGGTTTTATTCAATTTCTATAATTTCTCTTTAGAAGTAGTTTATAGAAATTTATAATACTAAGGTAATCTTATATTGTTCATATATTATATATTTCTATATTGTTTCAATCATCCTAACATCCAATTGTTATCATGACTTTATGTCTTATTTTTATTCTTGTTCTACTAAATTTCTTTTAATTTTAATAATTATCATTTGATCATTAATCTTGTAATATTAATCAACCTTATAACAATCACAAACATTCCTAAATTTAGCTAACGTAAACGAAGAATCTTGTTTCCATATGGACGACTATGCCGCCGTATTCAGTTATGACACAAGATTATTTCCCAAAGTGATGGCTATGCTTAAGTGTTGGAATAATTTTATTTAACTCAAATTAAGTCTAATATCTCATATATGGACATAATAAATTTGTTCTAACCCGTTTCATGTTTTAACAATTTTAAAAGTGCACATAAGTGCCTTACTATAATTTTGGCATAATATAATCTGACCTCAACCGACCATAAGTTCATCATAACAAACTAAATTTGAATAAACTAAGATTAATATTACGTTCATTGAATTAACTTTTTAACAATAATTTGTAGGTCTTCAAAATCAATCGGACGAGTCAACAATAGCCTTCACAAGATAAGTGCGCATTTCAGCACCTTCTGTGTTGTGCTACTGTTTTGACCTGTTTACAGATCTTTCATAAAAATGTTACTAAACAAAAGTTCTGAGGGAGACTTTGAACTAGTCAAATGTAAATTTTTATAATTTTAAGAAACTTTTTGCTATTTTAAAACCCGTTGAAACACGTACCAAACATTCTGTCAAGAATCTAAAATTGGTACAATAATTTTTTTTCAATCTATTTTTCGCTTATTGACATTCCTAAGCGTTCTAAGTTTTTGTAATGAATTCCAATCTCAATTATTGTATCTTTTTATCATTTAGGACATCACCTTTGACACTTGAACATCCAAGCTCCTTATACACTCTATACTAATCATTATACAATGTGAGTTTCTCTATGCCCCTTTTTTTACTTTATTTTACACCTTTTAGGGTGAAACATGTTAACCTTATAAACTTACACTTGTAAACATCTTGATACTTGTAAATGCACATGAAATTCATCTTTACTTTTTTATCATGGTTATTTGTAATAATGTGATGCTTATATGAGATATATTATATGTTGACAATCATTAGATATTGCTAGTTTGGCGATGTCATAGATCTATGGGCCTAACAAGCCTATTGGTGCTAAAGCCGAGATTATTGCCGACTTCTAATGACATATGACTTTTTCATCATGGGAACCAAGTACATTTAGCTAATCGTTATAAACTTGTAAACTTATTATTGGTCAAGGTTTGAATGTAGCTATATGTGTTCTATAAACATGCAAAATTCATAACCATTGACATGAATTGCTACCTATAAATATTATATACATATATATATATACATATTTCAGGATTGCTACTTAGAAGAAATTCTTATTATTAACATATATATATACATATTTCAGGATTCTATAAACATGCAAAATTCATAACCCATGAAAACTCACCAACTTTCAAAGTTGACCCTTATTTTTAACATGTTTCAGGATTGCTACTTAGAAGAAATTCTTCTTGCTCATATAGGACTTGGACTTAGTTAAATAAATATCTTATGTTTTTGTTCAAATCTTTGTTGTATTGTAATGACTTAATTGTCTAGTTTTATTCAATGAAAATGGCATTTAATATTAACTTAACTTATTAAATTCAATGAGCTATGAACAATCATTTCACATTTGTCTGCCTTGATGATTCCACTGTTAGTCAGGGTGGGACTGGTTAGTATCAGAGCCATGCTTATAGGGAATTAGGTTATTAGAAATGGAATGACCTAGACTATAAGAACCCTTACACATGAGTCCTCTCATGTATTTTATATTCTTTGATAGGGATTTTATTTGTCTTATATGTTTATACATGATTATGTGATTATATGTCTTATGTGACTCTTCTTATACTTTGATTCTTCTCAATGCACACGGATCTTAAATCATTTCTAAGGCATTGTGTGCTTAAATCAAATGGTTTTCAAAATGAGCGCTGAATCGTTATTCGTAGTTTTCAAGACTCGTCAAAGTTTATGTCCTACAACTTGAAACATGTAATGTTGGATAAGTGTGATGCGTGTATCTCAAGGTTATCTCTGTAGACAATTTATTCATTTAAATCCAAATCAACCCATGGATCTGTTTACCTTACTTGGGAACCCTTTGGGTGAGTATCCGCTTATTGGTATGCATGTCTTCGTTAAGGTTGTGGTTGACCTAATACTTTGATCAGTCAATGTATTTGCCTTAGTTTGTAAACTGAACGTTACACTTGACACATCTTGTTGTTATCGTATTATCGGTTATTTTTGCCTTCTTGGATTTAAAACCTCATTACCCTTCATAATGACCCTTTATAATTTGAATGTCTTCCCCTTAAAATCATACTTATTCTCATAACTCATTTCAATCATTCTCTTATACAGAACCGTACCTTTAATCCTAACAAACACAATTCTCTTATCAACTTTAAACTAATGTACTTTGAAACCTCAATGACATAGTAAACAAGAATCAATCATATAAGAACCATCACGATGTTATTTGCTTTGAGAAGCTCCTATGAATTCACATCTCATCCAAAAGTGTCATTAAATATATATATGTATATTTGACCCATGGAAACTCACCAGCTTTCAAAGTTGATCCTTTATTTTTAAATTGTTTCGGGATTGCTACTTGAAGAAATTCTTCATGCCCATATAGGACTTGGACTTAGTTGAATAAATATCATATGTGTTCCTCAAATCTTTGTTATATTGTAAGGACTTAATTGTCTAGTTTTATTCAATGAAAATGGCATTTAATATTAGTTTAACTTATTAAATTCCATGAGTGTGAAAATGCATTTCTTGTAAAGGTAGGGTATCCAATGGTAAGTTAGAAGTTGAGAAAATAAAATTTGTCAAAGAGTTTGAAAACAATCTCTTTAGTCTTTCTCAATTATATGGTCAAAAGAAGCATATTCTTTTCACAGAACATAAGTATATTATCGTCAAACCCAAGATGAGAATTCCTCAAGATTTGGTGCTTCTTAGATCAGCTAGAAGTGGGGATATGTACAAGGTGGATATGATCAATGCTTCCCCACTGGGTGAAGTATCATGCTTTCCTTCCAAAGCTAATGATGATGAGTTAACTTTTTCCTTGTGAACAATGCTTCCCCATTGGAAGGAAATCATATTGCCTTGTGATTGTTGATGATTTTTGCAAGATTTACATGGATATTCTTTTTATGAACTAAAGATGAAACTAGTAAATGTTAAGATCTTTTATTCTTAAAATTGAAAATCAAATTGATCAAAAGGTAAAAATAATTAGAAGTGATCAAGGGAGTGAGTTTAAGAATCAAGTTATTGACCCGTTCTGTAACTCACTAGGGATTACCTGACAATATAGTGCTCCTAGAACTCCTCAACAAAATGGAATTACTGAGAGGAAGAACAAGATACTTATTAAGGCTGCAAGAACTATGTTAGCTGATTCAAAGTTGTCTCTAACTTTCTTGGCAAAGCCAGTCAACACATCATGCTATGAGCAGAATGGAGATCTCATTGTTAAGACCCATGAAAAGACCCCATATGAGCTATGGAACTAGAGGTCACCGTTCATTGGCTTTCTTAAATCCTTTAACAGCACGTGCACCGTACCTAAAACTTAAGACAATATAACAAAATTTTCTGAAAAGTGAGATGAAGTTAACTTTGTTGGATATTCCTCAAACTCCATTACTTATAGAGTATATAACATCAAAAATCAAAAATTTAAGGAATCGTCCAAGATTGTTGTGAATGAGCATACTCTTTGTGTTCAGGGAAATGGTCCTGATCATAGTTTTGAGTTAGAATTGTTTCTAAACTATTCTAAACCATCTTGTGACAATTTTTAAGCTAGAACAGGAACTTAAAGTGACTCCTATGATCCTCAACTATTTGAGTTACCTAGACCTATTCCGATTTCTCAAAGAAGTCATGAAGATCAAGCTTCCACTCCTAAAAGTCCTCAAAGACTAAAAATCTTTGGAAACAATAGAGCTTCAACAAGTTATCAACCAACTGAGCCTCAAAACTCATCATCTAACAACTCTAGCATTCAACACCAAGCTGATGAAAACACTGATCTGGAGGAACAGGAACTAATGCTACTTCATACCAAAATATTATTCACGTTGCCACATATTCATTCAATCAGTCCTCATTGAATGAGTGTGAGACATCAGCTAGAAATGGTGCTTAAAATCCTCAGCAAAACTTCTCTAACTTGGATTTATCTATGCAACTAGATATAATTCCTAGAGTCAGGATACATAACACTCATCAAGTTAAGAACATCATTGGGGATGTCTTAAACGGTGTGAGAACAAGAAGTTAGACCCACAATGGGAATTTCTGTTTGTACTCATGATTTCTCTCTCAAATAGAACCCAAGAAGGTGGAAGAAGCCTTTAACGACTAAAGTTGGGTTGAAGCAATGCAAGAGGACTTGCTTAAGTTCAAAAGGCAAAAGGTGTGGAACATGTGTCCATTACCACCTAGCCAAGTACTTATTGTAACTAAGTGGGTGTTCAGAAATAAATGAAATGATAAAGGATTGATCATCAAGAACAAAGAAATATTTTTGGTTAAAGGATACACATAGGAGGAAGGAATATATGACACTTTTGTCTTTGCACCTATTGCATGACTTGAGGCTGTGTGAATCTTCCTTGCTTTTGCAGAATCGAAGACCTTCACAGTCTAACAACTTGATGTCCAATGTATATTTCTGCATGGGGATATCAATAGAGAAGTCTATGTGTGTCAGCCATTTGGATTTGAAGAACCACAGCACCCTAACTATGTGTACAAACTAGATAAAGCTCTTTATGGGTTACACCAGGCACCTAGGCTATGGTAGGAGACACTATCTCAATTGCTTCTAATGAATGGCTATACTAGAGGCACCATAGAAAATACATTTTTCATAAAGAAGTCCGGGAATGACATGTTTCTTGTACAAGTCTATGTCGATGATATCATTTTTGGTTCCTCAAATAACAAAATGTGCAAGACTTTGAAAGCATCATGAGAAAGAAGTTTGAGTGAGTTCCATGGGAAAAACGGATTTTTCCTAGTGATTCAAGTGAAGCACATTAAAGAAGGGTCTTCATAAAGCAATCTAAGTATGAAAGGACATCTTAGAAAAATTTGAGACGAAAGATTGTAAACAACCAAGATACCTATACCCATAAATCACAATCTTTGTCCTGATTCCAAGGGGGATGAAATTGATCAGCATTAGTATAGGGCAATTATCGGATCTCTGATGTATCTTACTATAACCAGATCTAATATCATGTTTACAACTTTCATCTGTGCAAGATATCAGACTGATCTTAAGGTGTCTCACCTAATTGTTGTCAAGAGAATTCTTTGAAACCTCAAAGGAGCTCCAAACTGGGTATGTAGTATCCTAGGAATACGTAGTTTAATCTCTACGGTTATACTGACAATGATTATGGTGGCTGCAACATTAATAAAAAATCCACATCAGGAGGATGTCAATTTCTTGGTGGAAGGATCATCTCCTGGCAATTTAAGAAGCAATCATGTGTCTCTACATCAAGTGATGATGATAAATACATTGTTGTTGCAAACTACTATGCTCAGCTGCTATGTATTCAAAATTAGATGTTAGACTATGGTTTCAACTTTATGGAGACTCCTATCTATATAGACAACAAGAGTCTAATTTCTATGATAGAAAATCCATTTAAGCACTCTAAGACAAAGCATATTGACATGAGGTACCATTTCATTCGAGATATTCATGAGAAAATCTTAACCAAACTAGTCAAAGCTAATTCAAATGAACAATATGTTTACTTGTTCACCAAAGCTTTTGATGAACAAAGATTTACGTATTTAATCACAGCTATTGGGATGATTAACATTGACTAGTCAATCTCTTTTGAAAACCTTTTAAAAATATGTATTGTCTATGTTGTCAATATACAATCTAAGCCCTGTTACAAAAAGTTTTTTCTTTAAAATTTCTAAGTATGAATTATTCCAAAGAGAAATTTACCCTCAAAAGATATCTTTAACTATCTACCAAAGGCAAATTCCTCTGCATAAGTATTGTCTTCTGAATAGTTTTTCGCCTCGGAAGAACATTTGATCATAGATCAAATCCACTTCCGAAGCTAACTAACTTCATTTCTCAAAAATACACCTTACTCTCATAAGCAAACTTGTCTTTGAGACATGGAATGCCTTTGGAAGTAAAAGTGGCATTCGAAGATACTACTGAGAAACACAAGTGTTTTCTCTCGGAAGCAACTTTACTCCCGAAAGAAAAAATTAATTGTGTGAAGGAAATCTTTGGGCCCCGCTCTGTAAAAAGTAATATTTTCCTGATGATTTTCGGAATATTTTAAATGGTTTATCTTACCGATCTATTCAAATTGAGACCTAAACTGTCCTTTTACCTTAACGGTTTGTCCTTTTACCCTCTATTTAAAAACTTCTAACTCTTTTGCTTTATTTTCTTTACCTTTGCAAAAGCCACAAATTTTTATTATCTTCTTATGCATTCACTCTTAAATTTTCTCAATCAAATAGTGTAAGGTTTCATATAAGGCTGATGCAAACCAAAATATCCAAAGTCTCTCCTGCATGCATGCACAAGTGTGTATTCTCAGTAGATACCAGATGGAGATGAACATGCAAAATTCATCTCGTAACTCTAGAAATCAAATGGGTTGAAGCCCTTTATGTGACTGAAAGGGATAACATAGAACCTCACCATCATCTTATACGCTACCCTAATAGCTCTCAAAAGGGTCCATTCATCACCTTCACTGAGACTCCAAGATAAAACTACACTCTAGGAAGTCCCTTTTCAAAAGACAAGTTCTCCTCATGCTTTCGTCTCTGCTGATGAATCCTCATGCAACTTCTCTTCACCTTTGAAGACTTGGACTGTATCCATCCAGATGATCTGGAATATATGGAGATAGTTTAGCACATGGCTTTTGTCACTCATAGAGCCAAGAAGTTCTACAAAAGGACAAGGAGGAAGTTTCGTAGCAATGCAGCAAGTGGAAAGTATGGGTTGGATAAAAGCAAGGTAAAGTGTTACTACTATAACCAGATGGGACACTTTGCTAGAATATGCAAGGAACCAAGAGCAAATGGTGGCCAGACTCAATCCAAACCAAACAACACTAAGAGAGCTCCCCATAATGAGAAGCCAAAGCAGCAAGCTGCAATTCCTGTTGAAAAAGGAGGCTTTGACTGGAGCTTTCAGGTGGAAGATGTATCTCCAAATCAAGCACTCATGGCTGACCATGATGAAGCCAAGGTATTGGAACATCTTTTCCTTCCTGAATGTGTTGCTAAAGTTAATAGATACAGGTCCTACAACTTAGAGATGAGATCTGATCTTGAGTCCTTGAACATCTTATAATCTAATTTCAAAAAGGCTAAAAATGATTATAAGTTAAAGATAGAGGACTTAGAGAAAACCATTTCAGTTCTTCAACATGAGCACACCAATTATAGGACTCAGATCAAGGATCTCATAACCAAGTTGTCTGAATGCCAGGCTGAGCTTGTGATCAGCAAAGCCAGGGCAGAAAAATGTGTTCTTGAAGAGACCTTCAAGAACATGATATCCTCATCCTTGGATGCAAAAGTGTGTTATGAGAAAAAGCAGGGACTGGGATCTTGTGAGATAGCTCCTCCACACATAGTCTTGTCTGTAAGATCTCCTAGGTGTGGAACTTGTGAAGATAAGCTTCCCCTCATAGTTTCTTTGACTGAAGAGGATGAAGTGGAGATGATGAGGAATGGCTCTGAGAGGAATGAAGAAGAACATTCTAAGAAGGGTCATCATCCCTCTAAGGAGTGTAAAGCTGTTGGGATGACAAGTCCAAGAGGAAGAACTTGATCAGAAAAAGCAAAAGAAAGAAAGGAAGGCTTAGGAGATCAAGGCCACCTTCAGCTCTACACATAAACAAGTATTTATTTATGTAGGATTTGAAGTGGTTAAAACTAAGGACACAAACTTGAACTCTAACAACAGGAGTTCTAGTTCATGTCCAAGTCATCCCATCATCATGAAGAAGGATGATAAAATGTGCACCACTGCCGTACAACATGAACCATCAAACTCCAAAGGTAGTTCTAACCCCACAAGAATTGCCATATCATTTGAGAAGATGAAGATGGAGATTGAAAGTGATCAAGTTCAGCTTTGTTCGTAGAAGAAGACTCCTAGAAGGAAGAAAATGGACTGTGTTATGTGTTGGAGTGCCTCTCATTTTGCTAAAGATTGTATCTACAATCCAAAAAGTGCTCTCCATGCCACAAGAAAGAAACTTCTAAGAGTCTGGAGAAGAAGAAGAAACCTTCAGAAGGAAAATCTGTTTCCGTCGCAAGCTCCAAAATGAAGAAGAAGGCAAGTGGAAAATTACCTTCGGAAGAAAATTTGGTCTCGGAAGAAAGGAATACTTCCGAAGCACTGAAGTCTCCTGCAGTGCTAGCAGGATCTCCGAAGGTCCAGTCATAAAAACTTTCGAAGCCACAAAACTTTCCGAAGTTTTGAAGGTCAAGTTCAAACATCCAAAGGTGGTATGGAAGACAAAGAAAGATCAAATGACTGAGAGTTCTCCATCAACAGTAGCATGAAATCCTCAAAGTATAACTATAGGATCTATTACTATTTCATTACCTTTTACTTCTTTTGATGAGCCCAAGACTAAAAAGGCTTGGGTTTCCAAATGTAACTAATCATTTTATTTCTGCAGGAACAACTCAAGACAAACAAAAATGTCTGGATCATTGATAGTGGGTGTTCCAGGCACATGACAGACGATAGCTCACTACTCCAAAATTTTGAAATAATTGATAGAGGGCCAGTTACTTTTAGAGGAGATGAAGGTAGTTACATTTCTAGAAGGAGAAAGGTCACAAATGGTAAGTTCAGCATTGAGAAGGTAAACTTTGTCAAGGAGCTTCGATGAAATCTTCTGAGTGTATCTCAATTTTGTGATCAGATTCATAACATGCTCTTTACTAAGCATGAGTGCATTGTTCTCAAGCTCGAGGTGGTCATTCCTCATGAGCATATCCTACTTAGAGCCCCCAGGAGAGGGAACATGTACAAGATGGATTTGCAAGAAACATCTCCCTTAGGAGAAGTTTCATGCTTTCTATCTAAAAAAAATAGTGATGAGTCTTTCCTTTGGCATAAAAGAATATGCCATGTAAACTTTAAAAACATGCACAAACTTACTAAGAATGATTTGGTCACTGGAATGCCAAAGAAAGAGTTTACAAGTGATGACCATTGTGGGGCATGCCTGAAAGGGAATAAACACAAGATATCTAACAACCCAAAGGAAAGAAACTCCATCACTACTCCCCTACACTTGTTACATATGGATCATTTTGGCCCAACAAGGGTAATGAGTCTAGGAAAGACCTCTTACTGTTTAGGTGATCACAGATGACTTTATAAGATTCACTTGGGTCTTCTTCCTAAGGATGAGACATTTGAGTTCTGAAGAATTTCATCTAAAAGATTAAGAATCAATGTGATCACAGGGTCAAAACCATAAGATGTGATCAAGGAATTGTATTTAAGAACCAAATCCTTAATAAATTTTGTGATGAAAAGGGTATTACAAGACAATATATTGCTCCCAAGACTCCTCAGCAAAATGGTGTTGCTGAGAGAAGAAACATGACACTTATTGAAGTGGCAAGAACTATGTTGTCCGACTCTAAACTGCCCATCACCCTTCTAGGATGAGGCAGTCAACACTGCCTACTATGTGCAAAACAGAGTTTTAGTGGTTAAAACTCATGGTAAGACTCCTAATGAACTTTGGCACAAAAGGAAACCCTCCATTGGTTTTCTGAGGTCATTTAGATGTCCTTGCACCATCTTGAATACCCAAGATCAAATTGCCAAGTTTGCTGAGAAATCAGATGATGGATACTTCATTGGATACTCTTCCCAAGCTAAGGCTTATAGAGTATACCATCTTAAAACTAGAGTAGTTGAAGAGTCAACCAATGTGACTTTCAATGAGCACACTCCTAGTGTGAAAGGTTCTAGTCCTGATTGGCTGTTTGATCTTAATTTAGTTACCAACTATTTTAGCAAATCTTGTGAGCATATTTCAGGATCAATAGTCATACTACCTACAGGTGATCCTGATCCAAGATTTGAGTTGATAAGACCTTCAAGCTATACATCTTCAACTCCAGTTGTAACTAACTCTGCAAATGAAGTTTCTATCAGCATAACAATGACAAATTCAGATGATACATCTGAGATGTCTTCAAATTCCAACTTAGAGACTCCATGACCAGATAAAGAAGCTTCAATTATAGAAGAAAATGGTGGTGGTGATAGTGATCAATAATTTCTAGATGCTGAGAAGTACTCCATAAAAGACAATATCAATAATGGCACACACTCTTTGGATCAAGTCTCTCTTGATAGTGTGTTGATATGGTGAGAGAAACATCAATGCCAGATCTAAATTTCTCTGATTTAGATCTCTCTCAGTGACTTGCTGTGATCCCTCAGCTAAGTATCCACAAGTCTCATCTCAACACAAACATCATTGGAGATGTGGACACATGGGTAAGAACAAAAGAACAAACCCATGAAGCAAATGTTTATCTTCACTATTGTTTCTTATCTTAGATAGAGCCCAAGATGATTGATGAGGCTCTAAAGGATGGAACTTTGGTTGAAGCTATGCAAGAGTAGCTACTTCAATTCAAAAGGCAAAAGGTGTGGAACCTATGTCCACTTCCACATGGGAAGACTACTACAGGAACCAAATGGGTGTTTATGAATAAGAAAGATGATAGAGGAATTGTCATCAAGAATAAAGCTAGAGTAGTTGTTCATGGGTACACATAAGACGAAGGAATTGACTACATTAAAGTCTTTGCTCCTGTACCAAAGACTGGATGTTGTTAGGATATTCTTGGCTTTTGCTACATCCAAAAACTTCAAGGTCTATCAACTTGATGTCATGTGTGCTTTTCTCAATGGGGAAATTGATGAAGAGGTGTATGTCAAACAACCACCTGATTTTGGTGATCCTCATCATCCTAATTATGTCTACAAGCTTGATAAGGCTTTTTATGGGCTACACCAAGCACCAAGGAAGTGGTATGAGACTCTATCTCAGTATCTCTAGAAGTATGGATACAGAAGGGGTACTATAGACGGAACTCTCTTCATCTAAGGACAAGAAAATGACTTGATGCTAGTTCAAGTATATGTAGATGACATTATCTTAGGTTCATCTAATCCCAGTCTCTATAAAGACTTTAAGAAGGTGATGAAGGACTGATTTGAAATAAGTGCCACGGGGGAACTCAATTTGTTTTTGGGAATTCAAGTGAATCCAGTTGGAGATGGCATCTTTATAAATCAGTCCAAGTATGTTCAGGATATACTCAAAAGGTTTAACATGACTGATTGTAAGATTGCTAAGACACCTATAGCAAGAAACCACTCCCTTTGACCTGATCTTGAGGGGGGAATGTGTGGATGAACACCTTTACAGGGCTATGATTGAGTCTCTCATGTATGTTACAGCTAGTAGACCTGATATCATGTTTGCCACATGTATGTGTGCAATATATCAAGCCAACCCAAGATGTCACATCTTATCACTGTCAAAAGAATTCTAAGATACCTCAACGGTGCCTCAACACTTGGCCTCTAGTCTCCTAAGAATTCTGACTTCAATTTGTATGCATATACAAATTGTGATTATGGTTGCTACAATATGACTGCAAAGTCTACATCTAGGGGATGTCAATTTCTTGTGGAAGGCTTGTCTCATGGCAATGCAAGAAATAATCCTTCATCTCTACATCAACTACTGAAGCTCAAGTACTTTGAATTCAAAATCAAATGCTTGACTATGGATTAAACTTCAAGGATACTCCCATTCATAGTCAACAATAGTGCTATCTCAATCACTAAAAATCTAGTGCAGCACTCCAGGACAAAACAAATCAATATCAGGTATCATTTAATTTGAGATAACTTTGAAAATAGATTAATCAAACTAGTGAAGGTTAACAGAAATGAACAATATGTTTATTTGTTCACCAAAGCTTTTGATGAACAAAGATTCAAGTATCTTATATCAACTATTGGGATGATTTACTTTGACTAGCTTTTCTTAAAACTTAATCATATTATTCTAAAACTTGTGTGTCCAAAGTTGTCTATTCTATCACCTTCATAAGCTCTTGTTTTTGTTGGATGAAAATCCTTTTAGAAGAACTTTACTTAGAATTTTTTAAAATTCATGGAGTTTTTTATTTCGGAAGATATGAATTTTATCTTCAGAAGAAACTTATCTCTTCAAAACAAGTAGTTGCCTAAGTAAATTTCCTTCAGAAGACATGTCTGAAATCTCTTCCGAAGCTTAAAATTTTCTCTTAGGCACTTACATGTTTTCAAGGACAATTTCTTCCGATGAAAATTAACATCTCAAAAGCTTTATTCTTAACAGAATAAAACTTTTAAGTCTTAGTTTTTCTTACAAAGAAAAATTTCAAAAGTCTCAAGAAATTCTTTCCAAGTCATTTTGGCTTCGAAAGCTTTTTCATTAAAACATCCAAAGACAATTTACCTTCGGAAGATTTTCGAATTCCAAGAAAACTACTTTTTGAGTAAAAAGCAAACTTCTTTTTAAGAGGTGGGACCGACATCCGGATTTCAAAGTTTATCTTCTTTCATTAACTTTGTCTTAAATCATGTTCATATAAACCAAACGGTTTCCCCCTTTTTCTATCATCTTCATATTTCCTCCAAACCTAAATTCCCAAAACTCTCTCTACAACCGCATTCGTTGTTTCTTTTCTTTCACCTTTAGCATTCATAAATGGCCAACCTTAATAGAAGAAATGACCCTGATTCTCCACGCAGTTACACAAGCAACACAATCAGTTTGCTTTGTTAAACTCAAAGAAAGATCCACAATTTTCCAGAGGTTGCAAATTCTTGGCTTTGTCTAACTACACCACCTCTCTTACCATCGATCCAGTTATTTACGACGATCATTTGCTTGATTTCTGGAAAACCTGTGAAGAGGTTATTCTAAATAGGGAGAAGGCACTATCTGCTACAGTGTAGGGGAGGACAACCTTCATCAATCCAACCATCATAAATACTCATCTATAGCTGGATGATGAAGAACGTGAGTTGTCTTTTCCCTAAGGGATTTCTCTATAAAGACCTTCAGGAAAGGGAAGGTCTCATCCTAGTGGGAGTACTTACTACATGTAGTCATCCATAACTTATCAAACAAGCATGGGGTTTGGGACCAGATTCCTAAAGATCTCTCTTTCACAGTAAATAGGATGGTTCAAGGGGTCAAGTTCAGGTATTCTCAAATTCTCTATACAAACCTGCTTGCTAAGTTATGCTCCTTAGAATATTACACGTTTCCTATATATGTTCAACACATTCTTAACTGTGAACCGGGCTCACAGTTGAGGGAAACAGATAATATTCTTAAATTGGGACAGATAAAGCCCGACATGTTTAAAATCTTGAGGAAGCCAACTATTGGCTTCTTTGGGGTACAAAAGCCCTGGTCCCAAAAATGTTAGAGCTCATTGCTCAAGGTGACATCCTGG
This sequence comes from Flaveria trinervia, assembly GCA_025506515.1. NCBI lineage: Eukaryota > Viridiplantae > Streptophyta > Magnoliopsida > Asterales > Asteraceae > Flaveria > Flaveria trinervia. The sequence continues at coordinate 35,757,879 of CM046455.1, forward strand.
GAACACAAGCCAATGTTGAACCCACACCTTCTACATCTAAACAACCAAAATAGCCACAAATCACCCTCACTTAGCAAGAAGATCCAACAAAACCCTGCACAAGCTATTCAGTCTGTGCATGCCACCATATCACTACCCACACAAGAAGAAGTGGAATCTGGAGCTCTCACTTCTCTTGAGGAGCAAACCACTCCCATCCTTTCAACTATCAGTCCTGAGGTTCCTTATGCTCATACTGATGAGCTTATAAGCCCAACAACCTTATGCCTTCATTTTGAGTCTTTACACTCAGATCGACAACCTTCAGGGGACAACTACTATCCCCAACTTTTGGACTTAAGTCAACCAATTCCGAACCTTGACTTCTATATTGATTAAGACTTAGGTTTCAGTGAGTATCATGATTCTCTCTATTCCTCCCCTACTCAAAGAGAGATGAGTGCTCCGGACTCATCTATGTTAGCCCACATCAGTCACCTATCACTGAGAATAATACTTCTGAACTTGTTCAGGATATCTATATGGAAGAGCCTCTCACTTTAGCAAGTAATTACATAATTAAGACCTCAACCATGGCAACTCAACCCATTGACACTTCAACTGAAGCTGTCATTGAGCAGAGGAAAACCAGCAGCCAAGAACTCCAAGCTGGTGGTGAGAGAGAACACTTTGGTCCAATTCTCTCATCCCCTAATGACTCTTCTGATGAAGATGATGGGAATCTAAAACTAAAAGTGCAAAAATTGTCAAAAACATGCACCTATCTAGTCTCCAAGGTTAGTCACCTTGAATCTGAGGTGACTACCTTGAAGAACAAGGTCAATGATCAGCAACTTGAGATATCTTATCTCAAGGAAAAACTAGTTGGGAGACCTTTAAGAAGAGCTCAACCAGGACACAAGAACTATGAATGTGGTTGATCAAACCTCTAGCTCACCTATGCAAGTGGGTGATGCTACCAAAAAAGGGGAGAAAGTCATAACAGACATGGAACCTCGGAGTTCCTCACAGAGTATGGATATTAAGGACTCACCATTCTCACTTGCAACTGTCCATACTGAGCAACTTCCTCAAGTTCACATTGATGTGGACTCTATAGACTCTTTCATTTAGAGCCTCTTCGAGGAAGGCATACCAAGGGCTGTGTCATCTACACCTCAAGGAACTTACAACTACATCATAGGGTGGATGTATGATGCCAAATGGATAGCCCCCATTCTTCAAAGAGTTCAAGGGCAACAAGAAGTCTTTAACTTTCAGACCTTGAACTACTATGACGGTCTTGACCTTATTGCATGCCACTTGCCAACCTAAGCAAATCTAGACAAGCAGACAGGCTGGCTCAAAGGAAACAAGACAGAATTACTAAAGAGTTCAGACTAAGTAGGAGACAAAGACAAACAGGTAATACTATTCGTCAACTGGATGTTGAGGCAGACCCTAAGATTAGCTTCGAAGGGGAAACCTTGACTGAAGGCCTAGTGGTAGAGCCTGAGAGCCCTGTCACATCCATAACTACTTCAGCAATTCATTCCCTCAGTGAAGCACCTACTGGTGAAGGTACATCACAACCTCTCTCTGGCTAGAGCGTGGAAGCTACACCAAGCAATAAAGGCCAACGCTCTCTCCACCCTGAGTCACAAAGGTCTGTGAGGAACAAAAGAAAAAGAAAAATGACTTCTGAGGAGATTGAGGAGGAGGAGAGAGAGAGAGAGGAAGAGGAAGCTAAGGGGAGAAAGTTCCTCTACTGGTTCTGCTAGATTCATGGATGCTATTATCAGGGCTGCACCCAGGTCAAACACTCAGGATGATGAGTTAAGGGTAGTCAATATAAACTATCTATAGACTAGGAATTATGATATTGATAATATCATCTCCGTCCCCTTAGATGAACTAAATGAACTGGTTGACATGGAATTGTCAAAGGTAAGAAAGGAGGCAGAGGATGCAAATTTGCTTCTTCAAATCAAAGAAGAAAGAATACATAAAAGACTCTAGAAGCATGTGCCAACCCTCTCCTTAGTTGTATAAGAGGATATCGCTCCACAAGAACCTCAGGTAGACAAAGAAACTGATAGGATCAAAATGATCAACTACCTGAGTGCCACAGATCAGGAAAATGTAATTCTTCCCCTATCCTTTGAATACCTTGAGTTCGAGTATCTCAAACAACTTGAACTTGAAGTAACGAAAGAAAGAAAAATCATAATGAAAAGGTTAAGGGAAGAAGTTGCAAAAGTGAAGAGCCATCATCCAGAAGAGTATGAAGAAGTCTATTGATAGGCAGAGGATGATGAGCTTCTTGAAAATACATGGATTCTTCAGAAGGAGACTTGGCCCTATGTCTCTATCCACTATGGATAAGCATATAAGGGTGATCAAGCAGAAGATTAAAATAGGAGAACTAGTTGACTTACACTCCCCACCAAGTCAGGTCCCTCAAGAAGTGGAGGTTAAGGCTAAACCATTTGAGACAACACAACCTGAACCTCCTGCTGAGCATCAACAAGCTTCTACTTCTGATCCACAACAAGGTTCTGTTCCCTCTCAATCTGAACCTATGAGAGAGGAAGACCCTACTGAGAAAGACAAAGAAGATTAACAAGGTGCTGTAGGCTAGTCTTCTCATTTAAAAGGTTCAAAAAGGAGAAAAAGGATGACCTCTAAACCAAAGCCAAAGAAGAAGAAGAAAGAGGAATCCATCTCCAAACCTCATGATGAGTCAGAACATCCTAAGAATGTGAAACTAGAGGATGCTACATCAACTCCAATTGAAATAGCTCCTCTAGCATCAGGAAGACCAATCTTGTCCTGGACATACACTACAAATCCAGAAAGATGGCATGTCATCAGAGAACAAGGTGTTAAAGATGTCTACACATGGCAAGACATGTTCAATCTACCTTCGCATGATCTCTTTGATATGAGAAGACATTATGAGAGTCTGAATGATCCTGATCATCTTATGAAGAAAGGGATGGTCATGATCATGATAAGGACTGTTGATATTCAAAGTCTTCAAGTGTTTTGGTAGCATCAGCCTAGGGGAATTTTGTAAGGTTTCATCATATAAGGCTGATGCAACCCAACAAATCCAAAGTCTCTCCTGCATGCATGCACAAGTGTATTGAAGTAGAATGCTTCGGAACTTTCACACTCTTCCTTAGAAAACATGCTAAGTGCGAAATCTTTTGATGCCAAGACCAATATCTTCGGAAGCCAAACATGAAGTCTTCCGAAGCTTCAAAAACAAAGTCTTCCAAAGCCAATTCTTGAAGAAAGATTTCTTCCGAAGACTTTCTAACACATGATATTATCTTGATGTACCTTTATCATAAAGTTGTACCACCTTTCCATTGCAACTCTGATTAGACACCAACTTTACATAAGTTGGTGAAAGGTCCATGCTTTTGGTAGCTGTACATTAAGGTCTTGAGTCTGTACTTTCAACTTTATGTACTTTCAACCTTTTTGTGATATATTAGGATGTGAGGCATGGCATGTCATAGTCACCAGTCAAAAGGCAATCTGCCTTTTGACTCTACATTCATTTTGTTGTTGTCTAGATCATGTATCTAGCTGGCCTTCAAAGTATGGCCGGCTGTAGGTTGTAGTATAAATTTCTCTTGTCCTTGTATCTTATTGTCATTGCTTTGTAAACACTTGTAAGAAACTAGAGAGAAATATACATCATCTTTGAAAACCAAATACTTGTGTAAGTTTGTTCATGTTCTGTCTCTTTATTACTTATGTTTCTTAGCTCCCATATAAACTGGTTTTTCTAGTTCCCCATTTGATCTGTTAAGTGTTATTGAACACTCTCCACTTGTGTTGTTGTGTTTTAAAAGTGCATTACACCCCTTCCTATGGTCCTACAAATAGTATTTTTAGAACAATGGCCTTGAATCCCTAACCGAACCAAGTCATCCTTGATTCTTCAAAAGATGTCAATTTTGCCTCATTGTTTAATTTTTGTCATAATTCGCATACTCTACTTCCCTTACTATTAACCCTACTATCTACTCAAACCACATGGCCAAATTTTAGGCCAATGGTCAAAGTGAAACACTCAATAATGAGAGGTTCATCAGATCAAGGATGTGTGGAGAAGAGATCATCATCAGTGAAACCAGCTTTAGGGAGCATCTAGAACTCCATGATGAAGGAGCCCCTGTTGAATTTTCCAACACTGATTTGGAGGATACCTACATCCAAATGTGTTATGATAGAGATGTGAGCAAGTCTACAGTCCACAAGTTTAATTTCTCTTATAACTGGAAGTTCTTGCTACATATTGTCTTGCATAACCTATCCAACAAGTTAGGGGGATGGGATAAAATCCCGTATGATCTAGGCTGCCTAATCCATGGGTTGGTAAAAGGCATTCACTTCAACTACTCAATATTTATGCTAAATAATCTAAGAGGTAATATCACCAGAGATCCATTCTATATGAATCCCCGATTCATTCAGCAGATAATCGATTGTGAGCTTGACCTGGACAAACTACAACGTGAAGATATTCTAATTGCCCCTTACATGAGTCTTGGCATCTTCAAAACACTAAGAAGTTCTCCACTAACTTTAGTGGAAGGTTCATTGATCTCCTTTTATGTAAGCTTGAGCCAATGGCTCCTTGTGACATCCTTGCAGACCTAACAGTTGATGAACCCTCACCCCACCACTATAATACCAATCACTTCTTCCCACCCAATCAAAATCATCTATATAAGAGGCCCCAAATAAAGCGTTGATCAATCTACTCTTATGGAACAAGTCCCCTTTGTTCAAACCAAAAAGGCTAGAGTAGAAATCAAGGCTTCCACTTAGCCAGAGGTCCAACCATCCTCCTCAATTGACCTTAATATTTGGGTTGAGTCTCCTTAGTCTCAACTTGATAAGCCCACAATCCAAGCAATAATCCCTCAGGGTGAGCCTCAACACTCTCTTAAGTAGCTAAAAAGGAGCAGCCACATTATTGGCTCAACTGCTATTGTAGAGTAGCCATTAGATATTGACCAAGGTTCTGTGGGTCATTAGATATAATCTTTGTATCCTTTGTTGACCTTTTAACCCGATCTAATGAGGATATCATGTTTCATCAGGGCCATGATGTTAATCTATCTCCCCACTCTCAAGATCAATTGAGCCCCATGAAACCTCTAATATCTAGCCCATATTAGCTATACCAAACTAAGGTGAGTCCAACCAGTATGGAGGTGACTTGGGTAAACTCAGTTGCCACTACTGAGAGTGTTTCAATAGCCTCTCAGGATAGTGGTAACATCAGTGATACTGACTTTACCACAACCTTGCCTATTGATGCCTCTAAAAGAGACATCAATATGCAAGGGCATCCATGGTGTCAAGAAACCACTACTGGTGGTGATGATGAACATACTAGCTATGTTATCTAATCTTTCAATGATTTTTCAAAAGAAGATGAGGGTAGCCTGCAACTCAATATCAGAGACCTATTTTCTAAAGTCTCAAACCTTGAATCAAATGTTAAGACTTTTGAGGATAGGTCTGCCACTCAGCAACTTGAGATTAAAAATCTAAAGGCTCAACTAGCTGAGAAACAAATTGAGAAGTCTGTTAGGCATAAACCAACTCAAGTTTCTATAAGTTCTTCCTCTAGTTCATCCACTTCATAACATGATGCTACCAAAAAGGGGTAGAATCTACATGAACAAAGATGTGGAATGCAGCCTTGGCACACAACTTCCCTTGATGCCATCTCTTCATTCTATCCCACATAGCAATACCATGCAACCATCTTCCCTCAGCCACCTCCTATTATCATTCAAGTGGATCCAAGGATGCTTATTAAAATTAACATATTTTAACTAAATTTCTAATGAGCTCCTCCGTTGAACAACCCTCCCTTGATGTAGTCGTGGCCTACTTTGGAGCTGAAGAACTTCAAAGGCTAAGTGCACCATCTACCTCTAAGGAGGAAGTTGGTTAACCTAAAGTCCTTATTGAAACTAAGATTAACTTTGAAGGAAAATACAATCTGATGGCCTAGCAACCAACTTAGAAGGAACAGGTAGTGCAGTTCCAATTACTTACGAAGTAGAAATCCAAGCTCCAGAAGGAATAATAGAACCATCTTCCTTGTTCGTTAACCTGGTCATCATAGAGGCCATTCTTGATCTAGACTCTGAGTTAACAGTGAGGACTTCCTTAAAAGTTCTCTATCTCAAACACCACAAGTTCAACCCCACTCTACCCAACCTCAATCCTCTAAACCTAAGTCTCTAAAGATTGGATCTTTCTTTGATCAGAATGGAAAGAGAAAGCTCACTGCTAAGGAGCTTCTAGAGGAGATAAGGATTGAATGAAGCATATCTCAAAGCCCATTGCTTCATCAGGAAGCGAGTGGGTACTATATCTAAGAAGATCCTTCAACGACATGTCAGCGACATCAAAGCTAACATTCGCTTAGGAAGAAGGAAGGAGGTAACTATAGGACAAGGTGTTCAAAGTATGGCACCCAAACTACAATCTATAAAACCTATGCCCACACCTTTTCCTTTTACCATCAAGACTAAACCAACAACTTAACCTTACATCCCTGAACCCACACCATCAACCATACCTCATATTCACCCACTGCTTCTCAAAAACCACCATAACCACCTATCTTTAAACCAAAACACAACCCCAAGCCCAATTACTACCCAAATTATCTTTTGAACCATCTAAGCCCCTGTCCTTGGAAGATTTAAGGTGGTCAAAAGTAAGCACACCAACTGCACAACTTTAAGTGACTCTCTTGTGAGGAAGAATTTATTAAAATGAAATACATTTATGGCCCTTCCTGTTCTCTCACAAGAGATGCATTCAGCAACTTGACCAAGGGAAACATTGGACCAAGCTCTCCACTTCTTGAAACTAATTCAGACACACTTAATGAAGAAGGATAGAAGTTAAGATGGAGAATGGTGACTCTGCTGGACACTAGGAAATAGGACAAGCTGCCAACTAAGCCCTTTAATTCAAGAATGTCCAATGGAGGTTCGATGAACCTTCACACAACTTTGATGTGGTAATGGAGAATGTTCAAGTAGACAGGTTTGATACACCATCTCTACTACATTGTAGTAGATTTGACATTGTTGAGTTAGTAGAGAAACTGTAGAGATTAATGAAGAGGTTGATGCAACCTAAACATCTTTAGTCTTTCCTGCATGCTGCACAAGTGCATTGAAGTGGAATGCTTCGGAAGTTTCCCAAAGTCTTTCCTGCATGTACTGTTCCATAAAGCTGGACACCTTTCCGCTGCAACTCTGCAAGTCACCAACTAACATGGTTTGGTGAAAAGGTCCATGCTTTTGGTAACTGTACATTGAGGTCTTGAGTCTGTAACTTTCTACTTTATGTACTTTATCATTTTTGTAATAGATAAGGATGTGAGCTATGGCATGTCATAGTTACAGGTCAAAAGGCAATCTGCCTTTTGACTCTACAATTGATTTTGTGTGTGCCTAGTCAATTGTATCCAGCTCGCTTCAAAGTATAGCCGGCTATAGGATGTTGTATAAGTATCTTATGTTCTTGTATCTTTCGAATATGCTTTTGTAACACTTGTAATAGAACATAAAGGAAGCAATATACTACATTCTTGAAAACCAAACACTTAGGTTCTTTGTGTTCTGTCTTGTATATTACTTGTGTTCTTAGTGTCATCATTGGTTAATCCAGTTTACTGTTTGATCTAAGTTCAGTTTATCTCCTCTTTGTGTTGTTGTGTTGTAACTCTTCACCCTTCAACGATCTTGCATTTGGTATCAGAGCATTCCAGGCTTTTGATATAAGTTCTCACCATCTTTAGATCCCTCACACACACAAATACTAAACTTTTCAAATGGCAGCCATTTCCAAAACTGATATGGAAACTGGAACCATGAACAAGTCCCCACTGATCACTCTTGATGAGTTGAGACCTGGTGTTGAAGAATGGAAGGTTTCATCAGGTCTCTTGATTCAAGAATGTGGGAGTCTATTGAGAATGGACCTTTCATACCTAGCACACCTTCTGCTACTCGTGCTGGTATGATCCCCAAAGATGTGGCTAACTACCCTGATGAAGATAGGAAGAGAGTAGAGATAGACCGAAAAGCCATGACAGCTCTTCAAACTGCCCTTCCAAACTCTGTGTACAGAGGTTTCAAGAAGTGCAAAACAGCCAAGCAGCTATGGGATGCACTGAAACTGATGTATGACAGTTCTTCTGAAGCCAAGGAGAACAAGAAGGATCTCCTGAAGCAGCAGTTTGAAAACTTCACCTTCAAAACAGGTGAAACCATGACTTAAAAGTACTTCAGGTATGTTGAGATTGTGGATACCCTAGTGGATGGTGGAGTTTCTCTTGAAAACAGAGACATTGTAAAAAAGTTCATGTCCTCACTTCCTAGGCAGTGGACACACTACTGTGTGGTGATCAAGAGAACTGAAAATATCAAAACTCTTACTCTGACAGAGTTATATGGGATTCTCAGTGGATACCAGATAGAGATGAACATGCAAAGTTCATCTGGAAACTCCAATAACCAAATGGGTTCAGCCCTACATGTGGTTGAATGGGATAGCATAGAACCCAAACATCATCTCTTATGCTACCCTGACAACTCACCCAAGGGTCCTTTCATCACTTTCCCAGAGACACCAAAGGAGAACTACACTCAAGGAAGCCCATTCCAAGAGACAAGGTCTTCTCAAGCTTTTGTGTCTTCTGATAAAAGCTGTGGCAACTCTCTTTTCACTCTTGAAGACCCGGACTGTATCCATCCACATGATCTGGAATACATGGAAAAAGTCCAACAGATGGCTCTTCTCACTCATAGAGCCAAGAAGTTCTACAAAAGGACTGGAAGGAAGTTTCCATGCAATGCAATCAGTGGAAAGTTTGGACTGGACAATGGCAAAGTCAAGTGTTACAACTGTAACCTGATGGGTCACTTTGCCTGAGAGTGTAAGGCACCTACAACAAATGCTGGCCAAACACAATTCAGACCAAACTACAGTGACAAAGCTCTCCATAATGAGAAGTCAAAGCAGCAAGCTGGTGTTGCTGTTGAAGAAGGAGGCTTTGACTGGAGCTTTCAGGTTGAAGATGCCTCTCCAAACCAAGCACTGATGGCAGATCATGATGAAGCCAAGGTAATGGAACATCTCTGTACTCCTGAATGAATTGCTAAAGTTAACACGTACAGGTCCTATAACTTGGAACTGAGATCTGATATTGAGTCCTTAAACATTTTAAAATCTGATTTTAAAAAGTCTGAAAATGATTATAAGCTGAAAATAGAGGACTTAGAGAAAACCATTTCAGTTCTAAAACATGAACACACAGATTTTAAGACTCAAATTAAAGATCTCATAACCAAGTTAACTGAGTGCCAGGCTGAGCTTGTGATCAGCAAAGCCAGGGCAGAGATAGTGAAGAATCCCTCTAAAGAGTGAAGAGGAGGATTCCAAGAAGGGCCACTATCCTTCTGAGGAGAAAGTGAAGACTGTGGTGACCAAGTCCATGAGAAAGAACTTGATCAGAAAGAGCAAAAGAAAGGCAAGGAAGGCTCAAGAGATCAAGGCTACTTTCGACTCTAAGCATAAACAAGTTTTTATTTCTGCAGGGTTTAAAGTGATAGGGACTGAAGGCATCAACCAAAACTTTGTTAAGAGTTCTGGTTCTTGCTCAACTCATCTCAGCAGCAAGAAGAAGACTGATCTGCTGTGTACCACTGCTGCACAGCCTGGTCCATCAAACTCCAAGCACAGTTCTCAGCCCAAGAGGACTGTCTCAGGATCTGCAAAGACAGTCTTACTCTCAAGACAAGGCTCTTATGAAGAAGAAGATGAATTGTGTCATGTGCGACAGCACCACTCACATTGCAAAGGATTGTCCCTTCAATCCTAAAGGTACCGTCCATATGGCCAAAACAAAGGCTTCAAAGAGTTCTAAGAAGATTCAATCTTCGGAAGGAAAACCAGTTTCCTTCGGAAGTTCCAAATCTAACAAGAAGGGATGTGGAAAATTCTTTTCGGAAGAATATTTGGTCTCGGAAGAAAGGAGTTCTTCCGAAGCACTAAAGTCTGCTGCAGTGTTTGCAGAATCTTCCAAAGGTTCAGTCATAGCTCCAAAAGCTTCTAAAGTTTTGAAGGTCAAGTCCAAGACCCCAAAGGTGGTGTGGACGTCTAAGAAAGACCAAGTGACTGAAATTTCTCCATCAAAAACAGCTCAAGATCCTCTTAGTACAACCATAGGATCTATTACTGTTAATTTACCTTCTGCAAGTGAGCCCAAGACAAGCAAGGCTTGGGTTTCTAGATGTACCTAATCATTCTCTTTTGTGCAAGGACAGCTGAAGACAGACAGAAATGTCTGGATCATAGACAGTGGCTGGTCTAGGCACATGACTGGTAATACGTCACTACTCCAGAACTTTGAAAGGATTGATGGAGGACCTGTTGGTTTTGGAGGAGATGAAGGTGGTTATATTTCTGGTAGGGGCAAGGTCACAAATGGTAAGCTCAACATAGAAAAGGTAAACTTTGTAAAGGAGCTTGGATACAATCTTCTGAGTGTATCTCAATTTTGTTATTAGAGTCATAACATGCTCTTTACTGAGAATGAGTGCATTGTTCTTAAGCCTGGTGTGGTCATTCCTCATGTGCATATCCTGCTTAGAGCCCCTAGGAAAGGAAACATGTACAAGATGGATCTGCAAGAAACCTCTCCCTCTTGAGAAGTTTCATGCTTTCTGTCTAAAGCCAATAATGATGAGTCTTTCCTATGGCATAATAGAATGTTCCATGTAAACTTTAAGAACATGAATAAGTTAATTAAGCATGACTTTGTAACTGGAATGCCAAAGAAAAAGTTTACAAGTGATGACCACTATGTTGCATGCCTGAAAGGGAAGCAACATAAGGTATCTCACAAGCCTAAGGAAAAGAACTCAATCACTACTCCCTTACACTTGTTACATATGGATCTCTTTGGCCCCACCAGTGTAATGAGTTTAGGAAGGACCTTATACTGTCTAGTGATCACAGATGACTTTACAAAATTCACTTGGGTTTTCTTTCTTAGAACTAAGGATGAGACTCCTGAGATTTTGAAGAATTTCATCTTAAAGATTAAAAATCAATCAGATCACAAGGTCAAGATCATAAGATGTGATAAAGGAACCGAATTTAAGAACCATATCCTTGACACATTCTGTGATGAAAAGGGTATTACAAGACAATTTAGTGCTCCCAGGACTCCTCAGCAGAACGGTGTTGCTGAGAGGAGAAACAGGACACTGATTGAAGCTGCAAGAACCATATTGTCGGACTCTAAACTACCCATCATCTTCTGGGCAGAAGCAGTTAACACTGCCTGCTATGTGTAGAACAAAGTTTTAGTAGTTAAGACTCATGGCAAGACTCCTTATGAACTTTGGCACAAGAGGAGACTTTTCATTGGTTTTCTCAGGTAATTTGGATGTCCTTGCACATCTTGAATACCAAAGATCAAATTGCTAAGTTTGCTGAGAAATCAGACGATGGACAGTTTATTGGATACTCTTCCCAAGCTAAGGCTTATAGAGTATACAACCTCAGAACTAGAATTGTGGAGGAGTCAACCAATGCGACTTTCAATGAACACACACCTTGTGTTACTGGTTCTGGTCCGGATTGGCTGTTTGATCTTGATTTGGTTACCAACTGTTTTAACAAATCTTGTGAGAATGTTTCAGGATCTGCAAAAAATTTGAATATAGATGATCCTCATCCAAGATTTGAGCTAGGAAGATCTTCAAGACACATATCTTCAACTCCAGTTGGAACCACTTCTGCAAATGAGGTTTCGATCAGCCCTACAATGACAAATTCAGCTGATACATCTGGTATGCCTTCAAATTCCAACTTAGAGGCTCTACAACCCGATAAGAACACCTCAACTATGGATGACAACAATGGTGATGGTGACAGTGACCAAGAATTTCTTGATGCCACTAACCACACTATGGATGAGAACATCAATGATGTCACACACTGCTTGGATCAAGTTTCACTTGAAAAATGTGCTGATGTGGTGGGAGAAACATCTTTGCCAGATCTAAATTTCTAAATTTAGATCTTTCTCAACAACTTGTTGTGATCCCTCAGCTTAGGATCCACAAGTCTCACCCTACTTTGGAGATGTTATCTCAGGGGTAAAGACAAGAGGACAAACCCATGAAGCAAATGTTTGTCTTCACTCTTGTTTTCTATCCCAGATAGAGCCAAAGAAAGTTGATGAAGCTCTAAAGGATGGAAGTTGGGTTGAAGCTATGCAACAAGAGCTGCTTAAATTCAAAAGGCAGAAAGTTTGGAACGTTTGTCCTCTTCCTTCTAGGAAGACTACTATATGAACCAAATGGGTGTTTAGGAACAAGAAAGATGATAGAGGCATCATCATCAATAACAAAGCTAGACTGGTTGTTCAAGGATACACACAAGAAGAAGGGATTGATTACACTGATGTCTTTGCTCCAGTGGCAAGATTAGAAGCTGTTAGGATATTCCTGGCATTTGCTGCATCCAAAAACTTCAAGGTTTTTCAACTTGATGTGAAGTGTGCCTTTTTGTATGAAGTGATAGATGAAGAGGTTCATGTCAAACAACCACATGGTTTTGTAGATCCTGATCATCCTGATCATGTCTGCAAGCTGGACAAAGCTCTCTATGGGCTGCATCAGGCACCAGGAAGTAGTATGAGACACAGTCTGAGTATCTCTGTAAACATGGCTACAGGAGGGGTACTATAGATGGAACTCTCTCCATCAAAGGACAAGGAAAAGACATATTGCTAGTTCAGGTATATGTGGATGACATCATCTTTGGTTCAACTAATCCAAAGCTTTGCAAAGACTTTGAGAAGCTGATGAAAGACAGATTTGAAATGAGTGCCATGGGGGAATTCAATTTCTTTCTGGGAATTCAAGTGAAGCAAGTTGAAGATGGCATCTTCATAAGTCAGTCAAAGTATGTTTAGGACATACTCAAGAGGTTTAATATGACTGACTGTAAGATTTCTAAGACACCCATAGCCACAAACCACTCTCTTGGTCCTGATCTTGAGGGGGAGTATGTAGATGAGCATTTATACAGGGCTATGATTGGGTCTCTTATATATCTTACTTCTAGCAGGCCTAATATCATTTTTGCTACATGTATTTGTGCAAGATATCAAGCCAACCCTAAGATGTCTCACCTTATCACTGTCAAGAGGTATCTAAGATGCCTCAAGGGTGCATCAACACTTGGCCTATGGTATCCCAAGAATTCGGACTTCAATCTGTATGCTTATACAGATAGTGATTATGGTGGTTGCAACATGACTGCAAAGTCTACATCTAGGGGATGTCAATTTCTTGGTGGAAGGGTTGTCTCATGGCAATGCAAGAAACAATCCTCTGTCTCTGCATCAACTGCTGAAGCTGAATACATTGCTGCTGCAAGCTACTGTGCTCAAGTACTTTGGATTCAAAATCAGATGCTGGACTATGGGTTAAATTTCAAGGAGACTCCCATTCACATAGACAACAACAGTGCTATCTCAATCATAGAGAACCCTGTGCAGCACTCAAGGACAAAGTACATCAATATCAGGTATCATTTAATAAGAGATAACTATGAAAAGGGATTAATTAAACTAGTCAAGGTTCACACAGATGAACAATATGCTGATCTGTTTACAAAGGATTTTGATGAACAGAGATTTAAATATCTTATATCAGCTATTGGGATGATAAACCTTGAGTAAGCTTTTCTTAAAACTAATTCTTATTATTTCTTAAAATATGTGTCCTAAGTTGTCTAGTTCATCACTTTCACAAGCTCATGTTTTCTTCGGATGAAAATTTCTTTTTGAAGACTTTCCTTAGATTTTTTAAAATTTTCTGATACTTCGGAAGTTTTGTTTTGAACTTCGGAAGTAAATCATGCCTTCAAATTAAATAACTGTCTAAGAAGTTTACCTTCGGAAGAGTTTTCAAAATTTATCTTCCGAAGCTTAAATATTTGTCTCAGACACTTACTAAATTTTAAGGACCATTTACTTCCGAAGCAAAATTAACTCTCGGAAGGTTTGTCTGTTTACACACAAAGCACTCAAGCTTTAATTTTTCTTCCGAAGCAAAATTTTCAAATCTCACAGGAAATTCTTCCGAAGTCATTTTAGCTTCGGAAGCTTTTTAATTAAAACTTCAGAAGATAATTAACCTTAGGAAGCTTTTTGACTTCCAAGAAAACTACTTTTTGAGCAAAAAGTGAACTACTTTTTCTGAGGTGGGACAGACATCCGGATTTCAAAGTTTATCCTCTTTCATTAAACTTTATGTGAAATCCTTCTCACATATATACCCAATGGTTTCCCCCTCTTTCTATCATCTGTTTTTCCTCCAAACCTAAAAACCCAAATTTCTCTCTGAACTTTCTTTCTTTCTTCTTCCTTCGTTCTTAAGCTACTTCAAAATGGCCAACCTTGCTCACAGAAATGATCCCAACTTTACCATGCAGCTACACAGACAACACAATCAAGTTACTCTGTTACGCTCTGAGAAAGATCCTCATTTCTCAGAGGTTTGCCGTTTCTTGTCTCTGTCGAACTACTTCACCTCCCTCACCATTGATCCTCCAATCTATGAGGATCAGTTGCTTGAATTCTAGAAGACCTGCCAAGAGGTCATTATGGATGGGGAGAAGGCACTGTCTGCCACAGTGCATGGGAGAACAACCTTGATCACTCCGGCCATCATCAACAAACATGTTCAGCTGAATGATGAAGAAGGTGAGGTGTTCTTCCTAAAGGAAGCTTTTAATCATTCCTTTGAGCAGATAGGGTATGAGGGAGATTTCTCTGTAAAGACCTTCAGGAAAGGGAAGGTCTCATCCCAATGTAGATTCCTGCTCCATGTGGTCATCCACAGCTTATCAAACAAGCATGGTGGATGGGACCAGATTCCTGAAGAGCTCTCCTTTGTAGTCCATGGAATGGTTCAAGGGGTCAAATTTAGGTACTCTCAGTTCGTTTATACAAATTTGCATGCTAATTTAGACTCTTTAGAATATTACATGTTTCCTAGATATGTCCAGTACATTCTTAACTGTGAACTGGGCTCATAGTTAAGCGAAACATGTAACATTCTTAAATTGGGACAGATGAAGCCCGACATCTTTAAAATATTGAGAAAGTCCACTGTTGGATTCTCTGGGGTAGAAACAGCCCTAGTCCCAAAAATATCAGAGCTCATTGCTCAAGGTGACAACCTAGCAGCACAAGCTAGTGTTGAACCCACACCTGCTACTTCCCAGCCACCCACACAGCCTCAAATATCCATAACCTACCAAAGAAAATACAAACGAACCCCTGCTCAGACTATTCAGTTTGTGGAGGTCCCCATATACTCACCCATACAGGAAGAAATGGACACTGGAGCTCCCATTTCTCATGTGGAGCAGACCACTCCCATCTCTTCAAGGATCAATGCTGAGGTTCCTCATGCTCAGCCTGATGAGCTCATTAGCCCTACTACCTTAAGCCATCACTCTGAGTCTCAACACTTAAGTGATCAACCTTCAAGGGACAGTTACCATCCCCCGCCTATAGATCTTAACCAACCCATTCCCAACCTTGACTTCTATATGATGAAGATATAGGTTTGAGTGAGTACAATGAATCTCTCTTCTTTCCCTCTACTCAAAGAGAGATGAGTACTACTGAGTCTCCTACATCTATCCCATATCAGTCACCTACTACTGAGGTGGACACTACTGAACATGTTCAGGATGTCCATATGGAAGAGGCTCTCACTTCTAAAAGTGATTACATCATTAAGACCTCAACCATGGCAACTCAGCCCACTGACATCTCAACTGAGACTGCCAGTAAGCAGAGGAAATCCAGTCGCCAAGAACTTAGAACTGGTCATGAGAGAAGGACTCTGGTCCAATCTTCTCCACCCCCAGTGATTCTTCTGATGAAGATGAGGGGGATCTGAGTCTAAAAGTGCAAAAACTATCTAAAACATGCACTTACCTAGTCTCAAAGGTCAGTCACCTTGAATCTCAGGTGACTACCTTACAAAACAAGATCAATGATCAGCAACTTGAGATTTCATATCTTAAGGAAAAACTAGCTGGGAGACCCTTAGGAGAGCTCAACCAGGAACACAAGAACCTGTGGATGTGATTGACCTATCCTCCAGCTCACCTATGCAAGTGGGTGATGCTACTAAAAAGGGGGAGAAAGTCATTCCAGCCACAGAACCTGGGAGTTCCTCCGAGAGAATGGGCATTGAGGACTCACCATCCTCACTTGCAATTATGCATTCTCAGCAACCTCTTCTAGTTCACATTGATGTGGACTACATAGACTCCTTCATACAAAGTCTGTTTGAGGATGGGATACCAAGGGCTATGTCACCTTCATCATCCTTCAATCACATTATTGGGTTGAGGTATTACAACAACAGGAAAGCCCTCATTATCATAAGAGTTCAAGGACAACAAGAAGTCTTTAATTTTCAAAACTTGGACTACTATGAAGGTTGGATCTAGTTAACATGCCACTTGTCAACCAAAGCCAATCAAGACAAGCTGACAGACTGGCTAGAAGAATCCAAGACAGGATCATTGCAGAGTTCAGTCTATGAAGGAGACTAAGGCAATCAGGTAATGTCATCAGTCAACTGGATGTTGAGGCAGTGGCCCTAAGATTAGCTTCATAGGGGAAACCTTGACTGAAGGCCTAGTGCCAGAACCTGAGAGCCCTGTCTCATCATCTCCAACTGCTGCAGAGATCCATATTCCTTCTGAGACACCTGCTGGTGAAGGTGCTTCACAACCTCTCTCTAGCTTGAGTTTAGACGCTGCAACGAGCAATGAAGGCCAAAGCTCTCTCCACCCTGAGTCACAAAGGTCTGAGAGTGACAAAGGGAAAAGAAAGATGAAATATGAGGAGATTAAGGAGGAGGAGAGAGAGAGGAAAAGGAGGCTAAGGGGAGAAAGTTCCTCTACTGAGTCTCCAAGACTCATGGAGTCTGCAATCAGGGCTGCCCCCAAACTAGATACTCAGAATGATGAGTTAAGGGCAGTCAGGATCAACTATTTGTAGACTAGGAACTATGACATAGATAATGTCATTTCTCTTTCCTTGGATTAATTGAATGAACTGGTTGATTTGGAAAGGTCAAGAGAGAAGAAGGAGGTAGAAGATGCAAAACTCCTAGTACAAGTCAAAGAAGAGAGAAGAAGAAAAAGACTGTACAGAGGTATGCCTACCCTCTCACAAGTTCAAGAAAGTCCTAAACAAGAGGATGTGTTTCATCAAGAACCTCAGGTAGCTAAGGAAGAAGACAAAATCAAGATGATTAACTACCTGAGTGCCACATGCCTCTATCAAGCAGATGCACTCCGTCCCTTACCTTATTACTATATTGATTTGAGTACTTAAAACAACTCGAGCTTGAGTTAGTCAAGGAAAGAAAGACAACAAAGAAGAAGCTGAGGGAAGAAGCTGCAAAATCAAGAGTCATCATCCAAAAGAGCATGAAGAAGTCTGCTGATAGGCAGAGGATGATGAGCTTCTTGAAGCTGTATGGATTCTTCGGAAGGAGACTTGGACCCATGTCTCTATCCACTATGGATGAGCATATCAGGGTAACCAAGTAGAAGATTAAGAGTGGAGAGCTCACCGACTTACATTCCACTCCAAGTCAGGCTCCACCTGAAGTGGAGGTAAGGTTGAACAAACAGACACAACACAACCTAGACCTCCTGCTAATGCTCAGCAAGCTTCATCTTCTGATCCACTGCAGGGTCAACCTCCTTCTCTATCTGAACCTAAGAGAGAGGAAGCCCTAACCGAGAAAGAGAGTGAAGATCAATCTAGTGCTGCAGGCCAGTCTTCTCATTAAAATTTGGAAAGAGAAGGAAAAGGATGGCTTCTAAACCAAAGTCTAAGAAGAAGAAGAAGCCTGAATCCACTTCTGAACCTCAGGATGAATCAAAACAGCCTGAGGATGTGCAGCCAGAGGAAGCTCAATCAACTCCACCTCAGTAGCTCCTCTAGCATCAGGAAGACCCATCTTGTCTTGGACATACACCACAAATCCAGAAAGGTGGCATGTTATTAGAGATTAGGGCATTGAAAACATCTATACATGGCAAGATATGTTTTAGTTGCCTCTACATGATCTCTTTGACATGAGAAGACACTTTGACAGCCTCAAGGATCCTGATCATCTTATGAAGAAAGGAATGGTGATCATCCTAATAAGGGCTGTTAATATCTAAAGTTTTCTAAATGTTTTGGTAGCATCAGCCTAGGGGGAGTTTGTAGAGATTAATGAAGAGGCTGATGCAACCTAAACATCTTTAGTCTTTCCTGCATGCTACACAAGTGCATTGAAGTGGAATGCTTCGGAAGTTTTACATATGCAACAGAAATACTCTAACTGTGAAATCTTCCGAAGTCAAGACCAACATCTTTTGAAGCCAAAGATGAAGTCTTCAGAAGCCTCAGAGACAAAGTCTTCCGAAGCTTCAAGTTCATGAAGCCAGATTTCTTCTGAAGACTTTTAGTAACATGCTTTATCTGATGTACTGTTCCATAAAGCTGGACACCTTTTCGCTGCAACTCTGCAAGTCACCAACTAACATGGTTTGGTGAAAAGGTCCATGCTTTTGGAACTGTACATTGAGGTCTTGAGTCTGTAACTTTCTACTTTATGTACTTTATCCTTTTTGTAATAGATAAGGATGTGAGCTATGGCATGTCATAGTCACAGGTCAAAAGGCAATCTGCCTTTTGACTCTACAATTGATTTTGTGTGTGTCTAGTCAATTGTATCCAGCTAGCTTTCAAAGTATAGCCGGCTGTAGGATGTTGTATAAGTATCTCATGTTCTTGTATCTTTCGAATATGCTTTTGTAACACTTGTAATAGAACATAGAGAAAGCAATATACTGCATTCTCAAAAACCAAACACTTGTGTTCTTTGTGTTCTGTCTCATATATTACTTGTGTTCTTAGTGTCACCATTTGGTTAATCCAGTTTACTGTTTGATCTGAGTTTAGTTTATCTCCTCTTTGTGTTGTTGTGTTGTAACTCTTCACCCTTCAACGATCCTACAGAAACCATTCTCCAACCCCTCTAAATCTCAAATTGTTGCTCACATTAAAAACAATCTGAGTAGTCCTCATCTTCTTGAGCTTACAAAGAAAGCAAACATTGAAAAAGAGTTGAAGATTAGAGCAAAAAAAGAAGAAGGTGTAACCACTAAAGGAAGAACATTCCTACAGTGGTTAAAGGGCAATCTTCAAATCCTATAGTTATTTGGGAATATGACTACAATTCTCATCAACTAACTCTTTTCACAGGGACACATCAAGTGTATATGTCTTTCAGAGCAACAAATTGGACTTAATATCCAAGAATGACTTATGAAAGATTCTCACCACCATATTAGGGAAGAACAAAGAAACAGACAAATATCTTGTTGGATCTAGAAAGGCTGGTGCAACCAAAACCAAACACTTAGATTATTTCGGTGCATCTTTTAAAGGACTTCCTAAGGTAAGTATGGAACTTTCAAAGGAAATGGAGTTCTTCTGAAGATAAAGTGCAAGATCAACTTCTGAAGGAAAACTCCAACTTCCGTAGAAAAAGTCTTCTCTTCCGAAGTTCAAGACTTAGAAGAACTCAAGACAATGAATTTCGAAGTAGATGTACTCAAGCTACGAAGAAGCTGCCTCTTTTGAAGTATAAAAGGCTTCAGATGAACTAGTTCTTCTCAAGCCAACTAACCTTCAGAAGATGCTACTATGGACCAATGAACATAAGTATGGTTCATCTGACACTCCGCTGCAAACATCTGATGTACTGCATGGTATTTTCTCAAAAGGCCATGTAGTTGACATACTTTATTCCATTGCTCACCTTTATTTGTTAGTACAGTTACCAACTTTAGTTGGTGACAAAAGGTAAGTCATGGACATGTGATCACTACTATATCTTAAATAATACATTATCTAGGATACCATAACTATAGCTTTGTAGTATCTACTTTAGTTATAGGATTCCAGCTGGTATCAAAGTATAACTGGCTATAGGTGATAGTATTTATAGGTTCTCATTGTAACTCATGTATCATGCTTGTAAGAGTCATGTAAATTTTGAGTTGAGAAGTAATATATACAAGTAAATTGAAAATTACTTCCTTGTGTTCTTAAGTTACTAAGTATATTATATTCAACTCTTTGAGAGATTCTGCTTCATCATAACCGCATGAGTATAAGTGAGTTTGAGAGAAAACCAAGTGTTTAGTGATATATATCGATCCTGCAATTATTATCAGAGCTTTTTAGGCTCTTGATTGTGTGATCTTACCATCCAAATCAACTTGATTTCACTCCTACTTTCACCACACTCTAAATTGGCCCCTATTCATAAATCTACAGTTGAGATGGGGACGATGACTAAAGCACCGATCATCACCCCTGAAACTTTAAATAATGGAGTAGATGCATAGAAGGTTTCATCTCGTACCTTGATGGTAGAATGTGGTTATCTATTTTCAACGGCCCATACAAGCCAAAGGTTGCTACACTAGGAGGAAATGGTGCCATGATCAAAAAGGCTGTTGAATTCTATTCTGATGAAGATCGGAAGAAGATGGACATAGATAGCAATGCTATGACTGCTCTCATGACTACTATACCCAACTCCATCATGGTGGGGTTTGAGCATTGCAAGTCATTTAAATAGCTATTTGATGCACTGTCTCAGATGTATTCTAACTCCAATGATTTGAAGAATGATTCACTCAAGCAACAGTTTAAGAACATTACCTACATTGCTGGAGAGAGCCTTAACCATCAATACTTTAGGTACATGGATCTTATTACTTCCCTTCAGTCTGTGGAAGAAACCATTTATTTGAGAGATCTCTCAAGGAAGTTTATGAGTGCACACCTAAATGAGTGGACGTTCTACTGTGTCTCCATCAAGGGGACAGAGAATCTAAACTCCCTCACCATGACTGAATTATACGACATCCTTGATGGATACCATGCAGAGATGGAAAACAAGAGCGGTCATTTGATGAGCAGACCCACAAACCTTCCTATTGGCAAGGCCTTAATGGTTGCTGAAGGCTCAGGACCCGATCAACCTTAGTAGTACATGACTTACTCTCGTTAGCCATCCTGTTAAACAGGACCCTACATCATATGTCCATAGACTCCAAGGTCTCAACAGGATCAGCAAGGTTCTTTCCAAGATAAATTTTGGGTTTATCTCAAGAAATGGGTACTCTAATGACCATCGGTTCTGCTTCGATGCTGTAGATTGCTTGAGTCCAGATGATGTGGAGTACGTGGACATAGTATAACAAATGGCTCTACGTACCTACAGAGCAAAGAAGTTCTTCAAAAGAATTGGAAGGCAGTTCCCTCAAAACCTGGCTAGCAGCAAGTTTGGGTTTGACAAAACCAAGGCAAAGTGTTACAACTGTAACCAACTTGATTAGTTTTCGAGGGAATGCAAGGCTCCCAAGTCAAATCTAGGAACCACTTATGCCTCCTCATAAGCATCTACACCTAAAGCCCTTGGAAAGTCAAATGAAACAACAGTTGTAGCTCAAGAAGTTGACTGGAGCTTCATGGCACATGATGTGACTCCTAATCAAGCACTCATGGTTGGAACAGATGACAACAAGGTATATGAACATCTTTTTACTCCAACTTGTATTGCTAATATTAAATTATATCAGGACTACAATATGGAGATTAAATCTAATATTGAGTCTTTAAATATTTTAAGATCTAATTTTTAAAAGAGCTGAATTTGACTATAAAAGAAAAATTGAAGAGTTAGAGAAAAGTATGTTTCTTTTAAAACATAAACACACAAACTACATGTCTCAAATCAAGGATTTAATATCCAAATTGTCTGAGGCTTAAGCCCAGCTTGTCACAACAAAACTTCCAAGTCATCCTTGCATCATCCTCTCACTCAAAACTTTATTATCAAATCAAAGGTGGGTTGGGAAACAATCAAATTGCCCCATCACACTTTTATGAGTCTATTAGGCAACCAAGATATGGTACTGAAAAATAAGAGGTTCCATCTGCTGATCCACCTTCTCATGAGTCAAAGAGTGATGCAAGTCTAGAGAAATTCATAAGGAAGATCAAAGTAGACCCTACCTCTCTTACCAGTGATGACCAACCTCTTACCACCAAAGCTAGAAGAAACCAGGCTAAGGCAGCCAGAAAAACTGCCAAGAAATTGGCTGAATCAAAGCTGAAGGTTGACCTAAAGCAAAAGGGTGTGTTCATCTCGGCTGGATTCTAGGTGGTGGGAACTTTTGAACATGGAAAAGTGTGTAGTACCAACACACCTATCCAACAAAAGGATGAGAAGAGAAAGGGAAAGACTGTTGTTGAAGACAAGAAGAACAAGAAACAACATCGTTCATATTCCTAGAAGATTAACATTGCATGCATAATGTGTGGCTTGCAAAACCACATGGCCAAAGATTGTTATTATAATTCTGCTAGCACACATTATGCGAATAATGTTAAGAAAGAAATAGTCAAGGAAGGTTTCTCATTGGGACCCTATCAAATGGTCCAAGTGATGAAAAAAGAAAACTTTTTTCCGAAGCAAGGTTGCTTTCGAAAGAAAATCTTTCTTCCGAAGGGAATATGGATTTGGAAGCTAAAGCTGTGAAGCCTCAGAAAACCAAGAGAATCCCCTTGAAACCATCCGAGAAGAAGACTAATTCAGAAGAGAAGGTGGTGAAGGCTTCTTCCGAAAAGAAAGAAGATTCGAAAGAATGCCATGCTGCTCAAGATTCACAAGCTCATCCTTTATGATCAACCAAAGGATGGAATGGAAGACCAAAGAAATTGTTGTAGCCCAAACCTCCTCTTCACAAACAATTATTGAACCTCATGCATAAATTTTGATTCAATAAAATCCTCATTGGAAGAACCCAAGACAAATAAGGCTTGGGTTCCTAATAAAAACTAACTTTTCACCTTATGTACAGGGACATCCATATGACAAGAACAATAACATGTGGATTGTAGATAGTGGATGCTCTACGCACATGAATGGGAATAGAACACTCCATCAATTTCAACATTTTCATGGAGGTATTGTTCAGTTTGGAGGTGAGGCTAGAGGATACATTTATGGTAGAAGGAGTGTATCCAATGGCAAGTTAAAGGTTGACAAAGTACACGTTGTCAAACAACTTAAACACAATCTTTTAAGTGTTTCTCAATTCTGTGATCAAAAGCATCAAATGTTTTTCACAGAACATGGGTGAATCATCCTCAAACTTGGGAAGACCATTCCTCTGAAATTTGTGCTTCTTAGATCTCCTAGGAAAGGGATATGTAGAAGGTGGATATGAACTGTGCTTCCCTAGTGGGAGAAATATCATGCTTTCTTTCCAAAGCTTATGGTGCTGAGTCAACACTATGGCATAAACGAATATGTCATGTTAGTTTTAAAACCATGACTAAATTGGTTAAAAATAACTTGGTACATGGTTTGCCTATAAGGCGATTTTCTACAAGGTAACTATGTTGCATGCCTGAAAGGGAAGCAACACAGGGCATCTCATAAATCCAAGTTGTTAAATCTATCACCACCCCATTACACTTATTGTACATGCATCTATTTGGTCCAACTAGTATAATGAGCATTGGAAGGAAATCATATTGCTTGTGATAGTTGATGATTTTACAAAATTTACAGGGGTATTCTTTTTAAGAACTAAGGATGAAACTACTGAAATGTTAAAATATTTTATTCTTAAAATAGAAAATCAAATGATCATAACATAAAGATAACCAGAAATGATCAAGGGATTGAGTTTAAGAATCAAGTTCATGACTCATTCTTTAACTCAAAAGGGATTACCAGACAATACAATGCTCCTAAAACTCCTTAACAAAATGGTGTTGTTGAGAGAAGGAACAGGACACTTATTGAGGCTGCTCGGACTATGTTGGCTGATTCAAAGTTGCCTTTTACTTTCTGGGCAGAGGCAGTCATCACTGTATGCTATGTGTAAATAGAGTCCTTGTAGTTAAGCCACATGGAAAAACCCCTTATGAGCTATGGAACAATAGGCCACTGTTCATTGGTTTTCTAAGGTCCTTTCGTAGCAGGTGTAAAATACTTAACACAAAAGACAATTTGGCAAAATTTGCTCAAAAGTTGGATGATGCCATCTTTGTTGGATGTTTCTCCAACTTTATTGTTTATAGAGTTTATACATCAAAAATCAACAATTTGTGGAGTCATCCAACATTTTTGTCAATGAGCACACTCCTTGTGTTAGCAGAATGGTCCTAATTACATTTTTGACTTAGAATTATTTCCCAACTATTGTAATTCATCTTGTGAGAATTTTTTAACTAGAACATATACTCAAAATGATTCTCATCAACTATTTGAGTTACCCATACCCTCTTCAAGTTCTCCAAGAGTAACTAAAGATCAGCGCTAACTATCTTAAGATCCAATAGCATAACTATTTCAAGAGATAGTGTAGCTTTAACCAGTGTTCCACTTATGAACCTCAAAACTCATCCGGTGACACTACACAACACCGGGTGATTGATGTAGTATTCTGAAGGAACAGACAACAATTAATGTTGCTTCTCAGCCAATCATTGATGATGATGTTTCTCTTTCATTCAATCAGTCCTTATTGAATATAATTGAAACAACACCTTGTCCAAGTGTTCATGCTCCTGAGCAAATTATGTCCAACCTGGACTTATCTTTGCAACTAGAAGTGATTCCTAGACTAAGGATTCAAAACACTCATCCAGCTGAAAACATCATAAGAGAAGTCTCTCAAGGTGTGAAAACAAAGGGACAAACTCACCAAGGGAATGTCTGCCTATACTCATGTTTTTTGACTCAGATGGAACCCAACAAAGTAAAAGAAGCCTTAAAGGATAGTATTTGGGATAAGTCAATTCAAGAGGAGTTACTTCAATTCATGAGACAAAAGATTTGGAACCTTTGTTCGCTACCATCTGGTCAAGTACCTATAGGCACCAAATGGGTTTTTAGGAACAAGAGAGATCATAAAGGCTTGATCATCAAGAATAAAGCAAGATTGGTTGTTCAAGGATACACCCAAGAGGAAGGAATCAATTATACTGATGTCTTTGCACCAGTTGCAAGACTTGAGGCAGTTAGGACCTTCCTTGCTTATGCTGCATCCAAGAATTTTATTGTGTATCAGCTTGATGTCAAGTGTGCCTTGCTATATGGTGAAACATATAAAGGAAGGGTTCTTTATCAATCAATCTAAGTATGTCTTTGATGTATTAGAAAGATGTTAGGACCTGGTATTTGAACGAAATACCGAATGATTAACGTGTAAACCAAACCAAATAGTTCGGAATCCTATTTGATTGGCGATCCAATCAGTGAGAACGCACGTAGAATCAATAAAGTATTGAATCAAATGTTAAGAATCGATTAGAAATCGATCTACAGCGTTCTATGAACTTGGAGTATCAACTTGGAGGCTTCTGGATGGCTAGGGTACGTCTAGAGTCGAAATAGAATGAATGCTCTTGTTTTTCTACGAATTGGGTTGTATTTATAGGTTAGTACTATTCATTCGTGCGACTGAACCATTAGTATGGTTTAGTCATGCGATTGAACCATGCGGTTGATTCATCCGCACGACTGAGTGTTTAATCGTGCGACTGAGCCGATCTTATGTGTTAAGTGCTCTAAAAGATTAACATGTTGTCTTTATTTGTCTTTTGATATTTCGTAATAGTATAGGGACTATTTCTGTAATTTGTTAGTTCCTTTACTTTTGTTTTTAGTATAAATAGCTTAGATTTGCAGGTTTGTAAAAAGGAATACACAAGTTATTCGAATCTGCTTTTCATACCTGTAATTGGCTTAGCTTGATATGAATGAAAATTGAATTTTATTGATATTTTGTTTTGATGTGATTACTTTGTGTGAAATTCATTGAATTTTGTTACAAATTATCATAGATTTATTCATTTGATCCTATCAAATGGTATCAGAGCTGTTGGTAAGCTGTTAGTGATTGATTTTCGTTTTAAGTTCATCGAACTTGAAAACCTAAAAATCTCACTGAATCTGTGATTGAGATACAATTCAATTGAAAATTTGTGAATTTCAGTTGTGTTTCATCATCAGAAACATGATTTGAATCACAATTAGCAGACCAATTCATCAAATTCAAGTAAACTGTTGAATTTGTTGTTCGAAAATAGCTTGAAGTTTGGAACTAAAATTTCAGAAATTGATTGATTTGTTGTTGAAATTGAAGAAATTGAAGAAATTGATATCAGCATAAAACTCATCTAATTGAAAAGTTTCAATCGAATTCATCAACATTTGAAGAATTCAGAAGATTTATGTTTGTTACATTCATTTGAAGACGATGAATGTGTCGCATGAGCTGAGATTGACTGAATTTGTCTAAGTGTTAGACGCATTAACACTGTGTAGACGTTTTTAGTCAGTCGTTTGAGAACTGTTGAAGAAAATTCCAGACGTATCACCTGTGTTAAGTTGATAACTATTGAGACGCTTGACAACTGTTTAGGCGTTTGACAACTGTTTAGGCGTTTGAGAACTATTCAGGCGTTTGACAACTGTTTAGGCGCTTGAAACCTTCCAGACGCATTAATACTTAGACATTTTGAAAATTTTTCTAAGGCATTCCTTAGACGTTTCTCAACTTAGGCGCATCAACTGTTGAGACGTTTGAATACTGTTCAGACGTTTTAACCTTGATACTTAGATTTTTTTTTTTTAAAAATATAAGAATGGGTAAAATCAGAAGATCCTGAAAACAGAGTTCCAAAGCTTAAGAATAGAGCTGATTTCAAAAATTGGTCTCTTAGACTAAAACAACATTTTAATTCTATTGACACTGATCTCTGGAAATCTATAGAAAAAGGACCATACATTCTTATAATAACTGATGGACCAGATAGAGGATTTGTGTATACTAAAGATTCTCCAGAACCTTTTCCAGAAGATGATCTTCAAGGAGATGATCTGAAAGAGTTAAGAATGATATTAAAGCCTATTCATTAATGTGTAAAGGACTACCTTTGGAAGTTCTTACAAGGCTAGATGCATATCAAACTGGATATACACTATATAAAGCATTGAAGATCATTTGTGAAGGAGGTAAAGAGATTCAAAATTTAAAGAAACAAAAGCTGAAAAGGCAATTAGAATTGTTTCAACATTTGTCTGGAGAGACAGTAAATCAAATGATGAACAGATTTGTTCAACTCATAACTGAGATGTCAACAGCTGGTATCAAACCTGATCTTGAAGATTTAAATATCAGACTACTCAATGCTTTACCATCATCATGGAAACAAACTGTAACTTTACTGAAGCATACTGAGAAGTTTCCAATGGATCTAGATCTTCTTATTGCAAAAATAGAATGAGTGGAGATTGATGAAAGCTCAAGGAACAATGATAGAGCAGCATCAATGTCTCAATATCAGTTTGTTGCTTCTCCTGCAACCACCATAGAAAATGCATTCATGGAAAAGAGTGAGAAAATCCTGAAGAAGAAGGAGATCTGTTTGTAGGAGTAGGATTTTTCACTGACTCATCATTTACCAGTGCACCTGCATATACAACTCAATCTCATTCTCAATCTCCTCCTAAAACACAGTCACAATCATCAAATATTCAGACAGAGACTTCTTCATGATCTAACTCTGCTAAATCTAGCAAAGTTAAAGATGTGATTAACATCCTATTAGAGGATGAAGAGTCCAAAACTGCATTTACTGCTTTTATGGTCAGCTTTCAAGCATATCAAGGTAGCCATTTAACTCAACTAGATTTTGTTTTACAGGATTTATTTGAGATGGATCCTGAAGATGTTGAAGAGATGGACCTGAACTGGCAAATGGTGATGATTGCCTACAAGACTCAAAAACATTCTTATGTCAACAAGAAATACAAGCTTACTGCAAACAAGACTGTTGGATTTGACAAGTCAAAATCCAGATGTTTCAACTGCAATAGTTATGGACACTTCTCAAGAGAATGTAAAGCTCCAAGGAATAATGGAGGAAGTGCTCATTCAAGGTCAAATAATCAAAGGTTTCAACAAGCTCAGAAGACTTTTCAAAAGCCATATCAAAGTCTTCCCATGCCAGAGCTTAAAGATGAAACCAAACCATCTGTTGAAACAAAGAAAGCACTACTAGTCAACATAAAAGATGGATATGATTGGAGTGCATATGCATATCAATTTACAAATGAATTAACATCAAGTTTAT
This sequence comes from Flaveria trinervia, assembly GCA_025506515.1. Classification (NCBI taxonomy): domain Eukaryota; kingdom Viridiplantae; phylum Streptophyta; class Magnoliopsida; order Asterales; family Asteraceae; genus Flaveria; species Flaveria trinervia. The sequence goes on from CM046455.1 coordinate 35,786,272, forward strand.
CTCTTATTGCAGAAATTCAAGAGGAAGATTGGTCAGAAAACAATGACCCAAAAGGGGAAAGTGATGAAGAGGAAGATAACTATGATTGGAGTGACAAGTCTGATCCTAAAGAGCATACAGAGGAAGTAGCTCTAATGGCTCAGTCTGATCAACCAAAGGTTAAATCTTCTACTTCATCATCTGAAACCACAGTTCCAAAATTTCCAGAAATACCATCAGAAGTAAGAGAAAAGCTTTGCACCAAATCATGTTTTGAACATGTTGAACACTACGAAACTATTCATTCAAAATCTGTGAAAAGCTAAAACAAGAGGAATCTATGCATAACCAACTTTAATCTGATCATACAACTGCAGATCAAAAGATTATCTCTCTTCAAAATTCATGGAACAAAACAATCAAAGATTTAGAAATTATTACAAAACAACTAGAAGAGATGACCAAGAATCTTGAACAAGGGAAAATAGCACATGCTGCTACTCAAGTTGATCTAGCAAAAGTTAAGAGTTCAAAAATGATAGTAGAAAAACTAATCAGTGAAAGGAAAGATAAACAAAAAGAAGGATTAGGTTTCACTCATGAACCTATGCCTGAATCTATCACAAACACACTACCAGAGAATTTCAATACTCATGATCATTCACCAGAAAACAAAACAAAGCTTAAAGCCTTTCAGATCAAAACCAAGAATGCAGAAAAGGAAAAAGAAAATGTTCAAATGTTTGTTGAAAAAGATCAAGAAAAAAATCAAAAATGGACATCCAATCAAGATAAAATCATATGAACCAAAACAACCAAAACAAAATATCGCTTCTGATCAAATTCAAAATGTAATAGAAGAAGTCAGAGTTCAAAGAAGGATAAACAACAGATAGGAACATCAGAAGATTCAAACACTATCAATATGAAACAATTTCAATCAGAAAAGGAATCTTCTTCTGATGATGTTCAATCTGAAAATAAACCAAGCTCTTCCAAATAAAAGAATCAAAGAAGAAGAAAGAAATCTATAAAAGTAACATCTAACAAAACAAAAGTTAAACAAAATTGATTAAAGCAACAAATCAAACATCAAAACTAAAACCAATTAAATTTGTGTGAGCAGGTATGTTAAATATGAATTCTCTTTCAAATAATAAATCAAATGTTATGAACAAATCAAACTCAGATCTGAAATCTAGTTCAGATTCAAAGACTTCCGTTGTAGCAAAAAGATTTGTTTCTAATACATCCAAGAAGGAAATTCATGTTAAACAAATGAACAATAATCTGACACAAAATCAAACTGTGAAAAATGAAAGACAACAGTTTAACTATATGACACCAAAATCAAACATTATGTCATTGTCAAAAGTTAACAAAAAGTTGTTTTTAACGCCGCAAAAGTACTGTGAAATTTGTGATATGAAAAATCACAATACTGCTGAGTGCTACTTTAACAAGTACCGTCACATATGTGACATGAGAAATCATTCGACAACAGATTGTTATTATAACAAATATTGTACTTATTGTGATGAAAAGACTCATAACACTGCAAATTGTTACTTTAGAAATAGATCTCTCACTAGAAACTTTGCAAAATCAAACATGAGCAAAGAATTGCTAATCCACAGTATTTGAGAGATCAAACTAATGGATTTCAAAGAGACATTAATCAACCTAATGTAGGTTTGAGATTTTTTCCTAAGAACAATTACATGAGCTCAAAACACAACATGCAAGAACACTTTATACCAAGATCTAAAGGATGACTAATAAAATGTTAGACATCAATACATTTCAAAAGATGATAAATCAAATGGTAAATGTTCACAAAAATAAATCAAACAATTTTCAGAATAAAATTGGAAAATTCATCAAAAAAAACCTGATTTGAATAATCTCCATTATAAACAATTTACGATTGTTGACAAATTTGGAAAGCCCAAGACCATTTCGGCTTGGGTAGATATTTCAACTTAACTTTCTTGTAGTGCAGGTACGCCCAAAAAGACCAATCAATACATGGTATGTGGATAGTGGGTGTAGTCGGCACATGACAGGCAATACTGCCTTGTTACAAGATTTTAAGTCAAAAGATGGAAGTCACGTCGCCTTTGGTGGTGATGCTGGAGGAAAAATAACTGGAGAAGGAACAGTATCCAATGGGATAATAAGCTTTGATAAAGTCAACTTTTGTTTACAGTTGAACTTTAATCTTTTAAGCGTATCTCAAATATGTGACAAATCTTATTCTGTTCTGTTTGATAATTCATTCTGTTATGTTTTGAAGCCAGGTTTCAAGATAAGTAAAGATTGGGTTATTGTTACAGCTGAGAGAGACAGAGATGTATACAAATTGGATATGTCTCAAGTTGATCCTTCAACTGAAACAACATGCCTAATTGCAAAGGCATCAAATGATGAAAGCCAGCTTTGGCATAGACGTCTCAGTCATTCATATTTCAAGAATATGAACAAGCTTGTAGCAGGAATCATGTCATTGGACTTCCATCCAAGAAGTTTGCAACAAAAGATCACTACTTAGCATGTTTGAAGGGAAAGCAACACAGAGCGCCTTATAAGTCCAAGCCTATAAACTCAACATCCAAACCTCTTCAGATGTTACACATGGACCTTTTTGGACCAACAAATGTCAAGAGTATTGGACGAAAATCATATTGTTTAGTTATCATTGATGAATTTACAAGATTTTCATGGGTTTTCTTTCTTTATGCCAAATCTGAAACAGCTGAATTATTAAAATAATTTATCATTAAAGTTGAAAATCAATTAGACAACAAAGTGAAAATAATAAGAAGTGATAATGGAACAGAATTCAAAAATGCTAAAATTGAAATGTTTTGTGCACAGAAAGGGATAGCTCATCAGTTTAGTGCTCCCAGAACTCCTCAACAAAATGGAGTTGCTGAAAGGAAGAATAGAACACTGATTGAAGCTGCTTGTTCTATGTTAGCTGATGCAAAAATTCCTATCACTTTTTGGGATGAAGCAATATCAACAGCGTGTTTTGTTCAGAATCGAATCTTAATTGTAAAAGATAAACTGAAAACTCCATATGAGTTAATGTTTGGCAGAAAACCAAACATAAACTTTTTAAAATCATTTGGTTGTCCTGTTATGATTCTTAATTCAAGTGATCAATTAGGAAAATTTGATGCAAAATCTGATAATGGATTTTTCGTTGGATATTCATCAGTTTCAAAAGCCTATCGAGTCTACAACTCTAGGACAAATGTAATCATTGAAACATTCAACGTTAAATTTATGGAAAATTCTTTTCCATCAGTTTCAAATGGTCCTGCATGGTTATTTGATCAAGATTCATTATCAAACTCTTTTCAATCTAATTTGTTTGATCAATCAAATTGTTTTAATTCCACAAATAAGAAGAACTCAAGAGGAGATCTTGGATCTTTCAGTGAAGATTCAGATTCTGATGACCCAAATGATTCAAGCTCAGACTACCCACTTTTATCATTTGTTAAGGATTTAACAATAGAAAATCATGATGATACAGTTTTAGATCATTCCGAGTCAATTAATCAGGAAGAATCGCAAGATATTCCTAATGATGGTAATGAGTTTGTGATACCTGAGTCTGGAACATCATCCATTTCAGGTGATGTAGTTGATACAAGTAACTTGATTACTTTGTCAACTCACCTACTCAAGTTCCAAACTTCAATCCACATTCTTCTACGTTAATACATGAGTTGTCCAACTTGAATCAAACAAATTGGATGTTAATGTTCAATGTGATGAGATCACTACATCTCGTATTCACAAGAATCATCCAATTTCTCAAATTATTGGTTCGTTGAATGAGAGAACAACAAGGAGTAAAGTAGAACAAGCAAACGTATGCTTATACTCTTGTTTTCTTTCTAAATTGTTCCTAAAAATGTTACCGAAGCATTAAAGGACAATGGTTGGATAGAAGCCATGCAAGAAGAATTACTTCAATTCCACAAACAAGAAGTGTGGAATTTGGTGGATCTACCTGAAGGAGAAAATGTAATTGGCACGAAATAGTTATTTAGAAATAAGACTAATGATCGTGGTGTTGTAATAAGGACCAAAGCAAGACTTGTTGCACAAGGATACACACAGGAAGAAGGTATAGATTATGATGAAGTGTTTGCACAAGTTGCAAGACTTGAATCTATTCGAGTTTTTCTGGCTTATGCTTCATTCATGAAATTTAAGGTGTATCAAATGGATGTAAAGGGTGCATTTTTATATGGTCCAATTACTCATGATGTATTTGTGAAGCAACCTCCAGGCTTTGAGGATGCACAATTTCCATATCGAGTATATAAACTGAGTAAAGCTTTATATGGACTTCATCAAGCCCCTAGAATTTGGTATGACACGTTATCACAATACTTAATCCAACATGGATACACACGAGGGAAAATTGATCCTACTTTATTCATAAAGAAGGACAATAATGGTCTTTTATGTGTACAAGTGTATGTTGATGATATCATATTTGGTTCTACATGTCCAAAATTATGCAATGAATTTGAAGAAATAATGAAATCTCGATTTCAAATGAGTTCTATGGGAGAGATTAACTTCTTTCTTGGACTTCAAGTCAAGCAAACTGCAGATGGAACTTTCATCAATCAAGAAAAGTTTGTTGACAAGCGCTTAAAGAAATTTAAGTTCCAAGACTGTCAGTCCATACGAACTCCAGCAGATGTTAACACCAAGATTGAACCTGATCCAAAAGGAAAATCTATTGATCAAACGTTATACAGATCAATGATTGGTTCTTTGATGTATCTTACTGCATCTAGACCAGACATTATGTATGTTGTTTGTGTATGTGCCAGGTATCAATCAGACCTGAAAGAATCTCACTTAATTGCTGTCAAAAGAATATTCAGGTATCTCAAAGGTCAATCAGCCGTAGGGCTTTGGTATCCTTACGAGGGTAAATTTGAACTATATGGATATACTGATAGTGATTATGGTGGATGTTGTCAAGATAGAAAATCTACTTCAGGTGGGTGTCAATTTCTTGGTCCCAGATTAGTCTCATGTCAATGCAAGAAACAAACAAATGTCTCTGTTTCAATTGTAGAAGCTGAGTACATTGCTGCATCAGCAGGATGTTCTCAAATTCTTTGGTTGCAAAATCAATTACTAGATTATGGATTCAACTTTCTTAAAACACCAATCTATATTGATAACACAACTGCTATGTTCATAACAGCTAATCCTGTTCAACACTCGAAAACAAAACATATCGAAATTCAATATCATTTTCTTAGAGATAACTCTGAAAAAGGATTAATCATATTGATTCAAATTGCAACAGAAAAACAATTGCCACATCTATTTACTAAAGCCTTCCTACCATGATAGTTTGAGTACTTAGTAGAATCAATTGTTCTTATAAATCATATGTGATCTCCCTAAATCAATAGATCATAATAAGTGATACTCTCATTGTGAATTGCCTGTTTATATTTTTGTGTGTGTGTGTTTTTATGTTTTTCATAGAAAAATCAAATACAAAAATATATATCAAAAATACAAAAATATTTTTTTGGAAAGGATTATGTTTTGCAATATGTGAGAAATGATAGTACATTAGTGAGATCAGTTGCATACTTCACTCATTCATAAAGTCTAGACATGATCAGATATGATGTGTGGCTAATATCTGACTATTATGCTGAAAAGTAAATTCTTGTGATCAATCTAAACATACATGCTTGTGTGTATTCATCTGAGTACTTTTGAGTAGCTTTAGCTTATGAGAATGAATGTTTGTTAAGATACATCTCTCACACCTGTTGAAACTATGTGAAATCATGAGATCTGTTACAAAGCATCATTTCACTTCTCTATCATGAGTCATCATAGACCTGAAGTACTCAGATATCCTATGTTGTAAGTCATTACAGACCTGGATTCTCTTTTTGATGCAAAAAGATGCCAATGTGCACAACCTATTCAAAAGAATAGTCAGAGCTGATCAAATGGTTATCCATGATCATCCTCTATTAACTAAGTAACATGAACTCTGGTGATATCTATGTTTCAGGTAATAAGTTGAGCATGTGTTCTTTCTTATATTTCGTGATGATAGTTGAGTTCTCTTAGTCTCTGTATGCTTTACGTCATGTCATATCTAAATCAACATTAATCAATCCAAGAATTGAAAAGTAAGTGAGTTGATAGTTGTGTCAAAATCACTCATTGTCTGTCCTTAGATCTTGTATCTCTTTTGTTGTGATATCACTGACCTAGAACATACTTGATCAAGATTTATTCATTGTCTATGACTATCCACATTCATTTTATTTCAATGTGCTGATCTTCATTAATATGATCTCTCTGCAGACATTTTTTCTTTGTTTAAATATTAAATTTTAATTCTATTTTCATTTTTTTATGCATGTCTTTGTGTGTGAAGGCAATGTCTCAATGTGATGTGTGATCTTATTCTCTTTCATAAGAAACTTATAAGTTTTTCAAACTTAAAAGTTTAGGGGGAGTAATAAATGAAAGAGTTGTTCTCAGAAAATATTCAATAATAATAATCAAAATTTGAAATGTTGAATTGAAACGATGATGCTTTGTGTTCAAAGTATTTGTGTAAACTAAAAATGATTTTTAAGTTGACAATTAGATGATATTTGATGTTATGATGAGAATAAAATGAAGGGACAAAAGAAATTTAAAAAGAAATAAAAAAGAAATACAAAATAAAATAAAAGAATAAAAATTTTATAAATTGAAAGTGCAAAATGCAAAAAGTTCAAAATTTGGGGATCTAAATGGTAAAAAATGTGAAAGTGAAGAAATTGGAAATCACAAGGGTTTGAAATTCATCTCATGAACCTAAACAGTGCATACACGTCTCAATAGGAGCATGATCAAATTTTCAGGATTATACAAGTGTTGGACGTTTGATTCATTCCCATGCGTCTAAACAGTTGTAATACATGTGAAAATTTCAAGTATTGGGCGTTTTGATAATCCCATGCGTCTAAATAGTGTGTTAGACATTTGTCATGTCTCATACATCTAAATAGTTTCAAATTTCAAGTGTTAGATGTTTTACAAAGTCCATGCGACTGAACAGTGCAAAAGCGCCTAAACAGTGCTTATGCGTCTGAACAGTTCTCATGCGTCTGACTTAAATCGCACAACAGTGTTCATACGTCTAATAAAATAAGTGAATATACTTTCTCAAACTTTTGTACAGACAAAAATGAAATATAACTTGGATGTAACAGTTTGAGTTTGAAAGCACCAAAAAGAGGAATCATGTCTTCATCCCACTGTTCAAGATTTCGAACCAATTTAAGTTCAAACGTCTCAGTGTTATAAAACCATCTGATAATTGGTTTTGATTTCTAGTTACCTTCAATCACTTTCAAACCAGGAGTTGTTACCTTTTCAAAGTCCTTATCACAAAATTCAATCATAAAGTGTTCATCTTCAGATTGTACTCCTTTGAGCCTTTTGTTTTTTCTTTAGAGTAGCAAACTACTCATTATCTTTTTGATCGCATCTAGTTTGAAGAAAATTACTTGATCGATCCATACCTTTTCCCAGTAATTCTACCATCATTTTACCGTGTTTGGAATCTATTGGATTGATCGGAGGTAATCTATTCAACTCTTTCAATCTTGCACAGGAAGCTTAATTATGCTAGAGTAAAAGTGATATACATCACAGATTGCATTTACTCTTTTTATCAAGAAAGCATCAAAGATCTTATCGTACTTCCATGCAATTATTTTTACTTGATTTGTAAAATCCAGAGCAATCATAGCATTCAACAATTCAGCAACTGATTGTCCTTTCTGCAATACGTTTCTTACTAAATCACCTGTGGATCTAGCATTATAAAATCCAAATTTGTTTAGATAATGCTTTGTAAGCTTGCTTTTCTATGCTTGAAAACATTTTAATCAATTCTTTTCTACTGTCATAAGCATCTGACTTTCTTGCCATTTGTTTAATTTCTTGTGGTTTTAGCACTCTTGTTCTTTTTGTGATCTCCAAATATTGAGGATTGTCTGTATCAAGAATAATCATCTTTTTCGTTTGTTTTTCTGTCTTTGGAAGCTTCTGACAAGATTTCTTAATGAAGTCTTTTCAATTTTCTCCATGGATAGTTTCTAGCTTGCAACCATGATCTTAAAGCTGGAATACTCATACTATCCGGATCAGGATGATGAACCTCTAAGCTTGGTAATACTCTACATTAATACTTTCTTTTTCTCTGATCCATTTACCATGCTCTATCACAATTTCATTTGGATCAATTGGTGCGACTGACTCTGCTGCAATACACTTCTCATATACATCATTAATCTGAGAAACTGTCAGTCCATTCAAAAATACTCTGTATACTTCATCCTCACAAGATAGTTATATCTTTCTTCAAAATCTTATGGTACTTCTTCTTGATCTTGAAATTGTTCTTGTGAAGAGAAATTAGCTACAGATTGTTCTTCATCAATATCTTCATCATTCAATACATCATCATACCAGTCATCATTGTACATTTCTTCAATATCTACTAAAGCCTCAATTTGTTCATGAGTGGATTGCTCTTCAACATTTTCTTCAATTCTTTGAGCTTTTGAAACTGAATGAGATAAACTTGCATCTTCAATCTCATCAATTTTTCTTTTTCCTTTATCCATTACAAGATTTTCTTCAACAACATCCATTTCAACACTAATCATTTGTTCAGGTGATATGGGCTTTTGCACTTCTTTTGACTTTAACAACTCTTCTTTCAGTTTTTCATTTTCCTCTGTCAGTTTCTTGAATTTTCGTTCAAGTATATCATAATCTTTATCATCACTTCAAAATTTTTATCACATCTTCTTTATCTTTTTCATACATCACAATCTTTTTATCTTTCTCAACTTTTTCTTCTTTTAGCTTTGAAGTTTCATTCTCTAACTTTTGAATTTCCTTCTTAAGAGATATGTTCTTCTCTTTCAGCCTTTCATTTTCACCCTTTAAATCTTCAATTTCTTTTTCTTTAACCACATTCTCTTCTTTCAATTTTTCTAACACATCAACATCCACTATCTCTTCTATTTGTACACACACATTTTGTGTAGTACTTAAAGGAATTTCATCTACTCCTTCGTTTTCTTCTACTTGAAATACAGGTTCATATAACACATCATTCATGAAATCAAAATCAAAGGTTTGATTTTGTAAACATTCTTCATATACTCCAATGTCAGGTTCATCTTCTTGAGCTTCATTAACATAATCATCATGTATATCAACATTAGTAGCTTCTTCCACTATGTTTAGTGTTTCATTTACATTCTCATCTTCATTCATTTCTTCAATGATTCTTGATGAGCTTCAGCTGCACCATCATTATCATCACATGATTATTATCATTATCTTCATCTTTTGATAAGCTTTTAGAGTCTTCATTTTCATTTTCTTCATTATCATCATCAATCATATCATCAAAAATATCCTCAGGGAGATCATTAGGATCTATTGGTTCATCTTCAGGTAAATGAAAATGTTGTTGATTTTTGTCAACATCATCATTAAATACATTCCTTATATAATCAAACACGGGAATGTTTTGAGCACCAATGATCATTGTTAGTCTTTTATACACAGATTCTGATATGTGCTCCAATTGCAATTTAAGACCTTCAATTCCATCAAGATAGAAGTCTGGATTCTCTTCATTTATGAGCATTTGGAGAAACCTAGGATACATTAAGTATTTATTTCTCCTTCCTCTTTCAAGATTGAAAATAAATCCATTCAATATCCATTTAGCCATATTGAATCTTCTATTTATTGTAAGACAATAATTGGAGATGCAATGTCTACAGGGAATGAGTCCCACCAGCACTTCGTTTAGACATGCAATGTTGAAAGATATAACAAAATAATTTCCAATTCTTGTACACTGTTGCTCGAAAAATTTGTTTCATTGGGAAATGATGTGGATGACCCATTTGTATAAACACTTCTTTACATTCATTGAATGTATACTCAGATAAGTCTTCAGGGTCATTTTCTCCAAGTTTAAGAGCTGATCTAATTGCTTGTTTAGAAACTTCAAGCATTCTGTCAGATGTGATGAAAGCTCTTACAACTTTGTTTCCTTCATCATCTCTTTCAACTTCAGTAGTTCTCCAGAATTTCTTTATCAATCTTTCATTAATCATTGGTCGTGCACACATTGCATAAACATATTTAGATCTCAACAAAAATCGTATCATTTCTTCATATCCAACTACTTCTCTAGTTCTTCATCCCGAAATGCAGCAAGATTATGTTTTGGTTCAAACTTCAAATTTGCCATCTGCAAAATAAAAAAATATTAGAACATTGAAGTTTGAAGAATTTATATTTTGAAAATTAAATTCAATTTTGAATTGCGATTTTTAATTTTGTTTTACTTGTGAATTTAAATTGTGACATTCTAGAATTATTTATTTTGAATTTAACATTTATCCATTTTGATTTCTGATTTTTCTACTTTTTATTAAAAAAATATTATTTTATTTTTATTTTTTAAAAAATATTCGCATGTTTGTTCATCTTCTTTTTCTTTCTTCGAAGAAAACCGGCTGTGAATTATCTTATCAACATCATTCTTGAGTTTAGACCACAAACAATATATCAAAATACTCAAAATTTGATATACATCAACAATGCAGAATCAATTTTATATATTGTTAAGGTATTGATTAGTTGAACTTTTAAATGTCGTAGTGTTCGAACGCCCAAATAGCAGTCGAACGCCTATGTTAATCATCAAATGTTAATCAAAAACTGCTGATGAGAATCATTCACTTACATTTATCAACTCAAATACTATCTAACACCAACACAATTTGTTTCAATCACTTATAAACTGCTGGATTTATGAAACTTGAGAGTCGATGGTTTCATAGAACTTTTGGGTTTTCAGAGGAATTTTGAGTGTAAGTGAGAAAACAAGTGTAAGTGTTCAATTTATATAAGTGAAATTTTTAAGGCATTAGCACCGTTTGTGCGTATGAAACCCTAAAATTCACAAATTAATGAGACGCATGAACACTGTTTGGTCGTATTAACTTAGACGCATGAGAACTGTTCAGCCGCATGAGCACTATACAGACGCATAAGCACTATTTAGGCGCTTTTGCATTGGTTAAGCGCTTTTGAACTGTTCAGCCGTCTGAAGTTCCTAAAATGTCCAACACATAACTTTCAACACTAACACTCTGTAGACGCATGAGACATTCAAAACGTCTAACACTTGTATAAAATCAAACTCATTATCACTGTTTAGGCGTATGGGATTAATGAAACGCCCAAACACTTGGTTAAACTTTATGGACTTATTGCAACTGTTTAGGCGTATGGGAATAGAAAAATGCCCAACACTCTTGTATAAATTCCTGAAAGTTCACCATGCTCCTATTTAGACGTATGAAGACTATTTATGCGCATGAGTTGACTTTGAGTTGACTTTCATGAGTCTTACACTTATGTTTTTCACACTTCTTCTCAACCATATTTGTAATATTTCATACTAATATTTAAACATTTTAAATATAAATTTGAATTTTCCAAAATTTTCATTTTAGTTGCTCAAATTTAAACTTTTTACATTTTGCACACTCAAATTTAATTTTCAATTGTGTTCAAACAAACCCATCAATGGCATCTTGAGCCGGTTATGTGGATAGCATGCTTGTTTGTATCCCTTAAAAATTTGTTTTATGGGATTTTATAACCCTTTTAGGGCTGAAATGTTCTTGTTTGTTGAATCCCCAAGCTTTCAAGGTTATATTACACATGCTTGTGATTAAACCTTGAAAGATATGTTTGTTGATATGTTGTGTTGTTTGGAGAACATCTAAACCTGAAATTTTTAGTTTATGTTGGCTTAAAATTCGTGGGTTTTGAAGGGATTCATAGTCATGTTTTGGTTGTTATGATGTATGTTCATATTGGTGCATAACCTAGCTTAGACCTTGTGTTGTTATGGTTTGGATTGAATGTATTTATTTGATTGTATTCATTCAATGGGGTTGTATTTAATTTGTGCTTTGTTTAAAATGTATTTTGTCTATTTATTCATTGGGATGTAATAATAGATTAGGAGTAATTTCTTTTACTAAAAAATGTATTAGGATAATATTTTGTAAAAGAATATGCTCAGGAAGGAAGCACAAGAAGAAGACACAAAAGGACTTGAAGCATATGGATGCATGTTCAAGTGGGAGTCTATGTTGATCTCATTTTGTGTTATAGTCAACCCTTAAGAAAGACCAAATGACCACACTTGTGATGGCAAACAAGTGTGGTCACAATAGTAGCTATGGTTATGCACATTATGGTTGTTTATATTATGCTTGTTTGATTGTCGTTTTATACATGATTGTATGATTTTTGGATATGATAAACAAACTCAATAAAAATGATCTTAACAAGCTAATATAAAATGGTTCTTAATCATTAAGTGTTAATAAATAATTATTAAAACGATTAATGATTTTATAATAAAATGGGTTTTATTAAAAGAACCATAGGGTATCTTGTATTTGAAAGCATGCAAATACAAGTACATAGAGTTTTCTAACTAGAATTATGAAATCTCTAAACTTTTGACAAACAAGTTTAACACCATCCTTTTGCATAACTGTTGGACCAAAAGAACCAATGAGCCGGATCAGAAAAACCTTTAAGTCCCATAGACGTCACAACAACTACTAAAGACCACAACAGCTGAAGACAACAGCTGATTACAAAGTCTGAACACAAGTGCTGAAGACAAAGTCTGAAGACAAGTGCTGAAGACAAAGTCTGAAGACAAGTGCTGAAGACAAAGTCTGAAGACACAAGTGCTGAAGACAAAGTCTGAAGACACAAGTGCTGAAGACAAAGTCTGAAGACACAAGTGCTGAAGACAAAGTCTGAAGACACAAGTGCTGAAGACCAAAGTATCAGACATTGTCACAACAGCTGAAGAGGTCTTCTTCAGTAGTTGTGACGGTTTACCTTTCAGTAGTTTTATGTTTTATTTTTTCAGTAGTTTGACACAACAGCTGAAGAATACTTCTTCAGTTGTTGTGCTCATCAGTAGTTTTATATTTATCAGTAGTTTATAAAACGACTGAAGAGCTTGTTCTTCAGTCGTTGTAGTTTCAGTAGTTTCTTATCAGTAGTTTCTTATTTTGTACTTAACACTCTGATATGTTCTCAGTAGTTGTGAACATTTCAGTAGTTTGTTAAGAGTTAGTTATTTTTGTATTAGATCTGCCAGTTGTCACTTACCCGTGATAACAGCAGCGATTGCACTCTATATAAGGAGTGTCAACCTAATGTAATAGATGAATGATTTGATCAGAAATATTCATGTTATTAAAACATTCCTTGTTACAGAAATATATTCTCTCGTTATAACCGTATTTGTTCTTAATGCATACGAGCATCAATTCTTGCTACAATTTGTCTAATTCTTGTTCATATTCCGCTGTGCTACGCTCAATTACATCAAACTTGCGATTACTGATCCTGAAAAATGGTATCAGAGCAGGTTAATCATTGATCGATCTAATTATTGATCACTGAAACTGCTATTCAAGATCCATGTTTGACTGAATTAGCATTTTGTGTTTTGCAAGAAACGGTTATAGAGATTGAATTTTCTGTGTTTTCTTGTCATTCATCCTGAGATTTTCTCTTGGTTTTCATTGAGTCTGTTGTGGTCTTTATAAAAACGTTTAAAAGCTGGAATTAAAATGTATTTGGATTCAAAATGACTACTCCTTCAAATGATCCTCACAATACTGGTTCCTCAACCAAGCCTCCAATGCTGGTTAGGATGAGTATAACATATGGCAACGACGAATGCTCCATCACCTGTCTGTTAACAGCGCAGGTTGTTGGACATCAGTGGTACATGGTCCACACAAGCCTATGGTGAATAACCGGAAACCAATCAAATGGTTCCAAGAGGAGGGAGCAATACTCAGATGAGGATAAGAAGTGTTTGAGATTGATGCAAAAGCCCATGGAATTCTGGCCATGGCACTGCCTAATGAAATCTATTCTGGGCTAATGTATCATGAAACTACCCATGACCTCTGGAATGCCTGGAAAGAACAATTTGGAGGAACAGATGAGGTCTTGGCAAATAATAGAGAAATCCTTGCCCAACAATATGAGACATTCTCTCATAGGAAGGGTGAGACACTGACTCAACAGTTCGAGCGGTTCTCTTGTTTGATCTATGAATTAAAAATGTTAAACATGAGTACACCAATAGCCAGATGAATAACAGATTTCTCAGATCACCGCCTGAGAGATGGGACACATACACTATTGTCCTACGCTCCAGTGCAAATTTGGACAAACTATCTCTCACCCAACTCCATGGGAAATTGCTCGCATTTGAGAGAGAGATAGAATAGAAACGAAAACTGTCTTCGTCTGGAAAGCTCACTGAAGACTTTGTACCAGGCAACACTGCCTTGGTTAGTCATGAGTTAGAATATGCGTCATCTGAATGCCAGTATGATGAGCATATTGACTTCTCTTCAAACACTTCTGATTCTGCATTTGTGAGTGTTGATAGTCAGTTTACTGGATGTAATAATGACAATCTATGCTTCATCATGGATGATCTCAAGGGGATTGCTGATGATGACTTAGAAGAGATGGATATTTTGAGCCAAATGGCCTTATAAATATCAGATCTCAGAAGTTCTACAAAAGAACTGGAAGAAAGTTCCCAGGACTCTCTGGCAAAACCAAAGTTGGTTTTGACAAGAGTAAGTTGAAGTGTCACAAATGCCACAGGCTTGGACACTTTGCTAGAGAATGCAGATCATCTGGATCTAATTCCTCTGCACCTTTTGTGACTTTCCCCGGCAATAGTCAACAACACAGAGGGCAACATCCTGTCAATTCTAGTCATCATTCTCAACCACAATCTCCTGCATATTTTGTTCCTCAGGGTCAAATGCCATATCCTTACCCTTGTTATTACATGCCCAGTCAAATCAAGTTCAAGTTCCTATAGTACCACAACCTCATGCACTACCAGAACCTCAACCATCTCAATCTCATCAACCTCCTCAACCTCAACAACACAGCTTCTTCACCCCGGAGGAGTTGACTGGAGCAGTTTACAGGATGACATGTCTGGTCATGAACAACTGTTCACAGGTGCTGGTCAACATGGTGGTGACAGTCCTTTTGGGAATCTGGCTCTCATGGCCCTGGAGTCTACTGAGGGTTCCTGCTCAAATGCATCATCTTCACAGGTAACTCAGGTATCTTCAGAGGCTAAAGCCAAGTTATGTTCTGAATCATGCATTGCTGCCTTTGTCTTAATTAGAGAGGCAAATGTAGCATTAATAAATCAAAAACTTGAGCTTGAGAAAACCATTCCAAAAGAAAAGCTGAGTTTGAGTCTGCTCTTAATTGTAAAAATGATGAGATTTATAAGCTTAAATGCCAACTAAATGATGAAAAGGCTAAGCTAGAGGTTATTCTGGATGACCAGAGAAATCTAAAAGAACCCTTGAAGTCACCCAGGTAGAGTGTGATCGATGGGTACAATCATGCAAAGGTTTTGAAATGGTTCTTAGTAAGCAATCTGCTTCCAATGTGAAGTTTGGTATTGGTTACAATCACACTGCTCCTCCTACAGATTTTGCTTCAAGAGCAGAAGTGAAATCTGATGGAGAAAGCAATAACTAATCCACCCCATCATGTGAATAACCTTTTGATAGAGCATCATCAAAAGTTGAAGTCAACACTAAGCCCTCTCAGAACCCATCAGCTGATATTGATGGTTCTACTGCTGACACTCACATGATAAAAGAGATGATCAACTCAGGAGTTATTCTGAAAGTCCTGAAAGGACTGGAGAGCAAGATTTAACACCTGAAGTTCAAACTCCAACTAATGACAGCACTGAAGAGAAGAAAACTGTCAGTAGAAAGAGTTTGAAGACTACTAAAGAGGAAGTCAAGAAAGCAAATAATGCTTCTAAAGTACTGAAGAGCAAATCTTCAGTAGTTTCATCCTCTTTAGTTGATGATCATCATAAGAAAAGAAGAAACCATGTGAAGTATGTGGTTTGTTCAATCATCTTACAGATGATTGTTGGTACAAAAGGGGATCCAAACTCAAACATAAAGAAGAAATTCAAGAGAAAATGGCTAAAATGAAAAGTGAGTTTGGAGCCACATTTGTACCAGCAACATCAAATCCTGTAACCCTCAAGTCCAAACAGAAATCCAAAAAGGAAGGGGTTAAACAGGTAACAGCTGAGATTGCTCAAAAGAAGAAGGTGCAACATAGGAACTTATCAAACTCCAATGCCAATGTGTCTGAAGAGCTGAAAGCCTTATCCCAAAATCAGACACAGCTGGTTATGATGGTTCAACATCTATTGGGAAGAGTTAACAAATTAGATGTTCCTATGTTGAACCACAGAAAAGGAGGTCCAAGCCTAAGGATTCCTTTTCTTCCCCAGCTTCTTCCTCTCAGGCTGTTGTTTCCAACAAACATGTTAGTTTACCATCTGTTGATGAGACAGGCCCAAGACCAAAAAGTTTTGGGTCTCAAAATCTAACTAATTTGTTGTATCTTGCAGGGTTCTTCAACATACCTCAGAGGCATCTGGTATGTAGACAGTGGAGGATCCATGCATATGACAGGAAACAATCACTTCTTAATGACTACTCTCAAGGAAGGAAGGGGTTTGTGTCATTTGGCAATGATGCAAAAGGTTACATCATTGGCAAAGGCTTTGTTTCCAATGGGGAAATAAAGTTTGATGATGTTACCATGTGGAAAATCTCAAGTACAACCTCTTGAGTGTCAGTCAAATGTGTGACAAAGGCCATGTTGCTCTTTTCACCAGTCAGAACTGTCGGATCTCGTCATCCAAAGTTCTAAATTTGATTGATAAGGTGTTGGATGAACACACTCTCCTAAAGGCCAACAGGACAGGAAGAGTGTATGCCTTAGATCTTTCCAAGAAAATAGATCTCAAAGGCCATCCTTGCCTATTTTCCAAGGCTTCCCCCCAAGAATCTATTCTATGGCATAGAAGGTTGGGTCACGTTAATCTCAAAAACATGAATCAGCTGATAAACCATGGTCTAGTAAGGGGACTGCCAATGAAGGAGTTCAAGTGTGAAGATAACTGCACTGCTTGTCTAAAAGGAAAACAGCACAAAGCTTCATTTCCCTCCATAGAAGAACCTAAGTCCACTGCCTACTTACAGCTTTTTCACATGGATCTCTTTGGTCCTGTAAAAGTGATGAGTATGGCTAAGAAGAAATACTGTCTGGTAATTGTGGATGATTACTCCAGATTTGTATGGACTTTCTTCTTGCATTCAAGAGGCTGCACAGTCCATTATGAACTTTGTGTTACACGTTGAGAAGCAGTATTCCCTACCAGTTAAGTGTGTGAGGAGTGATAACGGTACTGAATTTAGAAACCACACACTTGATGAGTTTACTTATCAAAGGGAATCAAGAGGCAGTGTAGCATCCCAAGAACTCCTGAGCAAAATGGAGTAGTGGAGAGAAAGAACATGACCCTTATTGAAGCTGCAAGGTCCATGCTGGCTGATTCTGGACTGCCAATGACTTTTTGGCTGAAGCTGTCAACAGCTTGCTATGTACAGAATAGAGTTCTAGTAAATCAGAGGTTGATGAAGACTCCATATGAAGTTCTTCATCATTTGGCCCTCTAATTTCATTCTTCAGAGCATTTGGGTGTCCTTGTTTCATTCTCAACACACGGGATCAACTCCAAAAATTTATCCTAAGGTGGATGCCGGGTACTTTGTTGGTTATTCATCAACTTGCAAAGCATACAGAGTCTTCAACTACAGAACAAAGATGGTTTAAGAGACTCTACATGTTAAGTTTAATGAATCTCCTAAGGACAAGATTCCACAAAGCCCTGTGGAGCTATTTGATTTGGACATACTGCAATATGTTCCTTATCAAACTCCTGCTGTTGCTCCTGTCAACAGTTCACCACCTGGTGGTACTGCTGGTGATGATGATGATGATAGCAGTACTCACCTCTTCAGGTTTAGTGATCAACTGCCTGATTCAGCTAGACCTGATTTCCTGTAGCTCCAGTAGCACCATCCACAACAAATGCTGATGAGATTTCTTCAAATTCAACCTCCTTTGAATTACCATCCACTGATTGGTTTCAAGGAAATGATTCACCATCACCATCTGTTGCTGCTGAACCTGCTGCAAACACTTGCACAGATCTCATTATGTATCAAGATCTGAAGAATCACCCTATGTCTCAAATCATTGGTGATATCACTGCTGGCGTATCAACAAGAAGTCAATTGTCAAATTTCTGCTTCTATGCTCTCTTCATCAGTCAACAAGAGCCAAAGAATTATCACATTGCTTTAAAGGACAATGGATGGGTTGATGCCATGCAGCTTGAGCTTCTTCAGTTCAAGAAACAGCAAGTTTGGGAACTGGTTCCTCCACCTCCAGGTAAGTGTGCAATAGGCACTAAATGGGTGTTTAGGAACAAAACTGATGAAAATGGGCTTATTGTTAAGAACAAGGCCAGACTGGTTGTTCAGGGGTTTGCACAAGAAGAAGGTATTGATTATGATGAAACCTTTGCCCCTGTAGCCAGACTGGAAGCAATTCGATTGTTTCTAGCTTATGCTGCTTATCAAAACTTAAAGTTTTTCAAATGGATGTCAAAAGTGCATTTTTGTATGGAAAATTAAAGAAGAGGATTATGTATGTCAACCACCAGGTTTT
The DNA here is from genome assembly GCA_025506515.1 of Flaveria trinervia. Taxonomy (NCBI): domain Eukaryota; kingdom Viridiplantae; phylum Streptophyta; class Magnoliopsida; order Asterales; family Asteraceae; genus Flaveria; species Flaveria trinervia. Next base: position 35,805,082 of record CM046455.1, read on the forward strand.
GAGGAAAATAAACATCCTAATTGGGTGTATAAGCTTGATAAGGCTCTTATGGGTTGAAACAAGCTCCTAGAGCCTGGTATGAGACATTATCAAACTTTATCTGGAAAATGATTTCACTAGAGGCTCCATTGATAAGACTTTATTCATTAAGAAAGCTGGGCATCATAATCTACTTGTTCAAATTTATGTTGATGATATTTTTTGCATCCTCTGATCCTCAGTTGTGTGATGCCTTTACAAAGTTGATGCAACAGAAGTTTGAAATGAGTGCCATGGGAGAATTACAGTTCTTTCTGGGTTTGCAAATCAAACAAAAGGCTGATGGAAATTTCATTCATCAATCCAAATACACAAATGATCTTTTGGAAAAGTTTGATTTACAAAACTGTAAGCCCTGTTCTACCCCCATGTGTAGCACCACACAACTGGATACAGATCAGAAAGGTAAAGTGGTTGATGAAACACTTTACAGATGTATGATTGGGTCCTTGATGTATTTAACAGCTTCTAGACCAGATATTATGTTTGCTACATGTGTTTGTGCTAGATTTCAGGCTGCACCTAAAGAGTCTCATCTGATTGCAGTCAAGAGGATCTTTAGATATTTGCAAGGGACACAATCTCTAGGTTTATGGTATTCCACTGGGCACTCTTGTAAATTAGTTGCTTTCTCTGATAGTGACTATGCAGGGTGTAAGTTGACCAGGAAATCAACTTCTGGTGGATGTCAATTTCTAGGCAACTGTTTGATTTCTTGGCAGAGTAAGAAACAAACATCTGTTGCTACATCCACTGCTGAAGCCGAGTACATTGCTGCTGCAAGTTGTACATCCCAAGTACTCTGGCTTCAGAATCAACTTTTGGACTATGGCATTACAGAGACTAAGACTCCGTTATTAATGGATAGTGCTTCAGCTCTTTGCATTGTCAAAAATCTAGTCCAGCACTCTAGGACCAAACATATAGAAATTAGACATCATTTTATAAGAGATTGTTTTGAAAAGGCTAATTAATCCTATGTTTGTGCCTAGTGCTGATGAGCTTGCAGACATTTTTACTAAGCCTTTGGATAGTTCAACTTTGCACAACCTGGTGTTAAGGCTTGGTATGCTGCAGCTAGAATAAGTGACACTATTGATGATCTCAGTAATAAGTACTGGTGATCATGGTAACCATGTCACATATAAGTACTAATGAGTTCTTTCACCTTCAGGAGTTTTTTTATAACTACTGAAGGCTAAATGCCTCACAAGTACTAAAGTACTTATCTGTTCTAAACTACTGATGTAGTTACAACTACTGATGTAGTTACAACTACTGAGTAGTTACACTACTGATGTAGTTACAACTACTGAAATCAGTACAAACAGTAATACGACGTCCTATGAAACACCTGAAAAGCAGATGCAAAGTCTGATGAGTAAGTGTTGAGGACAGTATGAAACAGCTGAAAAGCTAAGAATTGACGAAAACAGCTGATGAGTAATTTCTCTTCAATTGTTTCTACAACTGCTGTTCAAAACAACTGAAGACTAACAACCAAGTCTTCAGCTGTTTACAACAACTGCTGACAAAACCATGTCTTCAGTAGTAAACTACTGATGACTATACCAGTCTTCAGTTGTTTCATCACCTGAAGTCAAAACTGTCTTCAGTAGTTTTATAACTACTGATGACTAAATTCGAGACTTCAGCTGTTTCAACGTCTGACGGTTAATACCACGTCATCAGTAGTTTCAACAACTGATGACTCACACCAAAACCCTCAGTCAATTTCTATCCTGACCCTTTAAATACCTTATCCCACCTTCAGAGTTTTTATCTTCTTCTCAAACCTAACGTTCAAAAACTCTCTACCCTCTCTTCATCAATGGCGACCATGCAATTAAACCACGACACAACTGTGTCGCACATCTCACCAAATCGCCATACTGGACCAAGTTTCACAACGCCATTGATTTAATGGTTCAATCACCTACAAAACGGCATTTCTGATAAATCCCACCACCATATATGCCGCATCTCTTAACCACTTCTGGACAAACGTCACTTAGTCTCTGAGGAGAACGACACAGAGTCCTCCAATCGTTTGTCCATGGCCAAAAAGTGGTCATCACTCACAGACACTCTTCATCAAACCCTAAATCTGGATGATGCCACTTTCCCAACTCGTTATCCAAAGGGCACAACAGATCAATCATTCGCCCACCATGGATACTAGGGTGACTTGAGTGCATCTACCTTACTGAAGAAACATTTCCCAGAGATGCCGAACGTCTCATATTCATATGGTAATGTGTGCCTTGCCTCCAAGACCTCATCATGGGATCAAATGTCCACAAGGTGGCAACAGGTAATGTACTCCATCCTTGAGCAACAACCTTAAATTTTTCGGAAATACTATTTTCAGCGCTCAAGGATATGGCTCAAAAACAAACTGCTAACCGTTGGATATTATATCCTCGGTTCATAATGGACATAATTGCAAACCAGCTTCAGGCTGAGGGACTTGTTGGCCTGGGAGTCCCTGCTATGGCTGTACTGCCTGAAGTATACTCCCGGCACAACTTGACCAATCACTCAAAATGGCTGCCAAGCTGCGCAAACCACGCCGCTGGAACCCACAGCCACCACCTCCAAATCAAAAGTCCCACACTAACCCACTAAAAAGAAAACCAAAAAGGCTACTAGGGAAATGAGTCCCCTGAGGATGCCCCTGCAACACAAACGCAGGCTATATCCACTGGTTATAACCCCCTAGTGGATATAAGGACTCTCCCAGCCACAGCCGCTCAGGATTCCTCTCAAAAGGAGCCTGCAGCAACAGAGAAGGGGTACCCACCAATCTGGGATCTTCCTTATTTGAGGAGAGGAGATTGCCATTGAAGAGCACCATTTCCCCAGGTGCACACTGCTTTTACCCCATCTCCCATGCAACCGCCCCCAAAGTCCCACCCTTATCATTGCAAACGTGCTGACTCAGCTGCATGCCTCTCCTCCTCCCCAACAACCACCAACAAAGGGGAGAACCACAGCTATTGAGGACGAGGATCACCATGTTTCTGACAACCCACAGCACCGGGGTTTAAATGTTCTATCTCTGGTGTGGATATGGAGACCAGAACATCTGGTGAGGCTGCCACCTCTTCTGAATCAGCATATGATCAGACTGAGGCTGGTAACATTCCTAAGACCTGACTAGAGGCAACAGCTGATGAAGGACAAAGTCCTAAGGCTGGAAGTCCCCAGTTCCAAGAGAAAGGGGCACATGCCACAACTGGTCTACACCCAGTGCATGTACATCCTGCTACAAGCAGCAGGTTAGGTGATTCAGCATTGCTGATGATGACCTGGACTTCTTTTATGGCGTTCTTGCCCAGAACACAATCCTAGAGGAGGAAGTCAGTAGGCTGCAAAAACTACTTGACCAACTCTCTCAAGGAGAGAAAGACCATCTGCCACACATTAACCAAACAGAGCACCTTCCTCTGAAGGTCCTTAAACACACAGCAACTACAAAATTCTCAGCCACCTGCCTCTGTTTCTGGCACCATTTCTCAGGACCAAAACCCTCCTGAGCAATTGGATGTATCCCTCAAAATCCCCTATCTCTCATCACAACAGCTAAGCGAATTTGTTATTAAAACTGTTGATGAGAGACTTTCTACTGTCTTACAACCTCTGGTGGAGGATGTACTGCGCCAACAACTTTCTGCTACTCAATCCCTTGCAACCAATGCAACCAAAAAGGGGGGGAGAGTTCAGCAGTGAAAGCTAAAAGAAAGAGGATGGAGAAGGAGAGAGAGAAAGAGAAAGATAAAGAGGTGGAAAAAGAGAAGGATTGTGTGTATGAGGCCGAAAAAGAGAAGGAGAATGTGATTGAGAAGGTAGCTGAAATTGAAAAAGTACATGAAAGTCAAAAAGATTTTCATGTCACTTACAAGAAAAAGAAGAGTGCTGAGAAAGAGAAGAACTTGAACGAAATGGTTAAAGAGGCTGATGCTGAACACAGCAGATCAATGGACAATATCATTGATTAGCTGTTTAGGCAAGGTTTCGACACTGAAAAGCTGGATTCTGAAATAAGAAGATTAGAGATCGAAGAGATCCAACAAAGATGGGCCAGCTACAACACTACGGATAGAGAGAGACTTGAGATCATGATCAGATTCATGAGCAAATACCTTGGGAGATCATTGATCGAAGTAAAATCATGGACCAGGGACAGCATCTTGGCCATAACCTCCAAGATATGTTCGTCTGAGGCATACACTAAGGGGTTAGTAGTCGAAGCTTTGAATGAAGCAGGAGCAGGGAGCAGGACTGAGCTAGCCAAATACTCAAAGGCAACACTCACCTCCAAAATGCTAACTTAGCCTGTCAACATTCCCTCTCCAAAACAACCACAACCACAACCCACAAAACCAACTCCCTTACCATCTAAACCAACAGCCGATGATGCACCTAAGAAGAAGAAGAGAAGGGTGTTGAGGCTAGAAGAAGAAGAAGAAGAGTATGATGTGGAAGAAGATAGGCTGCCTCTGTCTGCAGTCCTAACATTGGCTAAAGCCAAACCCATGCCCATCACTCCCACCTCACAGATGGAAGCTGTGAGAGTAAAGATTGAAGAAGAACAGCAGCAAAAGCTTCATGATGATGAAATGCTGAAAAGCATTGACAAAACTTATGCTGCTTTGTCATCAATAATAAGTATGAAGAAAGAAGCTCTGAGGTTGCATACCCTTGCCAACACATTTCAATATCAGAAGGAAAAGGTGAGAGTATGGCCTGATACTTGGGTGGCTCACAGGATTGTAAAGAAAGACATTCCTTCGAGATACAAGGGCCAAGTCAAAAGGATCGTAGATGAAGAGATCACAGTGGTCCTTGTAGTATCACCTTGGGAGATTGTAGAAGACTTCAAGAAGGCCTATGAGACTAAACAACCACCCCAAAAGATGTTAGAGAACAGAATTATTAAAAAGGGGTTAGTCTACAAGAGGCTTGAGAACTTCAAACAAAATGAGCTCAGTCTGTTACTTGAAGGGACTCATCCTGATGAGTTTGCATACAGACAGATTACAACAGTTGAGCTCAAAAATGGTAAACAGGCCAAGTACATCTCAAAGCTGTATGGGCGTGAAGGATTGTTTGATGGTGAAGCCGAGAACCTGACCATGGAAGAACAAATTATGTTTCTCAAAGCATACACCAGAAAATCCTACAGGCTTATACATGGGAAGTGAGTCTCATGGATGGGGGAACAACTCAGTGTCCAATTCCCCAATACAAAGCTCCCATCCATACATTGCCAACCAAATCATCAGAGGCTCATTTCCAGGCCAGTGCTTATATGGGTCATTTCCTCAACTGATCAAGAAGGAAAAAGACCAACTATTCTGCCAACAATAAGTGGAACCTTAATAAAGTTAAAGGTTTTGGCTGCATTGGTTTAGGGGGAGTTTGTTGGACCAAAAGAACCAATGAGTCGGATCAGAAAAACCTTTAAGTCCCACAGACATCAGAACAACTACTGAAGACCACAACAGCTGAAGACAACAGCTGATTACAAAGTCTGAACACAAGTGCTGAAGACAAAGTCTGAAGACAAGTGCTGAAGACAAAGTCTGAAGACAAGTGCTGAAGACAAAGTCTGAAGACACATGTGCTGAAGACAAAGTCTGAAGATACAAGTGCTGAAGACAAAGTCTGAAGACACAAGTGCTGAAGACCAAAGTATCAGACATTGTCACAACAGCTGAAGAGGTCTTCTTCAGTAGTTGTGACGGTTTACCTTTCACTAGTTTTATGTTTTATTTTTTCAGTAGTTTGACACAACAGCTGAAGAATACTTCTTCAGTTTTTGTGCTCATCAGTAGTTTTATATTTATCAGTAGTTTTGTAAAACGACTGAAGAGCTTGTTCTTCAGTCGTTGTAGTTTCAGTAGTTTCTTATGAGTAGTTTCTTATTTTGTACTTAACACTCTGATATGTTCTCAGTAGTTGTGAACATTTCAGTAGTTTGTTAAGAGTTAGTTATTTTTGTATTAAGATCTGCCAGTTTTCACTTACCCGTGATAACAACAGCGATTGCACTCTATATAAGGAGTGTCAACCTAATGTAATAGATGAATGATTTGATCAGAAATATTCAATATTATTAAAACATTCCTTGTTACAGAAATATATTCTCTCGTTATAACCGTATTTGTTCTTAATGCATACGAGCATCAAATTCTTGCTACAATTTGTCTAATTCTTGTTCATATTCCGCTGTGCTACGCTCAATTACATCAAACTTGCGATCACTGATCCTGACAATAACACTTGAGTTATTTGGAAACTCTTAATGGGATAAAGGTCACCTAACCATTTAGAGGGAACTTGTGATTTAAGGTCGGGATACCACATTGGTGGGATAAAGGTTACCTAACCACTTATGTGGGTAAAACTCACACGTGTGTGAAAGTAGGATAACTTGATTTGCCAACCATGTTAAATGGATCACCTAAATATGGTTTCCAAATGGTGTTGATGGGATTAGCATGCCGACTTTACATATGATGTTTAAAGTCGATCCCATACCTCTAGAAGTTGCAAATGGTTGCAACCGTCCATCGTTGACCACCTTATTAATTTAAATCGTGGGATAAAGGTCACCTAACCACAATTTAAATGTAATGTTGGGTTCTATTTTTTAATATAAAAATGACATTAAAAGGCATTAGTTATTAAAAATAGCAATATCGAAAATACTAAGTAGATCTTTGTTAAATTTTGTAGATGGCCACCAATAATGACATTCATGATAACTCATCCGTGTCCACTCAATCATTACGAGCGATCCTCCAAAAGGAACATCTAAATCATAATAATTTCATTGATTGGTATCAAAACTTGAGAATCGTTCTCAAGCAAGAGAGAAGATCATATGTTTTAGACGACCCTATCCCCGATCAGCCTACTGAGGATGATGAGAAGGCCTACAACGATTGGCAGAAGTACACTGAGGACTCCGTCCAAGTGTCTTGTCTCATGCTAGCGAGCATGACTCCAGATCTCCAAAAGGAGTATGAACATCACGGAGCTTATGACATGATAACCTAGCTGAAGGAAACGTTCCAACAGCAAGCAAGGGTTGAGCGCTTCGAAACGGTTCGAGCACTCCATGCATGTCATATGGACGACAACCAATCTGTTTCATCTTATGTACATAAGATGAAAGGTCATATTGACCACCTCGAGAGGCTTAATTGTCCCGTCTCGAAGGAATTGGCCACGGATTTGATCCTTAATGGCCTTATCAAGAAGTTCGAGATATTTGTGTTGAATTACAATATGAATGCATGGGACAAGAGCATTGGTGAACTTCACTCAATGCTTAAAACGGCCGAGGCGGCCATGGGTAAAAGGGTTTTACCCGTTCTCACCATCAATGAAGGTGGGAACAAGAAAAGGCCTCATCCCACACCCAAGGCAAAGGTTGCCAAGGGTAAGGGACGAGTATGGGGAAAGGGGAAAGGGGTGGCAAGGGTGCCACCAAACCACAAGAGAAGAAGCAAAAGGTTGCTACCAATGACCCATGCTTCAAGTGTGGGGAGATTGGACATTGGGCAAGAAATTGTCCTGTCCATCTCCAAGAGTTGAAAGCCAAGAAGGATGTCGGGCAGACCTCAGGTACAATATACACGATTCATATTGATCTTAATGTTACATCTTCTAACACATGGGTATTGGATACGGATGTGGAACTCATATTTGCAATTTGTTGCAGGGGTTCACAAGAAGTAGGGACTTCAATCAAGGGGATGTTAGTCTCTTCATGGGCAATGGAACCAAAGTCCAAGTTGAAGCTCGTGGGGACTACATCCTAAAACTTCCAAGTGGCTTGAATGTTATTTTGAAGAATGTTTTGTATGCTCCTAGTCTGACTAGGAACATTATTTATGTATCCCAATTAAAACTTTATGATTATGTATTATCTTTTGTTGAAAATGATATTCATGTTTCTTTAAATGATATGTTCTATTTTAAAGCTATACCCATTACTGGTATTTATGAATTGGTTCATGAAAATACTTAAATAGTTCATTGTACCAAACTAGCACCAAGAAACTCAAGTTGGATTTGAGTGATACCTATCTTTGGCATTGTCATCTTGGTCGTATAAACAAGAAACATATACAAACACTTCAAAAGAATGGTCTTTTAAAAATGAATGAATGTGATTCATTTGATGTATGTGAATCTTTTTTACAACGTAAAATGACTAAGGCACCCTTTAGTGGAACTAACAAAAGGGCAAAAGATTTATTAGGAATCATACATTCGGATGTATGTGGTCCTTTTAAGCCAATGAGTAGCAATGGTGAAAGATACTTCATTACCTTTACCGTTGATTATAGTCGCTATGGGTATGTGTACTTATTAAGGCATAAAGATGAAGCTTTTGAAATGTTCAAAATCTTCAAGAATGAAGTGGAAAATCAACTCAACAAGTCAATTAAAGTTCTCCAAACCGATAGAGGAGGTGAGTACCTAACTGATGCTTTTCAAGATCATTTTAGGAGTTGTGGGATTGTCTCACAACTCACTCCACCTGGAACACCACAACACAATGGTGTGTCTAAGAGGAGGAATCGAACCTTATTGGATATGCTCCGATCTATGATGGCTAGAAGCACATTACCTCTATCATTTTGGGGTTTCGCTTTGCTCTCCATGACCCGTATTTTAAATATGGCCCCAACGAAAAAGGTGGAAAGGACACCTTTTGAGATATGGCATGGAAGAGTTCCATCCCAATTACACTTAAGGGTCTGGGGTTGTGAGGCTTATGTTAAGACTCCCACCCCAAACAAATTGGAAGTCCGATCCACCAAGTGTATCTTTATTGGATATCCTAGAGATTCTATGGGATATTATTTCTATGATCCACTGGAACAAAAGGTGTTTCTTGCCAGAAAGGGTGAGTTCTTAGAAGCAAAGTTCCTTATGGAAGGAACTAACAGTAGAACAGTGGATCTTGAGAAGGATTAAGAACCACAACCTGATGCACGTTTGGTTGAAACTAGCACTCAACATGAGGATGTTGAGGTTGATCAAGTGGTTGATCAATACACACAAAACGTTCGTAGAAGTGGTAGAACTAGTAATCCACCTAAAAGATACGGACTTTTCATGGATGGATGCTATGTGGTAGATTCAGATGAACCAACCACATACCATGATGCAGTGTCCAATTTGGATTGTGACAAATGGCTTGAGGCCATGAACGGTGAGATGCAATCCATGTATGACAATCAAGTTTGGGAACTTGTTGTACCACCTCTTAAATCCAAGGTAGTTGGAAGTAAGTGGGTTTTCAAGAAGAAAACCGATATACATGGAAACTTGGATACTTATAAAGCTAGACTTGTAGCAAAGGGTTTCACTCAAACTCAAGGGGTTGATTATGATGAAACCTTCTCACCTGTTGCGATGCTAAAGTCTATAAGGATATTGTTTGCCATAGCTGCTCATTATGATTATGAGATTTGGCAAATGGATGTCAAAACGGCTTTCCTAAATGGATATCTTGAGGAAGATGTCTATATGGTTTAGCCTGAAGGTTTTGTCGATCCAAAACATCCTAATAAAGTATGCAAGTTAAAGAAATCAATCTATAGATTGAAACAAGCGCTGAGAAGCTGGAATCATCGTTTTAATGAGGAGGTAAAGAAATTTGGATTCATCAAAAACGCTGATGAGGCTTGTGTGTATAAGAAGGCTAGTGGGTTGGGGAGCACAATAACTTTCCTAGTATTGTATGTTGATGACATACTACTATTTGGAAATAACATTCCAACCTTGGAAGGTGTAAAAACCTGGCTTGGAAGTTGTTTTTCCATTAAGGATCTTGGGGAAGCCGCCTATATTCTGGGAATAAAGATCTATAGGGATAGATCAAGGCGGTTGATTGGTTTGAATCAAAGTGCATACATTGATAAGATCTTGAAAAGGTTCAAGATGGAAAACTCTAAGAAAGGTACCGTACCTATTCAAAGAGGAACGATATTGAGTACGACTCAATGTCCTAGCTCAAAGGATGAGCAAGATAAAATGAAGGCAGTCCCATACGCATCTGCTATTGGATCCATCATGTATGCAATGATATGCACTCGACCGGACGTGTCATGCGCCTTAAGCATCACAAGTCGTTACCAGCGAAATCCTGGAAACAGTCATCGGATGGCTGTTAAGAACATACTTAAGTACCTAAGGAGGACAAGATATATGTTCCTAATCTATGGATCAGGTGATGAGGAACTTGTTGTAAAAGGTTACACGGATGCGAGTTTCCAAACTGATCGTGATGATTCTCGGTCAGAATCGGGATATATTTTCATTCTGAATGGAGGAGCGGTCTCATTGAAGAGCTCCAAACAGGATGTGGTGGCTCTATCAACTACAGAATCAGAATACGTTGCCGCCTCATTGGCAGCTCAAGAAGCTGCATGGTGAAAGAAGTTCATTGCTGATCTGGGGGTTGTCCCTTCCATTCACGACCCCCTGGAGATCTTTTGTGATAACGAGGGTGCGATTGCTCAAATCAAGGAACCTCGTGCTCATCAAAAGACTAGGCACATTGAGCGGAGATTCAACTACATACGAGATGAAGTTGAAAAAGGAAAGATATGTATTCACAAAGTTCACACGGATCAGAACATTGCGGATCCTCTCACGAAGCTCCTTGAAAAGGCAAAGCATGAAGGTCATACTTGTGCCATGGGACTTTGATATTCTAGTGATTGGATTTGATTTGTAAATTTTGTATTTGGATATGTGGAACTCTTTATTATTTGAATAAAATTATTTGGTTATAATGTTTCAATTGATGTTCCAATTTAGCATGTTTAATCCATGAGTAAATTGTTTACTCTAAATGTCGGTAGTCGTTCATACTTGTGGGAACAAGTGTGAGGATAAGATTATTATGAAGTTGGATTGGTTGATAGTCATAAGGATGAATATAGAGCAATGAGTTGCTACCAAGGTTCATAGATATTTGTGGTATACAAATATTGGACTAACCCACATCTCAAATTTTACTACATGGAATCTTATTGATTGATCATAAGTAAATTTGAGTAAAGGCGAATATCATTTGGTATCCTCCGACCTGAGATACATATTGGATTTTGATATTCACCAAGTATTATACCTTGAGCTTATTCTTCACTGTCCTGAAATAGTGGACAACACATAAGGGTATGTTCAGGTATGACACGAGGTGTTTGTTAGAAACGTATGTAGTCAAGATGGAATGTGTTCCTCTTATTCGTTGAGAGCAAGATGTCTAAGGCCTGATTAAGTTAAATCAACAAGGAATGATCACTCTGTGTCCTTGGATTTAACATGACATCTGTAACAAAAGGATAAATGATTGATTCACCTAAATCATTTCAAGTAGGTACTTGAAAGGGATGATGTTATTAAATGGCTATAATTATGCGTATTAAGGGTAGTAAACCGTTGTTAGGCGGTATTTACTGATTGCATCAATCTTCTATGAATCTTGGGAAAGTGGGAGATTGTAGGATTCTATGTTCCCAAGACACTTAGAATATTGATGTGGTTAGTACGTTATGATCCAAGTCGGGTTATACCTAATGACAAGCTTAGCAAACACCAATTAATATTTAATTGATGATATGATCATGCAATTAAATATTTACACCAAATTTATAAAATGGGTTTTCTAAATAAGTTGCATATGAGATGGAACAAATTATAAGGATAATTTGTTATTGAGTTTATTGTTATTTTTTGTCATTTAAAAGAGTTTAAATAACATTAATAACATATGAGTGTACTTTAATTAAATTGTTTAATTAAAGAAGACATATGTCACATTTTAATTAAGTCTAGTAGATGACTTATTAATGTGTGACAAAGGACTAGTTTTAATATTGTGTGTGTTCAAGTTTTAAGTGGGAAACCTTGTTTTTTAAAAACATTTGCCCCCCCCCCCCCGTTTAATGGTTATTGGACCATTGTTGCCTTCAAACACACATAACTTTAATTAGTCTTGTACTCTTCATTCACTACTCTCCATACATGCAAGAACATCAAAATAATCTCTCTCTCTCTCACAAAAGCTACGGCCAGGAGCAGTAGCATTAGGAGGTTTTGATAGCTATTTTGGTTTGTTTTGGTGTTGAATCTTCCTAACAAGAAGGTACTTTGAAAGGAGGCTTGGGGTATACAAGCTTGAGGGCTCCTTCCTTGGAGCTTTGGCCGAAGTTCTAGCATCTAATCACCCTTCTTTGGTTGACATTTCAGCTGGAAAAAGGTAGTTAATCACAGCTTTATGTAGCTGTGATTTTATGTACACTTTGATTATGTTCATAGCTTGTTTATTCACATAAAAGATCCCCTTTGTTCTTGGGTTTGTTTACACTTTAAAACATCAAATAGAACACGTTATTTTCAGCTTACAAACAATGTAATAATGTTAAACTTCTGCTGCGTTTTACAAAGTTTAAGTGGTTAAACTATGTCTTGTGTTCAAACAAACCATCATTTTCCACACTTCTTCACCAGCACACTGTTCAACCATATTTGTAATATTTCATACTAATATTTAAACATTTTAAATATAAATTTGAATTTTCCAAAATTTCATTTTAGTCCCTCAAATTTGAACTTTTTACATTTTGCACACTCAAATTTAATTTTCAATTATTTCAATTTTTCACTTGATGTTTAACTTTTTGAAATTTTTCTTTCTTTTCTTTCCTTTCATTTTAGTCTCAGAACATAATCAAATCTCTATTTCTTAACTTTAAGAGAAGCATTTCCACTTGCATTTTGTATAGCTTGATATTATCATTTTCAAAAGTTTCATGATCACACTCACATAAACTTTGAACATATAGCATCATCCTTTCAATTCAACTTTCTTTGATTTTAATTTTATGGGAAAAACTCTTTCATTTATTACTCCCCCTAAACTTTTAAGTTGAAATAACTTATAAGTTTCCTAAGGTAGCATAATAAGATCACATAACTCATTGTGACATTGCCTTCACACACAGAAAACATGCATCAAAAGCAAAATGAAAGCAGAATCAAAATCTAATATCAACAAGAATTAATGTCTGCAGTGAGATCATATCAATGAAGATAGGCACATTAAAATAAAAAATTGTGGATGGCCATAGACAGTGAATAAATCCTGATCAAGTGTGTTCCAGGTCAGTGATATTACAGCAAAGGAGACACAAGATCTAAGGATAGACAATGAGTGTTTTTGACATAATATCAGCTCACTTACTTTTTCAATTCTTGGATTGATTAGGTTATATGTAGAGAGCTCAACTATCATCAAGAGATGCAAGCAAGAACACATACTCAACTTATTACGAGAAACATAGGTGTAATCAGAGCTCATGTTACTTAAATGAATAGAGAATGATCATGGATAACCATTTGATCAGCTCTAACTATCCATTTTAATAGATTGTGCACATTGGCATCTTTTGGATGAAAGAGAATATCCAAGTCTGTAATGACTTACAACAAAGGATATCTCAGCACTTCAGGTCTATGATGACTCATAACAAAGAGGTGAAATGATGCTTGTAACAGATCTCATGATTAATTACATCACCATCAGGTGTGAGTGGTGTTACTCAACAAACAGTCAATCTGATAAGCCAAAACATCTCAAAAGTACTCCCATGAACACATATTTAGTGTAATCACAAGAATTTCCTGTTTCAGTATAATAGCATGATAGTGTCTACACATCATATCTGATCATGTCAGACTTTATCAATGAGTGAAATATGCAACTGATCTCACTAATGTACTATCATTTCTCACATATTGCAAAACAAATTATTTCAAAAACAATGAACTGACACTAGAAAAAACTCTATTTTTGGATTTTGTTACACATGCTTTTGTATTTGGTTTTTTTAAGAAAAAGAAAACACACACACACAAAAGAAAAACAGGCAATTAACATTGAGAGTATCGCTTATGATAGTCTTTTGACTTAGGGAGTTCACATATGATTAATACGACCAATTGATTCTACTAAGTACTCAAACCGTCCGGGTAGGAAGGCTTTAGTAAACAGATCTGCCAACTGTTTTTCTATTGCAATTTGAATCAAAATGACCAACCCTTTTTTAGAGTTATCTCTAAGAAAATAATATCGAATTTCGATATGTTTTGTTTTTGAATGTTGAACAGGATTAGCTGTAATGAACATAGCTGCAGTGCTATCAATGTAAATAGGTGTTACAAGAAAATTGAACCCATAATCCAATAGTTGATTTTGCAAACAGAGGATTTGAGAACATCCTGCTCATACAGTAATGTACTTAGCTTCTGCAGTTGAAACAAAGACATTTGTTTGTTTCTTACATTGCCATGAGACTAATCTGGGACCGAGAAATTGACATCCACCCAAAGTAGATTTTCTGTCTTGACAACAACCACCATAATCACTATCTGTATATCCATGTAATTCAAAGTTACCCTTGTAAGGATACCAAAGCCGTAAGGCTGGTTTACCTTTGAGATACCTGAATATTCTTTTGAGAGCAATTAAATGTGATTCTTTCGGGTCTGTTTGATACCTGGCACAAACACAAACAACATACATAATGTCTGGTCTAGATGCAGTAAGATACATCAAAGAACCAATCATTGATGTGTATAAAGTTTGGTCAATAGATTTGCCTTTTGGATCAGGTTCAATCTTGGTATTAACATCTCATGGCGTTCGTATGGACTGACAGTCTTGCAAATTAAATTTCTTCAAGAGTTTGTCAACAAACTTCTCTTGATTGATGAAAATTCCATTGTCAGTTTGCTTGACTTGAAGTCCAAGAAAGAAATTAATCTCTCCCATAGAACTCATTTGGAACCGAGATTTCATGATTTCTTCAAATTCATTGCACAATTTTGAACTGGTAGAACCAAATATGATATCATCAACATACACTTGTACACATAAGAGATCATCATTATCCTTCTTTATGAATAAAGTTGGATCAATTTTCCCTCTTGTGTATCCATGTTGGATTAAGTGTTGTGATAATGTCTCATACCAAATTCTAGGGGCTTGATGAAGTCCATATAAAGCTTTTCTTAGCTTATAAACTCGATGTGGAAATTCTGCATCCTCAAAGCCCGGAGGTTGCTTCACAAACACATCGTCAGTGATAGGACCATATAAAAATGCACCCTTTACGTCCATTTGATACACCTTATATTTCATTAATGAAGCATAAGCCAGGAAAACTCGAATGGATTCAAGTCTTGCAACTGGTGCAAACACTTCGTCATAATCTATCCCTTCTTCCTGTGTGTATCCTTGTGCAACAAGTCTTGCTTTGTTCCTTATTACTATACCACGATGATCAGTCTTATTCTAAACAACCATTTCATGCATATAGCATTTTCTCCTTCAGGTAAATCCACTAAATTCCACACTTCTTGTTTGCGAAATTGAAGTACTTCTTCTTGCATAGCTTCTATCCAACCATTGTCCTTTAATGCTTCGGTAACATTTTCAGGAACAATTTGAGAAAGAAAACAAGAGTATAAGCACAAGTTGCTTGTTCTGATTTACTCCTTGTTGTTCTCTTATTCAAGGATCAATAATCTGAGAAATTGGATGATTCTTGTGAATACAAGATGTTGGAATCTCATCACATTGAACATTAACATCCAGATTTGTTTGGTTTAAGTTGGAAATCTGATGTAACAAGTTAGAAGAATGTGGATTGAAGTTTGGAACTTGAGTCGGTGAGTTAATAAAGTAATCAAAGTTACTAGTATCAAGTACATCACCAGAGATGGATGATGTTCCAAACTCAGGTTGCACGAAATCATTACCATCATTAGGAATAGGTTGTGATCCTTCCTGATCAAATGAGACTGAATGATTTGAAGCTGAATTAGCATGATCATTGTCATTAAATCGTATTGATGAATCATTAACAAATGATAAAAATGGGTAGTCTGAGCCAGAATCATCTGAGTCGTCAGAGTCTGAGTCCTCACTGAAAGATCCAAGATCTCCTCTAGAGTTCTTCTTACCTGTAGAATCAAAACAATTTGATTTATTAAACAAGTAATATTGAAGAGAGTTTGATAATGAATCTAAATCAATAACCATGCAGGACCATTTTCAACTGTTAGGATCTCAGCCTCTTGGTTTAATCGATTGAACAGATATAGCAGCGGAATAGCTCAGAATTAGACAAATCAAGCAAGAACATTCGATATAAAGCGATAAAAGAATTTTGTTATAAAGAGAGAAACATCTGACAAAAGGAATATTGCATTAAGATTGTCGGCCTCAATGGCACGATTACAGGTGAGTCATCCTTCCTTATAAAGGAAAGAATGACGTAGGATGATGTCACTTGAAAGTGACATGTAACCGTTTTATAACTACTGATGTTTAACAACTACTGAAGATGTCAACAACTGACATCTTCTTACAAATGTTCCTAAGTGTTAAACATCTTATTTACAACTACTGAAAAACATAAAACTACTGATACTACAACAACTGAAGAACAACCTCTTCAGTTGTTTACAAGTACTGAAAAAGAAACAAAACTACAGAAAAGTAAACAAACTACTGAAAAGAAAAGAAAACTACTGATGAAGAAAAACCATCACAACAACTGAAGAAGCCCTCTTCAGCTGTTGTCATCAGCTGTTAGCATCAGCTGATGTCTTCAGTACTTGAACATCAGACTTTGTCTTTCAGCTGTTGATCTTCAGTCTTTGTCTTCAGTACTTGTTGAAGTCTTCAGACTTTAGATCTTCAGCTGTTGTCTCAGTCTTTGTCTTCAGTACTTCAGAAATACTTCAGCAGTTGTATTCTTTAGACTTTGTAGAACAGCTGATCAGGTCTTCTTCAGCTGTTGTGATGTCCTGTGGGACTTAGAGGTTTCTCTGATCAGGCTCATTGGTTCTTTTGGTCCAACAAACTCCCCCTGAACCAATGCAGCCAAAACCTTTAAGTTATGACGAGTCCCACTTATTTTGGCAGATAGTATTGGTCTTTTTATCCTCTTGATCAGATGAGAAGTGACCCTTTTTCAGCACCGGCCTGGGAAGAAGTCTCTGATGATCTGTTTTGCATGATATGGTTGGGAGCTCTGTATTGGGGACTTGGACACTGAGCTGTTACCCCAACCATGAGATCTACTTCCCGTGTATCAGCCTATAGGATTCCCTGGTGTAAGCCCTTAGAAACATGATCTGCTCATCCATTGTCAGCACCTCGGGCACACCATCAAACAATCCTTCTCGGCCATACACTTCAGAGATGTACTTGGCCTGTTTTCCATTCTTGAGCTCAACCGTGGTTATTTGTCTGTAAGCAAACTCATCTGGATGAGTCCCTTCTAAGAGCAGGTTGAGCTCATCTTGTTTGAAGTTTTCAAGTCTTTTGTAAACCAATCTCTTCTTTATGATTTTATTCTCCAACATCTTTTGGGGTGGTGTTTTGGCTTCATAAGCTTTCTTGAACTCTTCTACAATTTCCCAGGGGGACACTACAAGAACCACAGTGATGTCTTCGTCGACAACCCTCTTCACTCGGCCCTTGTATTTTGAAGGAATTTCTTTCTTGACAATCCTATGTGCCACCCTAGGATCAGGCCATATCCTTACTTTTTCCATTTGGTATTGAAAGGTATTAGCAAGGGTGTACAATCTTAAGACTTCTTTCTTCATGCTAATCATTGAAGAGGATGTGGCATATGCTTTGTCAATGCTTTTCAGCATTTCCTCATCATGTCTTTGCATCTGTTCCTCTTCAATCTTTATCATCACAGCATGCATTTGAGAAGCAGGAGTGATGGACATTGGATTAGCCTTAGGCAAAGTGATAACTGCAGAGAGTGGCAGTCTGTCTTCATCCTCCTCTTCTTCTTCATCAGCCCTCAGTACCTTTTTTCTTTTGTCTAGGTACATCACTGGCAGTGGGTTTTGGGGGTAAAGGATTTGGTTTTGTGGGTTGGATGGTTGGTTAGAGGGTAAAGGGGTGTTTTAGTGGGTTGTGGAGGTAGTGATTTTGAGGATAGAGGCTTTTCAGACTGTTTTAGCATTTTGGCTGTAAGGAAGGCTTTAGTAAATTTTGTCAGTTCTTTTCGGTTCCCAACCCCAGCTTCATTTAATGCCTCAATCACTAAACCCTTGGAGTATGCTTCAGACGAACAAATCTTGGTGGTTATTGCCAAGATTTTGTCCCTGGTCCAGGCCTTATTTCTATCAGAGATCTTCCCAAGTATTTGGCTACAAATCTAATCATTATCTCCAGCCTTTCTCTTTCTAAGGCATCATAACTAGCCCATCTTGAGTTGATCTCCTCTGTCTCCAACCTTCTGATCTCGGAGTCTAGTTGTTGGATGTCAAAACTCTGCCTATATAACTGATCAATGATTTTATCCATTGAACGGTTATGGTTGGCATCAGCTTCTTTCACCATATCATTCAGCTCCTTCTCCTTCTCAGACTCTCCTTCTTCCTCTTTTGATATGTGACATGAAAGTCTTTTTGAATTTCATTCACTTCAGCTCTCTTCTCACTCTCCTCCTTCTCATGATCAAACTCAGTCTCCTCCACACTTATAACAGCCAACTCCTTCTCATTTACCTTCTCTGATTCTTTCTCCTTCTCCCCATCTGTCCTCTTCCTTTTTCCTTTAACTACTGACTCTCCCCCTTTTGGTTGCATTGGGTGCAAGGGTTTGAGCAGTAGAAAGTGATTTGGTCACCAACTCCTCCACCAGGGGTTGTATTATTGTAGGAAGCCTCTCATCAATGGCTTTGATCACTATATCTGTGATCATGGGAGTGATGAGAGGTAGGGATTTTTGAAGGTTAGCAACTGATTGATCAGGATGGTTCTGTTCCTGAGAATCAGTGCCAAAAGCAGAGGCTGGTGGCTTGGAAGTATGTGTTGGCTCAGTGTTTAGGGGGCCTGCAGAAGAAGTGCCATCTGTGGGTGTATTGTGGTGGCAGATGGACTTTCATCCTGAGACATCTGGCCAGCAGCTCTTTGAGTCTGCTAACCTCATCCTCTAGGATGGTGTTTTGAGCAACTACATCATAGAAGAAGCTCAGGTCATCATCAGTTGATACTGAATCACCTGACCTCCTGACAGAGTCAGGATTAACATGCCTTGAGTGTAGATCAATTATAGCATGTGCCCCTTGTTCTTGGTTCTGGGGACTTCCAGCCTCAGGACTATGTCCTTCATCAGCTGTTGCCGCTGGTGAGGTCTTAGAGATGTTACCAACTGCATCCTGGTCATTTGCTGAGTCAGAGGCAGTGGCAGCCTCACCAGAAGGTCGCACCTCCTTGTCTACACCAGGAGATGGAACATGATAACCCCTGTGCTGTGGGTTGACAGAAGAATTGTGATCCTCCCCCTCAGGTGTTGAGGTTAACCAGTAGTGATTGGTGTCTGGGTGGGGGGTGAGGAATGCAACTGCGTCAGCACTTTTGCAACAATTATTGTAGGGCTTTGAGGAGCGGTTGCATCAGGAGAGGGTGTGGAAGCAGTGTGCACCCGGGGCGAGTGGTGCTCTTCAATGGTAATCCCCTCAAGTGAGGGGATCCCCGCAGTGTGGCTTCCCTTTGAGTGGTTGCATGAGGTTCCTTTTGAGAGGAAACCTGAGCGGCTTCGGTTGGTGGAGTCATAGTCTCTACTGGGGGGTTATTTCCAGTAGAGATAACCTGCTTTGGTGCAGCAGGAGCATCCTCAGGGGACTCAACTCCCTGAGTAGCCTTCTTAGGCTTCTTCTTGTGGGTTTGGAGGGGACTTTGGATGTGGAAGTGGAGGCTGTGGGTTCCAGCTGCGTGGGTTTGCGCAGCTTGGCAGCCTGTTTAAGAGTTTGGTCAGTGTTGTGTCGGGAGTATACCTCCTGCAATACAGCCAAAGCAGGGACTCCCAGACCAACTAGTCCCTCAGCATAAAGCTGATTCTCTATTATGGCCATTATAAACCGAGGATATAGTATCCAATGGTTAGAAAGTGGTTTTGTGGCCATATCCTGATTTCAAGAAAAATTATTTCAGAAAAGTTTAGTGGTTCTTGTTCAAGGATAGAGAACAGTACCTGTTGCCATCTGGAAGACAGTTGATCCCAAGAAGAAGTCTTCGAGGCCAGGCAAACATTTACCATATGAAATATCAATCGTTCAGCATCTGGAAAATGTTTCTTCAGGATGGTCGAAGCACTAAGATCGCCTTGATATCCATGTTGTCCAAATGAAAGATCATTTGGCGCTTAGAATATCCAACAGGGTAGGCAGCATCATCTAATAGTAATATCTGGCGGATGGTAGCAGTAGAGATGACCACCTTATGAGAGTTGATGGACGAATGGATAGATTCTCCATTAACAGTTGCATTCGTCCAAAACTGATGTAGCGAATCGGCATAAATGATTGGATTTAGGAGGAAGGCCGTTTTCAGTGGTGATTGGACCATAAGATCTATAGCATTATCGAATTTGGTCCAGAAGTGCGATTTAGTGAGGTACGCGACACAGTTGTGTCGAGGCTTGAGTTGCATGGTCGCCATTAATGAAGGTGAAAGATTTTCAGAGCTTTTGAAATTTTAGGTCGTGAAAGAATGAAAAACTCTGAAAGAGGGATCAGATATATATAGGGTACGGGTTATGAAACGACTGAAGGTTTTGGTGTTAGTCATCAGTATTTGAAACAACTGATGACGTGGTATTAACTTTCAGAGGTTTGAAACGACTGATGGTATTGTGGGTCAGCAGTTATAAAACAACTGAAGACATGGTGTTTACAATCAGACGTTGAAACAACTGAAGTCTCTGATTTTGGCATCAGTAGTTTTAAAAAAAAACTACTGAAGACAAGTTGGACTTCAGATGTTGAAACAACTGAGGACTTGGTATTAGTCATCAGTAGTTGTGAAACTACTGAAGACCCTGGTTGTGCCATCAGTTGTTGTAAACAACTGAAGACTTGGTGTTAGTCATCAGTAGTTGTGAAACTACTGAAGACATGGTATTGCTTCAGTTGTTTATGAAGAAACAGCAGTTTGTGAACTACTGAAGAGAGAGTACTCATCAGTAGTTGTCGTCAATTCATAGCCTTTCAGCTGTTTCATACTGTCCTCAACACGTACTCATCAGCCTTTTTGCTGTTTTCAGTTGTTTCAAGGACATCAGTACTATCTGTTTCTACTGATTTCAGTAGTTGTAAGTGCATCAGTAGTTGTAACTACATCAGTAGTTTAGAACAGATAAAGTACAGTACTTAAAGCATTTAGCCTTCAGTAGTTATAAAAACTACTGAGGGTAAAATAACTCATCAGTACTTATATGTGACATGGTTACCAATGATCATCAGTAATTACTGAGATCATCAGTAGTTGTCACTTATTCTAGCTGCAGCATACCAAGCCTTAACACCAGGTTGTGGAAAGTTGAACTATCCAAAGGCTTAGTAAAAATGTCTGCAAGCTCATCAGCACTAGGCACAAACATAGGATTAATTAGACCCTTTTCAAAACAATCTCTTATAAAATGATGTCTAATTTCTATATGTTTGGTCCTAGAGTGCTGGACTGGATTTTTGACAATGCAAAGAGCTGAAGCACTATCCATTAATAATGGAGTCTTAGTCTCTGTAATGCCATAATCCAAAAGTTGATTCTGAAGCCAGAGTACTTGGGATGTACAACTTGCAGCAGCATGTACTCGGCTTCAGCAGTGGATGTAGCAACAGATGTTGTTTCTTACTCTGCCAAGAATCAAACAGTTGCCTAGGAATTGACATCCACCAGAAGTTGATTTCCTGGTCAACTTACACCCTGCATAGTCACTATCAGAGAAAGCAACTAATTTGCAAGAATGTCCAGTGGAATACCATAAGCCTAGAGATTGTGTACCTTGCAGATATCTAAAGATCCTTTGACTGCAATCAGATGAGACTCCTTAGGTGCAGCCTGAAATCTAGCACAAACACATGTAGCAAACATAATATCTGGTCTAGAAGCTGTTAAATACATCAAGGAACCAATCATACATCTGTAAAGAGTTTCATCAACAGCTTTACCTTTCTGATCAACATCCAATTGTGTGGTGTTGCACATGGGAGTAGAACAGGGTTTACAGTTTTGTAAATCAAACTTATTCAAAAGATCTTTTGTGTATTTAGACTGATGAATGAAAATTCCATCAGCTTTTTGTTTGATTTGCAAACCTAGAAAGAACTGTAATTCTCCCATGCACTCATTTCAAACTTCTGTTGCATTAAGTTTTGGAATTCCTCCACAATTGGGGATCAGAGGATGCAAATATAATATCATCAACATAAATTTGAACAAGTAGCTTATGCTGATCCACCTTCTTAATAAATAAAGTTTTATCTATGAGCCTCTAGTGAATTATTCTGTAGAAGAAGTTTGATAAGGTCTCATACCAGGCTCTAGGTGCTTTTTTCAACCCATAAGAGCTTTATCAAGCTTATATACCCATTCTGGGTGCTTATTATCCTCAAAGCCTGGTGGTTGACACACATAAACTTCTTCTTTTATGTTACCATATAGAAAAGCACTTTTGACATCCATTTGAACAACTTTAAGATTGTGGAGTGCAGCATAGGCTAAAAACAATCTAATTGCCTCCAGTCTGGCTACAGGGGCAAAGGTTTCATCTAAATCAATACCTTCTTCTTGTGCAAACCCCTGCACAACCAGTCTGGCCTTGTTCTTAACAATTAGCCCATTTTCATCAGTTTTATTCCTAAACACCCATTTAGTGCCTATTGCACACTTACCTGGGGGTAGAGGAACAAGCTCCCACACTTGCTGTTTTTTGAACTGAAGAAGCTCAAGCTGCATGGCTTCAAACCATCCATTGTCTCTCAAAGCTACATGATAGTTCTTTGGCTCTAGCTGACTGATGAAGAGAGCATAGAAGCAGAAATTGGACAACTGGCTTCTGGTTGAAACACCAGCATTGATACCACCAAGGATTTGAGACATTGGGTGATTTTTCAGCTCTTGGTAAACAATCAAATCTGTGCAAGTGTTTGTAGGACCTTCAGCAGCAGCAGATGTTGATGCAGATTCTTGAAACCATGAAGATGGTGGCAACTCAAATGAAGTTAAGGATGCAGAAATCTCCAGCATTTGTTGTGGATGGTGCTGCTGAGAGCACAGGAGCATCAGGTTTAGAGGACTCAGGCAGTTGTTCACTAAACCTGAAGAGGTGATTACTACTATCATCATCATCTTCAGCAGTAACACCAGGTGGTGAACTGTTGACAGGAGCAACAGCAGGAGATTGATAAGGAACATATTGCAGTATGTCCAAATCAAAGAGCTCCACAGGGCTTTGTGGAATCTTGTCCTTTGGAGATTCATTGAACTTGACATGTAGAGTCTCTTGAACCATCTTTGTTCTGCAGTTGAAGACTCTGTATGCCTTGCAAGTTGATGAATAACCAACAAAGTACCCTGCATCCACCTTAGGATCAAATTTCTGGAGCTGATCCTTTGTGTTGAGAATGAAACAGGGACACCCAAATGCTCTAAAGAATGAAATGAAGGGGCCAAATGATGTAGAACTTCATATGGAGTCTTCATCAACCTCTGATTTATTAGCACTCTATTCTGCACATAGCATGCTGTGTTGACAGCTTCAGCCCAAAAGGTCAATGGCAGTCCAGAATCAGCCACATAGACCTTGCAGCTTCAATGAGGGTCCTGTTCTTTCTCTCCACAACTCCATTCTGTTCAGGAGTTCTTGGAATACTAAACTGCCTCTTTATTCCCTTGGAAAGGTAGAACTCATCAAGTGTATTGTTCCTGAATTTTGTTCCATTGTCACTTCTAATACACTTGACTGAGAGGAATACTGCTTCTCAGCATACAACACAAAGTTTATGATCTTCTGTGCAGCTTCATCCTTTGAATGTAGAAAGAAAGTCCATACAAATCTAGAGTAATCATCCACAATTACCAGACAGTATTTCTTCTTTGCCATGCTCATCACTCTCACAGGACCAAAGAGATCCATGTGAAGAAGTTGTAAGCAGGCAGTGGACTTTGGTTCTTCAATAGGTGGGAATGAAACCTTGTGCTGTTTTCCTTTCAAACAAGCAGTGCAGTTGTTTTCACACTTGAACTCCTTCATAGGCATTCCCCTTACTAAACTATGGTGTATCAGCTGATTCATGTTCTTGAAGTTAACATGTCCTAGCCTTCTATGCCATAGATTAGATTCTTGAGGAGAGGCCTTGAAAATAGCAAGGATGACCTTTGAGATCTATTTTCTTGGAAAGATCTAAGGCATACACTCTTCCTGTCCTGTTGCCTTCAGGAGAGTGTGAGCATCCAATACCTTGTCAATCAAACTCAGAACTTTGGATGACAGAATCTGCAGTTCTGGCTTGTGAAAAGGGCAACATGGCCTTTGTCACACAATTGACTGACACTCAAGAGGTTATACTTGAGATTTTCCACATGGTTGACATCATAAAACCTTATTTCCCCATTGGAAACAAAGCCCTTCCCGATGATGTAACCTCTTGCATCATTGCCAAAGGAAACAAAACCCTTCCTTCCTGGAGAGTAGTCATTAAGAAGTGAGTTGTTCCCAGTCATATGCATAGATCCCCCACTGTCTACATACCAGATGCTACTTTGGCATGTTGAAGAAACCTGCATTAATAAACAATCAGTTAGTTTTGGAGACCCAAACCTTTTTGGTTTTGGGCCTGGTCTCATCAATAGATGGTAAACTAACAGGTTTATTGGGCACAATAGCTTGAGGTGAAGGAGATGGTGTAGAAGAGAATCCTTTGGCTTGGATCTCCTTTTCTGGGGTTTCAACACAGGGCCATCAAGTTGGTTAACTCTTCCCAACAGATGTTGAACCATCATTACCAGCTGTGTCTGATTCTGGGAAAGAGCTTTCAGCTCTTCAGACACATTGGTATGGTGTTTGATGATGAGTTCTTGTGTTGCACCATCTTTTTTTAAGCAACCTCAGCTGTTGCCTGTTGCACTCCTTCCCTTTTAGATTTCTTTTTGGACATAGGAGTAACAGGATTTGATGCTGCTGGTACAAACTTGGACTCAAACTCAATTTTCATTTTAGTCAAGTTTTCTTTAATTTTCTCCTTTTGTTGAGTTTGGATCCCTTTTTGTACCAACAATCATCTGTGAGATGATTGAATAGACCACATATTTCACATGGTTTCTTTTTCATCTTCTGTTGATCATCAACTGAAGAAGATGAAACTACTGAAGACTTGCTCTTCAGCAGTTTAGAAGCACTTTTTGCCTTCTTGTCAACTCCCTTAGTAGGCTTCACATTGGAAGCTGTTTGCTTACTAAGAAGCATTTCAAAGCCCTTGCAAGATTGTACCCATCGATCACACTCTACTTGGGTGACAACAAGAGTATCTTTGAGGTCTTTGTACTTCTCTAAGAGTACATCCTCCCTAGCCTTATCATCAGAGATTTGGCATTTTAATTTATAAATCTCATCAGTTTTCTCTTTCAGCACAGACTCAAACTCAGCCTTATTTTTGGAAATTATTTGTTCTAGCTCTACATTTTTATTGATTAAAGCCACATTTGCTTCTCTAATAGAGGCAAATGCTGCTATGCAAGTTTCATAACATAATTGGCCTTAGCCTCAGAGGATACCTGTGATACCTGTGTTGAAGAGGTACTTGAGGATGATCCATCAGAGGATTCCAAAGTCATGAGAGCTAGATTTCCAAAAGGATGCTCACCACCATGTTGACCAGCACTGAGAACAGTTGTTCATTACCAGACACATCATCTGGTAAGCTGCTCCAGTCAACAACTCCTGGGTGAAGAAGCTGTGTTGTTGAAGTTGATTAGGTTGATGAGATTGGGATGGTTGAGGCTCAGGGAGTGCATGTGGTTGCTGAGCAGTGGGTGCTTGAACCTGGCCTGGTTGTGGCATGTAATAGCAGGGGTATGGATATGGCATTGGCCCCTGTGGAACAAAATATGCAGGAGATTGTGGTTGATGATGATAACCAGAATTGACAGGTTGTTGCCCTCTGTTTTGTTGACTATTGCCAGGGAAAGTCACAAAAGGTGCAGGAGAGTTAGATCCAGATGATCTACATTCTCTTGCAAAGTGTCCAAGCCTGTGGCATTTATGGCACTTCAACTTACTCTTGTCAAAACCAACTTTGGTTTTGCCAGAGAGTCCTGGGAATTTCCTTCCAGTTCTTTTGTAGAACTTCTGAGATCTGATATTTATCAAGGCCATTTGTCTCAAAATATCCATCTCTTCTAAGTCATCATCAGCAATCCCCTTGAGATCATCCATGATGAAACATAGATTGTCACTATTACTACCAGCAGAATAACTATCAACACTCACAAAGGCAGGCTGAGAAGTGTTTGTAGAGAAATCAATATGCTCATCATACTGGCTTTCAGATGACGCATATTCTGACTCTTGATGTCCAATCAGGGCAGTGTTCCCTTGGACAAAATCCTCAGTAAGCTTGCCAGATGAAGCCAATTTCCTTTTCTGCTCTATCTCTCTCTGAATGTAAGCAGTTCCCATGAAGTTGGGTGAGAGATAGGCGATCAACATCAGCATTTGAGCGTAGAACAATGGTATATGTGTTCCATCTCTTAGGCAGTGATCTTAGGAATCTATGGTTCATCTGACTCCTGGTATATTCATGTTTAACCATTTTCAATTCAGAGATTAAACATGAAAACCGCTCAAATTGTTGAGTCAGAGTCTCACCCTTTCTATGAGAGAAAGTCTCATATTGTTGGGCGAGGATTTCCCTGTTGTTTGCTAAAACCTCATCAGTACCACCAAATTGTTCTTTGATGGCTTTCCAGAGGTCATGAGCAGACTCACAATGCAGAAGCCCAGAGTAAATCTCATTAGGAATAGCCATAGCCAAAATTCCATGGGCTTTTGCATCAATTTCAAACAACTTCTTGTCCTCATTGGAGTATTGCTCCTTCTTCTTTGGAACCAACTGGTTTGTTTCCGGATCATTCACCATTGGCTTATGTGGTCCATGTACCACAGATGTCCAACAACCTGAGCTATTGACAGACAGGTGATGGAGCAATCTTCTCTACCAAATGATATACTCATTCCTCACCAGGATCGGAGGCTTGGTAGAGGATCCAGTATTGAAAGGATCATTCGAAGAAGTAGTCATTGTGGAAAATCAGACAGATTCAAGTAAAATCACAATAAATTTAGCTCAGAACCACACAGAACCTCAAATAAAACGGCCAGAAGCGATACACTCTCAATCTCTATAACAGATCCTTGCGAATTTGCTAATTCGATCAAACTTAGAGCGATTGAACAGTTTCAATGATCAATTGTTAGATCGATCAATGATTAACCTGCTCTGATACCATTTGTTAGGATCTCAGCCTCTTGGTTTAATCGATTGAACAGATATAGCAGCGGAATAGCTCAGAATTAGACAAATTCAAGCAAGAACATTCGATATAAAGCGATAAAAGAATTTTGTTATAGAGAGAGAAATATCTGACAAAAGGAATATTGCATTAAGATTGTCGGCCTCAATGGCACGATTACAGGTGAGTCATCCTTCCTTATAAAGGAAAGAATGACGTAGGCTGATGTCACTTGAAAGTGACATGTAATCGTTTTATAACTACTGATGTTTAACAACTACTGAAGATGTCAACAACTGACATCTTCTTACAAATGTTCCTAAGTGTTAAACATCTTATTTACAACTACTGAAAAACATAAAACTACTGATACTACAACAACTGAAGAACAACCTCTTCAGTTGTTTACAAGTACTGAAAAAGAAACAAAACTACAGAAAAGTAAACAAACTACTGAAAAGAAAAGAAAAATACTGATGAAGAAAAACCATCACAACAACTGAAGAAGCCCTCTTCAGCTGTTGTCATCAGCTGTTAGCATCAGCTGATGTCTTCAGTACTTGAACATCAGACTTTGTCTTTTAGCTGTTGATCTTCAGTCTTTGTCTTCAGTACTTGTTGAAGTCTTCAGACTTTAGATCTTCAGCTGTTGTCTCAGTCTTTGTCTTCAGTACTTCAGAAATACTTCAGCAGTTGTATTCTTCAGACTTTGTAGAACAGCTGATCAGGTCTTCTTCAGCTGTTGTGATGTCCTGTGGTACTTAGAGGTTTCTCTGATCAGGCTCATTGGTTCTTTTGGTCCAACATCAACACATGGAAAAGAATTTTCCAGAAATTTAACGTTGAATGTTTCAAGAATTATATTGTCCTAGAGTTATACACTCGATAGGCTTTTGAAACAGATGAGTATCCAATGAAAAATCCATTATCAGATTTTGCATCAAATTTTCCTAACTCATCATTTGAATTAAGAATCATAACAGGACAACCAAATGATTTTAGAAAATTTATGTTTGGTTTCTTGCCAAACATTAACTCATAAGAAGTTTTCATTTTATCTTTCACAATTAATGTTTTGTTCTGAACAAAACAAGCAGTTGATATAGCTTCATCCCAAAAGTTATAGGAATCTTTGCATCAGCTAACATAGAACGAGCAGCTTCAATCAATGTCTGTTCTTCCTTCCAGCAACTCCATTTTGTTGAGAGTTCTGGGAGCACTAAACTGATGAGCTATCCCTTTCTGAGCATAAAACATTTCAATGTTAGCATTTTTGAATTCCAGGTCCATTATCACTTCATATTATTTTCACTTTATTTTTTAATTGATTTTCAACTTTAATGATAAATTATTTTAGTAATTCAGCCGTTTCAGATTTAGCATACAAAAAGAAACCCATGAAAACCTTGTATAGTCATCAATGATAACTAAACAATATGATTTTCGTCCATACTCTTGACATTTTTTGGTCCAAAAAGGTCCATATGTAACAATTGAAGAGGTTTGGAAGTTGAGTTTATAAGTTTGGTCTTATAAGATTCTCTGTGTTGTTTTCCCTTTAAACATGCTGAGCAGTGATCAGTGGTTGCAAACTTCTTAGACAGAAGTCTAATAACATGATTTCCTGATACAAGCTTGTTCATATTCTTGAAATTTGAATGCCCGAGACGTCTATGCCAAAGATGACTTTCACCATTTGATGCTTTAGCAATTAGACAAGTTGTATAAGTTGAAGGATCAACTAGAGACATATCCAGCTTGTAGACATATCTATCCCTTTCAGCTGTAACAATTACCCACTCTTTGCTTATTTGAAAACCTGACTTCAAAACATAACAGAAGGAATCATCAAAAAGAACAAAATATAATTTATCACAAATTGGGATACACATAAAAGAATAAAGTTCAATTATGAGCAAAAGTTGACTTTGTCAAAGCTTATTATCCCATTTGATACTATTCCTTTGCCAGTTATTTTTCCACCAGCATCACCACCAAAGGCGACATGTGTTCCACATATGCCGGCTACACCCACTCTCCACATACCATGTATTGAGTGGTCTTCTTGGGCGTACCTGCACAACAAGAAAATTAAGTTGATATATCAACCCAAGCCGAGATGGTCTTGGGTTTTCCAAATTTATCAACAATGGTATATTGTTTGTAATGAAGATTATTCATATCACATATTTCACAGTTCTTTTGTGGAGTTTTAAACAACCGTTTGTTAACTTTTGACATTGACACTTTGTTTGATTCATTTTAATATTTTGGTGTCAAATTGTTAAACTGTTGTTTTTCATGTTTCACATTTTGATGTTGTGTCATATTGTTTTTCATCTGTTTAAAATGAACTTCCTTCTCGAATTTCTTATGAAAAAATCTCTTTGCTATAACAGAAGTCTTAGAATCTGAACTTGATTTCAGATCAGAGTGAGATTTGTTCATAGAATTCACCTTTTTATTTTGAAGAGAATTCATATTTAACAAACCTGCTGACACAAGTTTTATCGGTTTAAGTTTTGTTGTTTGATTTGTTGATTTGATCAACTTTTCTGAACTTTTGTTTTGTTCGGATTTGATTTTTGGTGATTTCTTTCTTCTCCTTTGATTCTTTGATTTTGAAGATCTTGGTTTACTTTTAGATTGAACATCATGAGAAGAAGATTCTTGTTAGATTGAACTTGTTTTAGATTAATAGTGATTGAATCTTCTGATGTTCCTACATGTTGTTTATCTTTACTTTGAATTTTCACTTCTTCCAAAACAGAATTAATTTGATCAGAAGTGTTTTGTTTTGTTTGTTTAGGTTTATATGATTTTATCTTGATTGGATGACCATTTTTAATCTTTTCTTGATCATTGTTAACAAACACGTTTATATTTTCCTTTTCTTCTTCATAATTCTTGTTTTTGACCTGAAAAGCTTTAAGTTTAGCTTTATTCTCAGGAGAATGATCATGTGTATTGAAATTGTCTGGTAAAGTGTTTGTGATAGATTCAGGCATAGGTTCATGAATGAAGCCTAATCCTACTTTCTGTTTATCTTTCCTCTCACTTACTAGTTTTTCTACAATCATTTTTGAACTCTTTACTTTAGGAAGATCCATTTGAGTAGCAGCATGTGCAATCTTCTCCTGTTCAAGATTTTTAGTCATCTTTTCCAATTGTTTAGAAACATTTTCTAATTCTTTTAGAGTTTTGTTCCATTAAGTTTGAAGAGAGATAATCTTTTGGTCTATTGTTTTATGATCAGATTTTAATTTGTTATGCATTGATTCTTCTTGTTTGAGTTTGTCACAGATTTTATATGAATATGTTCTGTAGTATTCAACATGTTCAAAGCATGATTTTATGCATAGTTTTTCTCTCACTTCAGATGGTATTTCAGGAAATTTTGGGGATGAGGTTTCAGATTTTGAAGATGAAGTGTCAACCTTTGGTTGATCAAAATGTGCCATTAGAGCTACTTCATGTGTATCCTCCTTAGGATCTGATTTGTCACTCCAATCATAGTCATCTTCTTCATTTTCACCTTCCACCTTTGGATCATTGTTTTCTGACCAATCTTCTTCCTGAATTTCTACAACAACAGATAAACTAGATGTTAAATCATTAGTAAATTGTTTAGCATATGCACTCCAATCATAACCATCTTTAATATTGACTACTAAAGCTTTCTTGGTTTCATCAGATGATTTTGTTTCATCTTAAGCTCAGGCATAGGAAGACTTTGATAAGGCTTTTGAAAAGTCTTCTGAGCTGGTTGAAACCTTTGATTGTTAGAGCTTGATTGAGCATTTCCTCCATTATTCCTTGGAGCTTTGCATTCTCTTGAGAAATGGCCATAGCTGTTACAGTTAAAACACCTAGATTTTGACTTGTCAAATCCAACAGTCTTGTTAGCACTTGGCTTGTACTTCCTGTTGACATATGAGTGTTTGTATGTCGTGTAAGCAATCATCACCATTTGCCAGTTTAACTCCATTTCTTCCACATCTTCGGGATCCATTTCAAATAAATCCTATAAAACATGATCTAATTGAATTAAATGGCCACCTTGATATACTTGAAAACTAGCCATAAATGCAGTAAATGCAGTTTTAGACTCTTCATCCTCTAATAAGATGTTTATCACATCTTTAACTTTGCTAGATTTAGCAGGGTTAGATGAAGAAGTCTCTATTTGAGCATTAGATGATTGAGACTGAGATTTAGGAGGAGTTGAGAATGAGATTGTGTTGTGTAAGCAGGGGCACTAGTAAATGATGAGTTAGTGAAAAATCCTGCTCCGACAAATAAATCTCCATCTTCTTCTTTAACTTTCTCATTTTTTGCCGTGAAAGCATTTTCAACTGTGTTTGCTCGAGAAGCAACAAACTGATACTGAGACATTGATGCTACTCTATCATTATTCCTTGAGCTTTCAACAATCTCTACTGACTCAATCTTGGAAATAAGTAGATCTAGATCTATAGGGAACTTCTCAGTATGCTTTAGTAAGGTTGCTGTTTGTTTCCATGATGAAGGTAAAGCATTGAGTAGTCTAAGATTTAGATCTTCAAGATCAGGCTTAATACCAGTTGTTGACATCTTAGTAGTAAGTTGAACAAATCTGTTCATGATCTGGTTTATAGTTTCTCCAGATAAATGTTGAAACAATTCCAATGGCCTTTTCAACTTTTGATTCTTGAGATTTTGAATCTCCTTGCCTCCTTCACATATGGTCTTTAAGGCTTTGTACATGGTATATCCAGTTTGATATCCATCAAGCTTTGCAAGAACTTCCAGATGTAGTCCTTTACACATCAAGGAGTATGCTCTAACATCATTTTTTACTCTTCTCAAATCATCTCTTTGAAGACCATCTTTAGGATAGGGTTCCTGAGAGTCTTTAGTGTATACCGACCCTTTGTCAGGTCCATCAATGATTGTTGGGATGAATGGTCCTTTTTTATGGATTTCCAAAGATTAGTGTCAATGGAATTTAAGTGATGTTTCAACCTAAGCGACCAAATTTTGAAATCAGCTCTGTTTTTAAGTTTTGGAACTCTATTTTCAGAATCTTCTGATTTCACCATTTTTATATTTTTGTTGTTTTTCTTATATTTTGAATTAAGGAAAGGAATATAAGTGTTTGAAAAAAAATTTCATTTGATGAATTCACCAAATTATCTTAAATTTGATAATTTGATGAATTCACCAAAAAAATTTTCATTTGATGAATTCACCAAAAAAATTTTCATTTGATGAATTCACCACAACAATGAACTTTTCGAACACAAATTCACCAAATTATCTTAATTTTGATGAATTCAACTGCTAATTGTGGTTCAAAACATGTTTCTGATGATGAAACACATCTGAAATCCACAAGTTTTCATTTCAATTGTCTATTAATCACAGATTCAGTAAGCTTTTTGAGTTTCAAAGTTCGACAAACTTCAAAATCACTCAAATAATAGCTACCAACAGCTCTGATACCAATTGATAGGATCAATTGAGCTAATCTGTGATGATATATGAACACAGTTCAAAGAAAAACACATACAAAGTAATCAAATTCAAACAAGATATTAACAAAATTCACAGTTTCATTAATATCAAGCAAAGACAATTACAAAGTAATAAGCAGTAGTTCGTTCACTCTCACAAAACTCTATTACTAACTAACAGTCTAAGCTATTTATAATGAAACACAAAGGAACTAACAATTACAAAAATAGTCCCTATACTATTACAAATACCAAAAAGACATATAAAGACAATATGTGAATCTTTCTAGAGTCCTAACATGTAAGATTGATATGATCCCTACAAAAGGTATACTTCTCTTCATTTTTGAATCAAAAAAACAAAAAAAAATGAAAATTAATTCATTTTCAACATTTTTAAATCTTTAATGTTTCTATCTAGGTATGGGTATAAACTTTAGGGGGAGTAATTTAAAATTTTGATGATTTTGTATGGATATTTACTTTCTTAAAACTTCAAAACAAATCATAAAGGAACTGTCTGTGTTGGTGTAGAAGTTATGCTATTGTATCTCAGCTTATGCACATTCATGAATGCATAAGAAGTCCAAGATCAGTCAATCAATGGGATACTTGTATCATCTCTCATATACAAGTCAATCCAAGCAAGAACTGATAACACCAACAACTTCATAAGACACTAGTCAATCTAAGACAGTTCTTCATAACAAGATAAAAAAATCAAAAAGAATAATATATGTGCAGAAACATTAAGTTTTGACTAAGGTCAAAATATAATGCGGGTAAGTGTATTGGTTAATGCGGATGAAGGTAACCCATGCATATAACCAATGCGGGTAAACGTTTTAACCAAGTGAAACCAATGCAGACAAGACAACTCTGCCGCATTTGTGTCAAAAATACATGAAAGTTTGATGTTAAAAACCTATGCGGACAAAAGTGTTCTACCGCATTTGTTACTGCAGAACACATTTGCATTGCCACATTTCTTTTTACTCATCCGCATTTCTTTAACACGGATATCAACACTTCATGTGTATCAAAATGAATAAATAAAGTGCTTAATCTCTTCTGTCATCATGATAAAATTCAATAAATGCGGACATCTTCATTGGTAGCCGCAAATGTTGAATTAAATAAGGATAAAGTAATTTTACTCTACCGCATTCGTAAAAGTACACAAATGCTGACTAACTTTGTTCAACCGCATTTGCTATATTAAACGAATGTTGTTAAGTTTTTACTCTTTCGCATTTAAAACTTGACCGCATTGTCCTAAAACTTGTAATTTTTGTGGAAGATATTAATTGACTATTTAAAGCCAGTTCAAAAGGTCATTTAATACTTTTCAAATTTGATAGACTTCATAGTGCGACAAGCAAAATTCACTGTTTTTCATCACCGATCATTTTCATCATTGAACCTATGTTCTAATCTCCCCTTACCACATTTGTCCTCTGTTTTGATTCTCTACAATTGTAGTATCAAACAAAAGGAGATAATCTTTGAAGTTTATGACCTAAAATGTCGGACTTTTGAACTGTAAGGAACTTAGAACCCTAGGTCAAAATAATGATGCAAAATCATACTTTGATTAAGAAATAATGATGATTTTCGACAACAATGAACAAGATAATAAAGAAGATAACAACAAACAAGTGACTTTAATCATGATTTTCAATACCTTGTTCATCGCATGAATAGAGCATAACAAAAGGATCAAAAATGAGAATACAAATGAGTTAATAAACAACAAAAGTGATCACTTCAAGCATGCATAACAAAACAACAATGATTAGTCAAGATAACATCAAGTATATGTACAAATCCTATGGA
This sequence comes from Flaveria trinervia, assembly GCA_025506515.1. Classification (NCBI taxonomy): domain Eukaryota; kingdom Viridiplantae; phylum Streptophyta; class Magnoliopsida; order Asterales; family Asteraceae; genus Flaveria; species Flaveria trinervia. The sequence continues at coordinate 35,839,878 of CM046455.1, forward strand.
ACAGTACCTATAAGCACTCAATGTTGACCATAAAAAGTCAAAATGAGAAACTTCACTTTATTCGTGTTCTACAATTTTTTGAGTACTATCAATCTTTCTAATTCATATGCCTCTAATGTAGGGTACATGGAAAATCTCACTTGGAGCAAGCTCCATAATGTCAGCGGTTATCTTGACCCTCATGTACCCGAGGCAGAAGGGCTGAGAGATATGATCAGATTTATATCCACTACCAAAGTTGCTTATGCAATCACTGTTAGACCAATCATTTGTGACAGATTCATAAGGTCTTTTTGGAGCACTACTGAGATGACAAAGATAGCTGGTGTAAGTACCCTATCTGGAATAATCATTGATCATCATACTCTGAACACCACTGAACAAACTGTGAGACAGTGTCTACAGTTTGGGGATGATTCCAACACTCTATTAGAACTAGAAGATGATGTTATTACTACTTTCTTTGCCAATATTGGATTGAGGGAGGATATGATGGCAAACAGATTGTTAAAGAATTGGTTCACTTACAATGGAGGTTCCTGATTCATCTTTACCAACATTGTCTGTCAAAGAGAAAGACTAGATGGAATGACATTCCAGTGATCACATCATCTGCTATTTGTGGTTTATGCACTAACAGGCCATTCAACATGTCTGCTTATGAGTTTAATGGTTTGGTATCAAACATTCAGGAAGGGAGAAGACATATGTTCCTGATGTATCCAAGGTTCTTGAAATGTCTCAGCAATAAAACTTTTCCTGACATTGTTCCTGAAGGACGTGTGCTTGATATTCCACATTATAATGCTAAGTCATATAAGTACATCAAGAAAAGAGATCCCAGGAACTTTTACAATCGAACCTTCTTCCATTGTTGCCCTGGATGTTCCAGCAGATAAATCTTGAAGAACAAGCACAACAAGCTCCTATTGATGAGCTTGTGCAAGAAAAAGAACAACCTACTCATGACCAACAAATTGTTGTTGAGCAAGCTTTTGAAAGGAATGAAGAACAGAGGTCTGGGTCACCCCAAGTGGATGTAGGGGGTGATCTTCACACTAGACCTTTTGTTCATGATATTGATATGGCCTCACCATTTATGCCCTCTACTATACCATCACCCCAAAGAACACTAATCCCATCACCACAAGTACAACCTATTACCACTCTACATATATCTCCAATCCTTCACTCACCCATGTCACATGTTCAAACATCTCCTCTTACTACTAAGCCTGTTGAGTTTGGTGATTCTGCCAGCTCTTTAGAGGAATCCACATCATTATCTGATGAGGAGGATCATCCAAGACAGATGCATGTTAGGCAAGTTCCTTCTGAGGCTGCTCCATCAAAAAGTTATGCTGAATTAGGATTGAACAATCCTGATGAAAAGGATGAATTAATTTCAGAATTAGTACAAAAGGTAGCCAAGGTGGAAAGGTTACTTAATAGAAGATCTAGAATCATTCCAGACAGACTTCTGGAATTGGATGAGAAAGAAAAGGAGTTGGAAGATATGAAAGAGAAGTATGAGAATGAGAAAGAAAAAGAACTACAGATTGAAAAGTTAAAGGCTGCTCTCCAACACTCAAGGGATGGAATAAGTGGTCATATTGACACTTTAGCCATCCAAACTATAGCCATGGAAGAACAAGAAGGAATGATTAAAGAACAATCTGATATTATCAGAGACTTGCAGAATATAGACACACTTAACAAGAGAGTATTTGAGTTAGAACTGGTTGTTCTTATAAAAATAGAAGCTGAAATAGAGAAAGATAAAAGAGAGAAATTAGAAGAGATAAGATCAAGGGAAAGTGATAAAGAAGATAGTTCTAAAATTTCTTGAGGGGAAAGTGGTAATAACTCCCCTCCTTCCAAAAAGATGAAGTTCTCTGGAACTGAGAAAGGTGGAGAAACTAGTGGATGTAAACATGATGAATCCAACATGGAGATGGTGGTCTATACAAGCAAATCAAAAGAAGTTCACACTGAAGAAGATGAATTCAGTTACATGATTATAGCTCTTGACTCTTTCACTACTGAAAGATATTATCATAGATGATGGCTTTTGGGAGTTTGTTGTTGATCGGGGGCAAAACCAAGAACCAATAGTGGTTATTCCTCAATCTCCTGTCCTACTTCAGAAGGAATTGAGAATTCAAATAGTGGCTACTGTATAATTAACTGATGAAAAAAAGTGTTCATTACAAGATTGTGTGAAGAGAAGCAAAAGATAGAAGAATCAACTGCTTTTTCCAAAGAAAAAGAAAAATTAGAGGCTGTAAAAGGTACCTAAAGAAACTGAAAAGGCTGAAACCTCATGTGGTCCAGGAATACAGACCTATACAAGTCAGAGGAAATGTTTATCTAAGAAGGAAAAGGGGAAGAGACCAATGACTGAAGATGAACCAGCTAAGAAACAAGAAAAAGATGACCCCTGAAGCCTTGCAGTAATTATTGAATTCTTAGAGGAGCATGAAGAGGCTGAAGCCCATTGAAAAAGAAGGTTGAATTCATTGATTTTGAAGAAGGGGAGATAGAGGGTGGCTATGTGGTAGATGAACCAATAGCTCATAAAACTCCTGTAAACGAGGAGGAGTTAGTAAGGGAGATGGTAGAGAAAGCCCAAGCTATGACTTAATGGTCAAGGTTATGTTTTTTATCAATCACAGGTATGACCTCATGAGGTGTTCAGAATGACTTATGAGGGAAAGAAGGTAGAGGAAGAAAAGTTAAACAACCTGCTGGACCCTACTTATGAGACTGAGTATGAAAAGACTCTTTCTCCCAAAGCTCCAATGTTTAAGTCATTCTCCAAGACAAAGCAGACTTCCACTCCTCAACCAATGTATCCTGGTCCCTATAGTATTACTAAAAAGGAAATAAAGGACTATCTGTCTGATCAAGGATTTACCAGAAGAAAATTGGGAAACATGAAGACAAATTCCCTAAGAGCTGCTATTCTTAGGATGATTAATGTAAAGAAGAAAGGCTAAAGAAAGTTGAAGAAGATATTTGTTAGGATCTCAGCATCTAGTTTGATCAATTAGATTGGATTTGCAGCAGAATGAGCCCACGAATTAACAAATTTTAACAAGAACACACGAAATTTATCAATGAAACAGTGTTTGTTATAGAGAGAGAATTTCTGCCAAAAGGAATATATTCAATCAATACACGCTTCGGCTGGCTTCACGCACCCCGTTACAATTAGGTCATCTTTCATTTTATAAGGGAAGCTGACGTCAGCTGATGTCACTTGACAGTGACATCTAACTATTATTTAACTACTGAAAGTTAACACAACTACTGAAGATGTCAAACAGCTGACATCTTCTTACAAAAATACCAAGTGTTAACTATCACTACAACTACTGAAAAGAAACTACTGAAACAACAACGACTGAAGAACATGCTCTTCAGTCATTTTACAAGTACTGAAATAGAAAAGAAACTACTGAAAGGAAACCATCACAACAACTAAAGAATGCTTCTTCAGCTGTTGTGACAAACTCTAAAGGCTTCAGTACTTGGACTTCTTGAACTTCAGTTGTTGTCATCAGCTAATGTCTTCAGATGTCTTCAGTCTTTGTACTTCAGCTGTTGATCTTCAGTACTTTAGTCTTCGGCTGTTGATCTTCAGACTTTGGTCTTCAGCTGTTGAAGTCTTCAGTACTTTAGTCTTCAGCTATTGATCTTCAGACTTTGGTCTTTAGCTGTTGAAGTCTTCAGTACTTTAGTCTTCAGCTGTTAATCTTCAGACTTTGGTCTTCAGCTGTTGAAGTCTTCAGTACTTTAGTCTTCAGCTGTTGATCTTCAGACTTTGTCAAACAGCTGATCAAGTCTTCAGCAGTTGTTGTGATGTCTTGTGGGACTTAAAGGTTTTTCTAATCTGGCTCATTGTTTCTTTTGGTCCAAAAAACTCCCCCTGAACCAATGCAGCCAAAACCTTTAAGCTTATTGAAGATGTCCCACTTATTATGGCAGAAAGATTGGTCTTTTTGTCTTCTAGATCAGCTTAAAAGTGACCCTTGTAAGCACAGGCCTGGGAAGAAGTCTCAATGATCTATTTGACAAAGGATGGATGGGAACTCTGTCTTGGGGAACTGGACACAGAGCTGTTACCCCATCCATGAGATCTACTTCCTAACTATGAGTCTCTAAGACTCCCTTGTATAGGCCTCAAGGAAGATTACTTGTTCCTCCATGGTAAGCTCTTTTGCTTCTCCTTCAAAGAGTGACTCTGGCCCATAATACTTAGAGAGGTATTCGACCTGCTTCCCATTTTTTAGTTCCACAGTTGTTATGACTCTATATGCGAATTCATCTGGGTGAATACCCTCTAAGAACAACTGGAGCTCATTCTTTCTAACTTCCTTAAGCCTCCTATACACTAACCCCTTTTTCACCACTTTATTCTCCAACATCTTTTGTGGGGTCAGTTTAGCTTTATAGGCTTTCTTGAAGTCATCTAGGATCTCCCAAGGTGATACTACAAAGGCCAGTGAGATCACTTCATCTACAATCTTCTTTACTTGGCCAATGTATCTCTGTGGAATATTTTTCCTTTGAATCCTATGAGACACCCTGGGATCAGGCCAAATCCTCACTCTCTCTTTTTGATATTGAAAGGTATGTCTGAGAGTGTATAATCTCTGAGCATGTTTCTTCATATTGATGATTGAAGATGTGGCAGCGTATGCTTTGTCGACTCTTCTCAACAATTCCTCATCATGTTGTTTGTGAAGCTCTTCTTCTTCTAACTTCACTTTCACAATTTGCCTTTTAGATTCAGGAGTAATTGTTGGAGGGTGACTTATGGACTTAGACAACTGTATAACAGCTGAGATTGGCAGCCTGTCTTCATCTTCATCATTATCTTCTTCTTCCTCTTCTATCCTCAGTACCCTTCTCTTCCTCTTCTGGGGTACATCATCAGCTATTAGTTTTGTGGGTAAGGGAATTGATTTAGTGGGTTGTGGTTGTGGTGGTTTTGGTGTGGGAATTTTGACAGGCTGTTCTAGCATTTTGGATATAAGTGAGGCTTTAGATTGTTTGACCAGTTCAGTCCTAATCCCAGCACCAGCTTCATTCAAGGCTTCAATGACTAGCCCTTTGGTATATACTTCAGACGAATAGATCTGGTGGTTATTGCCAAGATGCTGTCCCTGGACCATGAATTGATTTCAATCAATGATCTTCCAAGATACTTAGCTATGAACCTGATCATGATTTCCAGCCTTTCCTTTTCCACACACTGTAACTTGCCCATCTTGCTTGGATTTCTTCAATCTCCAATCTTCTAATTTCTGAGTCAAGTTTTCCAGTGTCATGACCTTGCCTAAACAGCTGATCAATGATGTTATCCATTGATCGGCTGTGTTGGTCATCAGCCTCCTTCACCATTTTCTCCAACTCCTTCTCCTTCTTTCCACTCTTCCTTTTCTTGTATGTGACATGAAAGTCTTTAGTACTTTCAGTCACTTTCTCCATTTCAGCTTCCTTCTCCTTCTCCTTCTCAGTCTCTACACCCAACTCCTTCTCATTTTCCACCTCTATCTCTTTTTCTTTCTCTTTCCCATCTTTAATCCTCTTTCATTTTGCTTTCACTGACTGAATCTCCCCCTTTTGGTTGCATTGGTTGCAAGGGTTTGATTGTCGGAAAGCCTTTTGCTCACAACTTCCTCTACCAAGGGTTGGATAACCGAGGGAAGCCTCTCATCAAGGGTTTTAATCACTATATCAGTGATAATTGGTGTGATGAGAGGTAAGGAATTTTGAAGGATAGCAGCTATTTGCTCAGGGTGGTTCTGTCCCTGAGAGATAGTGCCAGAATTAGAGGCAGGTGGCTGAGTGTTTTGGAGTGGCTCTGTGTATAAGAGACCTTCAGAGGAAGGTGCCATCTGTTGGTGTATTGGGGCAGATGGACTTCGATCCTGAGACATTTTGGCAATCAGCTCGTTGAGTCTGCTTACCTCATTCTCTAGGATGGTATTTTGGGCTAAAACATCATAGAAGAAGCCCATGTCATCATCAGTGTTTGCTGAATCACCTGACCTCCTGATAGAATCAGGATGTACATGCTCTGAGTGTAGATCAGTATCAGCATGTGCCCCTTGTTCTTGGTACTGGGGACTTCCTACCTCAGGACTATTCCTTCATTGGTAGTTGCCTCTGGTGAGGTCTTATGGATGTTACCAACTGCATCCTAATCATATGCTCAAGCAAGAGAAGTGGCAGCCTCACCAGATGTTCTAATCTCTGTTTCTACACTTGGAGATGGAACAGTGTAACCCCTGTGCTGTGGGTTATCACAAGCATTTTGATCCTCCCCCTTAATGGTTGAGGTATTCCCAGTATTAATTGGTTTCTGGGAAGGGGGTGAGGAATGCAACTGACTCAGCACTTTTGCAACTATTATGGTAGGACTTTGGGGGCGGTTGCAGTGGGGGATAGTGTAGAAGCAGTATGCACCCGGGGAGAGTGGTGCGTTTCAATGAAACCTCGTCAAATGAGGAAGGTTCCTGATGTATAGGTGCCCCGAATGTGGTTGCTGCAGGCTCCTGTTGAGAGGAAGCCTGAGCGGTTGAGGTTGGGTGAGTACTTGTAGCTACTGGGGGATTATGGCCAATAGACATATCCTGCGATTGTGTTGCAGGGACATCCTCAGGGGACTCATTTCCTTGAGTAGCCATTTTGGGATTCTTGTGTTTGGGTTTGGTGGGGACTTTGGATTTGGAGGTGGTGGCTGTGGGTTCCAGCTGCGTGGGTTTTCGCAGTTGGCAGCCTGTTTGAGTGACTAGTCTGAGTTGTGCCTGGAGTATACCTCAGGCAATACAGCCATGGCAGGGACTCCAAGGGCAACAAGTCCCTCAGCTTTCAGCTGATTCTCTATAATGGCCATTATGAACCGTGGATATAATATCCATTGGTTAGCAATAGGTTTTGAGACCATATCCTTAAGTTCAAGAAATATTATTGAAGAAAAATTTAGGTTTTGTTGCTCAAGGATAGAGAAGAATACCTGCTGCCACCTGGTTGACATTTGATCCCAAGAAGAAGTCTTGGGGCTAGGCAAACATTCACCATATGAAAAATAAGGTGTTTTGCATCATGGAAATGCTTCTTTAGGAAGGTAGAAGCGTTGAGGTTACCCTGGTATCCATGGTGGGCAAAGGATAGATCAGTGGTGCCCTTTGAATATCCAGCGGGGAAGGTGGCATCATCCAGTTGTAGTGTTTGGCGAAGGATTGCCGGAGTGATGACCACCATACGGTACTTGATGAACGACTGGAGAGACTCAGTGTCATACTCCCCAGTGGTAAGGGTGACGTTCGTCCGGAACTGATTTAGAGATTCGGCATAAATGGTAGGATTGATAAGGAAGGCCGTTTTGTATGGAGAATGGACTATTAGATCAATGGCAGTATCAAACTTCGTCCACAAGGGTGATTTGGTAAGGTAGGCAACACAGTTGTGTCTTGGTTTCAGCTACATGGTCGCCATTAATGTGAGAGAAGGTTTGGAGTTTTTGAACGTTAGGTTTGAGATAATGAAGCTCTGTAGGATTAGGTATTTATAGGGTATGGGTTATAAAACAATTGAAGGGTTTGGTGTTAGTCATCAGTAGTTTTAAACGACTGATGACATGGTATTAACCTTCAGAGGTTGAAACAACTGAAGTCTTGGTTTTAGGCATCAGCAGTTTATAAAACTACTAAAAACCATGGTTTTGGCTTAAGATGTTGGAAACAACTGAGGACTTGGTGTAAGTCATCAGTAGTTGTGAAACTACTGAAGACATGGTTTTGTCATCAGTTGTTGTAAACGACTAAAGACTTGGTGTTAGTCATCAGTAGTTGTGAAACTACCGAAGACATGGTTTTGTCATCTGTTGTTGTAAACGACTGAAGACTTGGTGTTAGTTATCAGTAGTTGTGAAACTACTGAAGACATGGTTTTGTCATCAGTTGTTGTAAACTGAAGACTTGGTGTTAGTCATCAGTAGTTATGAAACTACTGAAGACATTGGTTTTGCTTTAGTTGTTTAAGATGAAACAACAGTTGTAAACGACTGAGAGAAAACTCCCATCAGTAGTTTTCATCAATTCTTAGCTTTTCAGCTATTTCATACTGTCCTCAACACTTACTCATCAGACTTTTTAGCTGTTTTTAGTATTTCATAGGACATCAGTACTTATCTGTTTTTACTGACATCTGACATGATCAGTGATCTCAAGTTTGATGGACTAGAGTGTAACGCAGCGGAATAAGATCAAGAATTAGACAAATTATAGCAAGAATTTGATATTCGTATGCATTAAGAACAAATACGGTTGTAACGAGAGAATATATTTCTGTGAAAAGGAATGTTTCAATTATATCAAATGTTTCTGCTCAATCATTCACCGATTACAATTAGGTTGACACTCCTCATATAGAGTGCAATCACTGCTGAAACGGGATAGTGACATCTGGCAGATTTAACAAATAAAGTACTTGAGTACTGAGAAGTTACTTAAGCTCCAGTAGTTTTAAAAACTTTTGAAGGGAGGATAACTTCAGTAGTTATATATGACAATAATAAACTAATGATCATCAGTACTTGTGAGCTGAGATCATTAGTAGTTGTCACTTATTCTAGCTGCAGCATACCAAGCCTTAGCACTAGGTTTTGGAAAGTTGTGCTATCCAAGGGCTTAGTGAAAATGTCTGCAAGCTCATTAGCACTAGAAACAAATTTTGGATCAATCAGACCTTTTTCTAAACAATCTCTAATAAAATGGTGTCTGATTTCAATATGTTTAGTCCTAGAGTGCTGGACAGGATTCTTGACAATACAAAGAGCTGAAGAGCTGTCCATTAACAATGGGGTCTTAGTCTCTGTTATGCCATAATCCAATAATTGGTTTTGAAGCCAGAGTACCTGAGATGTACAGCTTGCAGCAGCAATGTACTCTGCTTCAGCAGTTGATGTAGCAACTGAGGTCTGCTTCTTACTCTGCCAAAAATCAAGCAGTTGCCTAAGAATTGGCATCCTCCAGAAGTGGACTTCTTGTCAACTTACACCCTGCATAGTCACTGTCAGAAAAAGCAACTAATTTACCAGAATGTCTAGTAGAATACCATAAACCTAGAGATGGAGTGCCTTGCAGATATCTAAAGATCCTCTTGATTGCAATCAAATGAGACTCCTTAGGTGCAGCCTGAAATCTAGCACAAATACATGTAGCAAACATAATATCTGGTCAAGAAGCTATTAAGTACATCAAGGACCCAATCATATATCTGTAAAGTGTTTCATCAACCACTTTACCTTTCTGATCTGTATCCAGTTGTGTGGTGTTACACATGGGAGTAGAACAGGGCTTACAGTTTTGTAAATCAAACTTTTCCAAAAGATCTTTTGTGTATTTGGACTGATGAATGAAAATTCCATCAGCCTTTTTTTAATTTGCAAACCCAGAAAGAACTGTAATTCTCCCATGGCACTCATTTCAAACTTCTGTTGCATCAACTTTGTAAAGGCATCACACAACTGTGGATCAGAGGATGCAAAAATAATATCATCTACATAAATTTGAACAAGTAGATTATGCTGCCCAGCTTTCTTAATGAATAAAGTCTTATCTATGGAGCCTCTAGTCAAATTATTTTCCAGAAGAATGTTTGATAATGTCTCATACCAGGCTCTAGGAGCTTGTTTCAACCCATAGAGAGCCTTATCAAGCTTATACACCCAATTAGGATGTTTATTGTCCTCAAAACCTGGTGGTTGACATACATAAACCTCTTCTTTAATTTTCCCATACAAAAATGCACTTTTGACATCCATTTGAAAAACTTTAAGGTTGTGATAAGCAGCATAAGCTAAAAACAATCAAATTGCTTTCAGTCTGGCTACAGGGGCAAAAGGTTTCATTATAATCAATACCTTCCTCTTGTGAAAACCCCTGTACAACCAGTCTGGCCTTGTTCTTAACAATAAGCCCATTTTCATCAGTTTTGTTCCTAAACACCCATTTAGTGCCTATTGCACACTTACCTGGAGGTAGAGGAACCAGTTCCCACACTTGCTGTTTCTTGACTGAAGAAGCTCAAGCTGCATGGCTTCAACCTATCCATTGTCCCTTAAAGCAATGTGATAGTTCTTTGGCTCTTGCTGACTAATGAAGAGAGCATAGAAGCAGAAATTTGACAATTGACTTCTTGTTGACACGCTAGCATTGATATCACCAATGATTTGAGACATAGGGTGATTCTTCAGATCTTGGTACACAATATGATCTGTGCAGTGTTTGTAGCAGGCTCAGCAGCAACAGATGGTGATGGTGAAGCATTTCCTTGAAACCAATCAGTAGATAGTAATTCAAAGGAAGTTGAAGTTCTAGAAATCTGATCAGCATTTGTTGTGGATTGTGCTACTGGAGCTACAGGAACATCAGGTCTAGCTGAATCAGGCAGTTGATCACTAAACTTGAAAAGGTGATTACTGATATCATCATCATCATCAGTAACACCAGATGGATGACTAGCTACAGAAGATGATGGATTCATATGATTTGCAACAACAGGCGGTTGATAAGGAACATATTGCAGAATGTCCAGATCAAACAACTCCACAGGGTTTTGTGGAATTGTATCCTTAGGGGATTCATTGAACTTTACATGCAAGGTTTCTTCAACTATCTTTGTCCGATAGTTGAATACTCTGTAAGCCTTGCAAGTGGATGAATACCCAACAAAATACCCTGCATCCACCTTAGGATCAAACTTTTGGAGTTGATCCTTTGTGTTGAGCATGTAACTGGGACACCCAAATGCTCTAAAGAATGAAATCAAAGGTGCTAAATGATGTAAAACTTCATAAGGATTTTTCATCAACCTCTGATTTACTAAGGCTCTATTCTGTACATAGCAGGCTGTATTGACAGCTTCAGCCCAAAAGGTCAGTGCCAGACCAGAATCAGCCAACATGGACCTTGCAGCTTCAATGAGGGTCCTGTTCCACTACTCCATTTTGCTCTGGAGTCCTTGGGATGCTATACTGCCTCTTGATTCCCTTTGACAAGTAAAACTCATCAAGGGTGTGGTTTCTGAATTCAGTACCATTGTCACTCCTCACACACTTAACTGGTAGGGAATACTGCTTCTCAACGTGTAACACAAGTTCATAATGGACTGAGCAGCCTCATCCTTTGAATGCAAGAAGAAAGTCCATACATATCTAGAGTAATCATCCACAATTACCAGACAATATTTCTTCTTCGCCATACTCATTACCTTCACAGGACCAAAAAGATCCATGTGCAGTAGTTGTAAGCAGGCATTAGACTTGGATTCTTCTATGGTGGGAATGAAACTTTATGTTGTTTCCCTTTTAAGCATGCAGTGCAGATTTCATCACAATTGAACTCCTTTATTGGAAGACCTCTCACTAAACTCTTGTGGATCAGCTGATTCATGTTTTTGAGATTAACATGACCCAGCCTTCTATGCCACAGTTTAGATTCTTGGAGAGAGGCCTTGGAGAACAAGCATGGACGGCCTTTTAACTCAATTTCTTTGACCAATCCAAGGCATATACTCTTCCTATCATGTTGGCCTTCAAGAGAGTATTATCATCCAGTACTTTGTCAATCAGGCTCAGAACCTTGGAAGACAGAATCCTACAGTTCTGGCTTGTGAAAAGGGCAACATGTCCTTTGTCACACATCTGACTGACACTCAACAGATTGTATTTGAGATTCTCCACATGGTTGACATCATCAAATCTAATATCTCCATTAGACACAAATCCATTTCCAATGATGTAACCTTTAGCATCATTTCCAAATGAGACAAATCCCTTCTTTCCTTGAGAGTAATCATGAAGAAGGGAGCTGCTCCCAGTCATGTGCATGGATCCTCCACTGTCCACATACCAGATGCTTCTTTGGCATGCTGAAGAACCCTGCAAAATCATAAGAAACTAGTTAGCTTGGAGACCTAAACTTTTTGGTTTTGGGACTGACTTTATTAACAGATTTAACCATAGCTGCTTTCTCATGATTAACAGCTGATGAAGATGAAGATGGTGCTGAAATAGATTTGGACCTGGAATTCCTTTTCAGTGGTTTGATCACAGAGGCTTCAAGTTTTTAACTCTCCCCAACAGATGCTGAACCATCATAACAAGCTGTGTCGGATTGAAGCTCGAGCTTTCAGTTCATTTGACACTAGAGAGTGTTTTTGATGAGTTCCTTTGACCCACCATTTCCTCCTTCTTAGATTTCACAGACTTAGTCTTATGTTTATCATGAGGAACAATATCAGTTGTCTTCTGATAAACCGCATCCTTCTTAGTGGATTTGGGTAAGGCCTTGGGTTTATCAGGTTGAGATGATTGTGGTACAAACTTGGTCTCAAACTCAGTTTTCATTTTATTTATTTCTAGTTTAATGAGCTCATCCCTTTGGAGTTTTAAACCCTTTTTGTACCAACATTCATCAGATAGATGATTGAATTTACCACAAATTTCACATGGTTTATTCTTCATCTTAGACATCTCTAATGCTGAAGTGGAAACTACTGAAGGTGTGATCTTCAGTGCATTCTCCTATCAGTACTAGGTACTAAAGGATTATAACAGCTGAAGACTGGTAATTCAACTGTTTTCCATCCGTCCTAATAGACCGTTTGATGGATTCCTCCGCAGTTGTTAGTCCTGTGTTTCAACTGATTTGAAATGATTTTCAGATGTTGGGTCTCTTTCAGTACTTGGGTTACATTGAGGAACAACATCTGAAGTACTCAGCTTCATATGAGTCTCAGTAGTTAGACCATCAGTCAATTTATTTGCTGAGATCTTAACACTGGTTTCATTCTCTGATCTTTGATTATCATTGGAGAATGATTCACAGGATAATGGTTTGGAGATTGCTTTCACTTTCAGACTTAACTATGGAGTTAGGAGTAAAGTCTATTGGTGGAGCAGTATGGTTGTAACAATACCAAACTTCACATTTGAAGAAGTTTGCTTGCTAAGAAGCATTTCAAATCCCTTGCATGATGAGACCCAGTGGTCACACTCAACTTGGGTCACTGCAAGTTTTTCTTTGAGACTCCTGTGGTCTTCCAGAATAACCTCTAGCTTGGCCTTTTCATCATTTAATTGGCATTTAAGCTTATAACTCTCATCACTTTTAGTGTTAAGAGCAGACTCATACTCAGCTTTTCTTTTGGAAATGGTTTTCTCAAACTCGAGTTTTTGATTTATTAATGCTACATTTGCCTCTCTAATAGAGACAAAGCAGCTATGCATGATTCAGAACATAACTTGGCTTTAGCCTCTGAAGATACCTGAGTTACCTGTGAAGATGATGCATTTGAGCAGGAACCCTCAGTAGACTCCAGGGCCATGAGAGCAAGATTTCCAAAAGGGTGTTCACCACCATGTTGACTAGCACCAGCATAGTATTGCTCAATGTGACCAGACAAGTTATCAGGTAAGCTACTCCAGTCAACGACTCCAGGTGTGAAGAAGCTGTGATGAGGTTGTGATTGAGATGGAGATGGTTGAGGTTCTGGTAGTGCATGAGGTTGTGGTACTATAGGAGCTTGAACTTGATTTTACTGTGGCATATAATAGCGGGGATAAGGATATGGCATTTGACCCTGAGGAACAAAATATGCAGGAGATTGAGGGTGTGATGAATGACTAGAACGAGCAAAATGTTGCCCTTTGGATTGTGAATTGTTATTTGGAAAAGTCAAAAAGGGTGTAGAGGTGTTAGATCCAGTTGATCTACACTCTCTTGCAAATTGTCCAAGCCTGTGGCATTTGTGACACTTCAACTTGCTCTTGTCAAAACCGACTTTGGTTTTGTCAGAGAGTCCAGGAAATTTCCTGCCAGTTCTCTTGTAGAATTTCTGAGATCTGATATTGATCAAGGCCATTTGGCTCAAAATATCCATGTCTTCTAAATCACCATCAGCAATGCCCTTCAAATCATCCATGATAAAGCATAGATTGTCACTATTATTACCAGAATGACAATCAACACTCACAAAGGCATGATTAGAATTGTTTGAGGTGAAATCAATATGCTCATCATAGTGGCATTCTGATCCTGCATACTCTGACTCATGACTTACCAAGGCAGTGTTACCTGGCACAAAGTCATCATGAGCTTTCCAGATGATGACAGTTTTCATTTCTGTTCTATCTCTCTCTCAAATGTGAGCAATTTCCCATGGTGTTGGGTGAGAGATAGTTTGTCCAAATTTGCACTGGAGCGTAGGACAATAGTATATGTGTCCCATCTCTCAGGCAGTGATCTGAGAAATCTGTTATTCATCTGGCTATTGGTGTATTCATTTTTGACCATTTTTAATTCAGAGATCAAACAAGAGAACCGCTCAAACAATTGAGTCAGTGTCTCACCCTTCTTATGAGAGAATGTCTCATATTGTTGGGCAAGGATTTCTCTATTATTTGCCAAGACCTCATCTGTTCCTCCAAATTGTTCTTTCAAGGCATTCCAGAGGTCATGGGCAGTTTCATAATGCGTTAGCCCAGAATAGATTTAATTGGGTAGTGCCATGGCCAGAATTCCATGGGCTTTTGCATCAATCTCAAACAATTTCTTATCCTCATCAGATTATTGCTCCCTCCTCCTCGGAACTATTTGATTGGTTTCCGGGTTATTCACCATAGGCTTGTGTGGACCATGTACCACTGATCTCCAACAAGCTGAGTTGTTAACAGACAGGTGATGGCGCATTCGTTGTTGCCATATGTTATACTCACTCCTAACCAGCATTGGAGGCTTGGTTGAGGAACTAGTATTGTGAGGATCATTGGAAGGAGTAGTCATTTTAGGTCCAAATACAATTTAATTCAAGCTTTTAAAAGATTTTACACAGACCACAACCGACTCAATGAAAACCAAGAATAAATCTCAGGATGAATGGCCAAAAACATAGAAAATTCAATCTCTATAACCGTTTCTTGCAAAAATACTAATTCAATCAAACTTGGATCTTGGATAGCAGTTTCAATGATCAATTATTAGATCGATCAATGATTAACCTGCTCTGATACCATTTGACAGGATCAGTAATCTCAAATTTGATGGATTAGAGTGTAACGCAGCGGAACAAGATCAAGAATTAGACAAATTATAGCAAGAATTTGATATTCGTATGCATTAAGAACAAATACGATTGTAACGAGAGAATATATTTCTATGAAAAGGAATGTTTCAATTATATCAAATGTTTCTGCTCAATCATTCACCGATTACAATTCGGTTGACACTCCTTATATAGAGTGCAATCACTACTGATATCACGCGATAGTGACATCTGGCAGATTTATTACAAAAATAACTAACACTTAACAAACTACTGAAATGTTCACAACTACGGAGAACATATCAGAGAGTGCTAAGTACAAAATATAAAACTACTGATGCTAAACTACTGAAACTAAACTACTGATTACAAAACTACTGAAAAGAGAAAATATAAAACTACTCAAAGAAACCCGTCACAACTACTGAAGAAGACCACTTCAGCTATTGTGACAACGTCTGATACTTGGTCTTCAGTACTTGTCTTCAGCACTTGTCTTCAGACTTTTTCTTAAGCACTTGTGTCTTCAGACTTTGTCTTCAGCATTTGTCTTCAGACTTTGTCTTCAGCACTTGTGTCTTCAGACTTTGTCTTCAGCACTTGTGTCTTCAGACTTGTCTTCAGCACTTGTGTCTTCAGACTGTCTTCAGCACTTGTGTCTTCAGACTTTGTCTTCAGCACTTGTGTCTTTAGACTTTGTCTTCAGCACTTGTGTCTTCAGACTTTGTCTTCAGCACTTGTGTCTTCAGACTTTTTCTTCAGCACTTGTGTCTTCAGACTTTGTCTTCAGCACTTGTGTCTTCAGACTTTGTCTTCAGCACTTGTGTCTTCAGACTGTCTTCAGCTCTTGTGTCTTCAGACTGTCTTTAGCACTTGTGTTTTCAGACTTTGTCTTCAGTACTTGTGACGTCTGTGGGACTTAAGGTTTTTCTGATCCGGCTCATTGGTTCTTTTGGTCCAACAACATCAGTAGTTATAACTGCATGAGTTTCTTTTAAGAGAATCAGTACATATTTGTGAGATGTTTACTAATGATCACCGGTACTTGTTTACTGAGATCATCAGTAGTTGTCACTTATTCTAGCTGTAGCATACCAAGCCTTAACACTAGATTTTGGAAAGTTGAACTATCCAAAGGCTTAGTAAAAGTGTTTGCAAGCTCATCAGCACTAGGCACAAACTTTGGATCAATCAGACCTTTTTCAAAACAGTCCCTAATAAAATGGTGTCTGATCTCTATATGTTTGGTCCTAGAATGCTGGACAGGATTCTTGACAATGCAAAGAGCTGAAGCACTGTCCATTAATAATGGAGTCTTAGTCTCTGTAATGCCATAATCCAAAAGTTGGTTCTGAAGCAAGAGTACCTGAGATGTACAACTTGCAGCAACAATATACTCTGCTTCAGCAGTGGATGTAGCAACAGATGTTTGTTTCTTACTCTTCCAAGAAATCAAACAGTTGCCTAGGAATTGACAGCCACCAAAAGTTGACTTTCTGGTTAACTTACACCCTACATAGTCACTATCAGAAAAAGCAACTAATTTGCAAGAGTATCGAGTGGAATACCATAACCTAGAGATTGTGTACCTTGCAGATATCTAAAGATCCTCTTGACTGAAATCAAATGAGACTCTTTAGGAGCAGCCTGAAATCTAGCACAAACACAAGTTGCAAACATTATTTCTGGTCTAGAAGCTGTTAAGTACATCAAGGACCCAATCATACATCTGTAAAGTGTTTCATGAACAGCTTACCTTTCTGATCTGCATCCTGTTGAGTGGTGTGGCACATGGGAGTAGAACAGGGCTTACAGGTTTGTAAATCAAACTTATTCAAAAGATCTTTTGTATATTTAGACTGATGAATGAAAGTCCCATCAGCCTTTTGTTTGATTTGCAATCCTAGAAAGAACTGTAATTCTCCCATTGCACTCATTTCAAACTTTTTTTGCATTTAATTGGTAAAATCATCACACAACTGGGGATCAGAGGATGCAAAAATAATATCATCAACATAAATTTGAACAAGTAGCTTATGCTGATCCACCTTCTTAATGAACAAAGTTTTATCTATGGAGCCTCTAGTGAAATTATTTTCAAGAAGAAAATTTGATAATGTCTCATACTAGGCTCTAGGAGCTTATTTCAACCCATAAAGAGCCTTATCAAGCTTGTATACCCAATCTGGATGTTTATTATCCTCAAAACCTAGTGGTTGACACACATAACCTCTTCTTTTATTTTACCATATAAAAATGCACTTTTAACATCGATTTGAAAAACTTTAAGATTGTGGAATACAGCGTAGGCTAAGAACAATCTAATTGCCTCCAATCTAGCTACAGGAGCAAAGGTTTCATCATAATCAATACCTTCTTCCTGTGTAAACCCCTGAACAACTAGTCTGGCCTTGTTCTTAACAATAAGCCCATTTTCATCTGTTTTATTCCTAAACACCCATTTAGTGCCTATTGCACACTTACCTGGGGGTAGAGGAACCAGTACCCACACTTGCTGCTTGTTGAACTGAAGTAGCTCAAGGTGCATGGCTTCAACCTATCCATTGTCCCTTAAAGCAATGTGATAGTTCTTGGCTCTTGCTGACTAATGAAGAGAGCATAGAAGCAGAAATTGGACAATTGACTTCTTGTTGAAACTCCAGCATTGATATCACCAATGATTTGAGACATTGGGTGATTCTTCAGCTCTTGATAAACAATGAGATCTGTGCAAGTGTTTGTAGGACCTTCAGCAGCAGCAGATGGTGATGCAGACTCTTGAAACCAAGAATGAGATGGCAAATCAAAAGATGTAGAGAAATCAGAGATCTCATCAGCATTTGTTGTGGATGGAACTGCTGAAGCTACAGAAACATCAAGTTTAGTGTACTCAGGCAGTTGATCACTAAACTTGAATAGGTGAGTATTGATATTTCATCATCATCAATACCACCAGGTGGAGAACTATTGGCAGGAGCAACAGCTGAAGCCTGATAAGGAACATATTGCAGTATGTCCAAATCAAATAACTCCACAGGGTTTTGTGGAATCTTGTCCTTGGAGATTCATTAAACTTCACATGCAGAGACTCTTCAACTATCTTTGTTCTGTAGTTGAAGACTCTGTATGCCTTGCAAGTAGATGAATAACCAACAAAATACCCTGCATCCACCTTAGGATCAAATTCGTGGAGTTGATCCTTTGTGTTGAGAATGAAACAAGGACACCCAAAGGCTCTGAAAAATGAAATTAGAGGAGCCAAATGATGTAGAACTTCATATGGAGTCTTCATCAACCTCTGATTTACTAAGGCTCTATTCTGCACATAGTAAGCTGTGTTAACAGCTTCAGCCCAAAAGGTCAGTGGCAAACCAGAGTCAGCCAACATGGACCTTGCAGCTTCAATTCGGGTCCTATTCTTTCTCTCTACTACTCCATTTTGTTCTGGAGTCCTTGGGATGCTAAACTGCCTCTTGATTCCCTTTGAGAGATAAAAATCATCAAATGTATGGTTTCTAAATTATGTTCCATTATCACTTCTCATACACTTGGCAGATAGGGAATACTGCTTCTCAACATACAACACAAAGTTTATAATCGTCTGAGCAGCCTCATCCTTTGAATTCAAGAAGAAAGTCCATACAAATCTGGAGTAATCATCCATAATTACCAGACAGTATTTCTTCTTTGCCATACTCATTACTCTCACAGGACCAAAGATATCCATGTGTAGTAATTGCAAGCAGGCAATGGACTTAGGTTCTTCAATAGGAGGGAATGAGACTTTGTGTTGTTTTCCTTTCAAACAAGCAGTGAAGTTGTCTTCACATCTGAACTCCTTCATAGGCAATCCCCTTACTAAACCATGATGTATCAGCTGATCAATTAGATTGGATTTCCAGTGGAATGAGCCCACGAATTAACAAATTTAAACAAGAACACACGAAATTTATCAATGAAACAGTGTTTGTTATAGAGAAAGAATTTCTGCCAAAAGGAATATATTCAATCAATACACGCTTCGGCTGGCTTCACGCACCCCGTTACAATTAGGTCATCTTTCCTTTTATAAGGAAAACTGACGTCAACTGATGTCACTTGACAGTGACATCTAACTGTTATTTAACTACTGAAAGTTAACACAACTACTAAAGATGTGAAACAGCTAACATCTTCATACAAAAATTCCAAGTGTTAACTATCACTACAACTACTGAAAAGAAACTACTGAAACAACAACGACTGAAGAACATGCTTTTCAGTCGTTTACAAGTACATGCTTTCTTGATATCTTCTTTAGTAGTTTTCCCACCCTTTCTGCTGGCAGTTTTCTTTCCTTTAGTACATGTAGTAGTTTGGGTTTGTTCTCCAGGTGTTATGACTTGCTCTTTAGTACTTTCAGTACTTTGTGAAATACCACCTGGAGTGATCAACCTTTTGATCATGTGAGTGTCAGCATTTGAACCATCAACATCAGCTGATAGGTTTTGGGAGGAATTAATGTTGACTCCAACCTCTGATGGTGCTGTATCAGATAGTAGATCACATGATGAAAGGATTGGTTATTGCTTTCTCCATCTATAGGAGGAGCAGTGTGATTATAACCAATGCCAAACTTCACATTGGAAGCAGACTGCTTACTGAGAAGCATTTCAAAACCCTTGCAGGAATGTACCCATCGATCACACTCTACCTGGGTAGCTGCAAGTGTTTCTTTGAGGTCTCTGTACTTCTCTAGAAGTACCTCTTCCCTAGCCTTATCATCAGTGATTTGGCATTTAAGTTTGTAAATCTCATCATTCTTATCATTAAGCACAGACTCAAATTTAGCTTTTCTATTGGATATTATTTGTTCTTGCTCAATGTTCTTGTTAATTAAAGCTACATTTGCTTCTCTAATAGATGCAAATGCGGCTATGCATGTTTCAGAACATAGCTTGGCTTTGGCATCAGAGGATACCTGTGATACCTGTGGTGTGGAGGCATTAGAGGATGAGGTATCAGCAGACTCCAGGGCCATAAGAGCAAGGTTTCCAAAAGGATTGTCACCACCATGTTGACCAGCACCAGAAAACAGTTGTTCACGACCAGACATATCATCTGGTAAACTGCTCCAGTCAACAACTCCTGGGGTGAAAAAGTTATGTTGTTGAGGTTGAGATTGTTGATAAGATTGGGAAGGTTGAGGCTCAGGAAGAGCAAGTGGTTGTTGAGCAATGGGTACTTGAATTTGACTGGTTTGTGGCATGTAATAGCAGGGATATGGATATGGCATTGGACCCTGAGGGACAAAATATGCAGGATATAGAGGTTGTGAATGATGACCAGAACTAGCAGGATGTTGCCCTCTGTTTTGTTGAATATTACTTGGAAAATTCACAAAGGGTGCAGAGGAGTTAGATCCAGATGATCTACACTCTCTTGCAAAGTGCCCAAGCCTGTGGCATTTGTGACACCTCAACTTACTCTTGTCAAAACCAACTTTGGTTTTGCCAGAGAGTCCAGGGAATTTCCTACTAGTTCTCTTGTAGAACTTCTGAGATCTGATATTAATCAAGGCCATTTGGCTCAGAATATCCATCTCTTCTAAGTCATCATCAGCTATACCTTTCAAATCATCCATAATGAAGCACAAATTGTCACTATTACAGCCTGACTGACCATCAGTACTCACAAATGCATGATCAGAACTGTTTGAAAAGAAATCTATATGCACATCATAATTACTTTCTGATGAAGCATATCCGACTCATGACCGACCAAGGCAGTGTTCCCTGGTACAAAGTCTTCAGTGAGCTTTCCTGATGATGCCAGTTTCCTTTTCTGCTCTATCTCTCTTTCAAATGTAAGCAGTTTCCCATGAAGTTGGGTGAGAGATAGGCTATCCAGATTTGCATTAGAGTGTAGGACAATTGTATATGTGTCCCATCTCTCAGGCAGTGATCTGAGGAATCTGTGGTTCATCGGCTATTAGTGTATTCATGTTTGACCATTTTCAGCTCAGAGATCAAACATGAAAAATGCTCAAACTGTTGAGTCAGAGTCTTACCCTTCCTATGAGCAAATGTCTCATATTGTTGGGAAAGTATTTCCCTATTGTTTGCTAAGACCTCATCAGTACCACCAAATTGTTCTTTCAGTGCCTTCCAGAGGACATGAGTAGTTTCATGATGCATAAGCCTAGAATAGATTTCATTAGGCAGTTCCATGGCCAAAATTCCATGAGCTTTAGCATCAATCTCAAATAGTTTTCGATCCTCATCAGAGTATTGTTCCTTTTTCTTTGGAACCATTTGGTTGGTTTCCGGATTGTTCACCATAGGCTTATGTGGACCATGTACCACAGATGTCCAACAACCTGAACTGTTAACAGACAGGTGATGGAGCATTCTTCGTTGCCATATGTTATACTCAGTCCTAACCAGCATCGGAGGCTTGGTTGAGGAACCAGTATTGTGAGGGTCATTAGAAGGAGTAGTCATATTCAGAATTTAGACAAATTCAAGGTAAACAAAGTAAATCCAGCTCAAAACCACTTAGAACCTCAAACAAAATGGCCAGAAGCAACAGAAACTCAATCTCTATAACCGATTCTTGCAAATTTGCTAATTCGATCAAACGTAGATAGCAAAAGAACAGTTTCAATGATCAATTATTAAATCGATCAATGGTTAACCTGGTCTGATACCATTTGTTAGGATCTCAGCATCTAGTTTGATCAATTAGATTGGATTTGCAGTGGAATGAGCCCACGAATTAGCAAATTTAAACAAGAACACACGAAATTTATCAATGAAACAGTGTTTGTTATAGAGAGAGAATTTCTGCCAAAAGGAATATATTAAATAAATACACACTTCAGTTGGCTTCACGCACCCCGTTACAATTAGGTCATCTTTCCTTTTATAAGGGAAGCTGACGTCAGCTGATGTCACTTGACAGTGACATCTAACTGTTATTTAACTACTGAAAGTTAACATAACTACTGAAGATGTCAAACAGCTGACATCTTCTTACAAAAATACCAAGTGTTAACTATCACTACAACTACTGAAAAGAAACTAGTGAAACAACAACGACTGAAGAACACGCTCTTCAGTCGTTTTACAAGTACTGAAATAGAAAAGAAAACTACTGAAAGGAAACCATCACCACAACTGAAGAATGCTTCTTCAGCTCTTGTGACAAACTCTAAAGGCTTCAGTACTTGGACTTCTTGAACTTCAGTTGTTGTCATCAGCTAATGTCTTCAGATGTTGTCTTTAGTCTTTGTACTTCAGCTATTGATCTTCAGTACTTTAGTCTTCAGCTATCGATCTTTAGACTTTGGTCTTCAGCTGTTGAAGTCTTCAGTACTTTAGTCTTCAGTTGTTGATCTTCAAACTTTGGTCTTCAGCTGTTGAAGTCCTCCGTACTTTAGTCTTCAGCTGTTGATCTTCAAACTTTGGTCTTCAGCTATTGAAGTCTTTAGTACTTTAGTCTTTAGGTGTTGATCTTCAGACTTTGTCAAACAGCTGATTAAGTCTTCAGCAGTTGTTGTGATGTCTTGTGGGACTTAAAGGTTTTTTTGATCTGCCTCATTGGTTCTTTTGGTCCAACAAGAATCCAGAGTGGTTTGCTGAGCCTCTCAATTGAAACTTCAAGAAGGACTCACCACTACTGAGACGATTAGATGTGTGTCTACTACAAATGGCAAAACAGATCGGAAGATAATTTCCTCGAAGTATGACAGTGACTGGAACATGTTCATGATCAAGAGGATTTCAGGTTTAGTTCAATTCTTTACGAATTACTTTGCTCTGGTGAACTCCCTAGAAATCCATGATCTAAAAGAACTAGCCAATCTTGAGTTGATCAATCACAAGGCTATGTTTAGAGGTTATGAGTTTGAAGACATTCTCAGGATGTTTATAAGAACAGACAACTTCAAATCTCTCAAGGCTATCTGCATGAGAAAAGATAGATACTTTGTCAACCACTTGAAGAGAAAGAGAACAAAACCACCTAAAGAAGTGCTGTTCCTTGAGCTGAAGGTGAAGCCTACTGAATCTTTGAATAGAAAGATGGTAGCTAAAACTCATTCCTCCAAAAGAATCTCAAATGTCTATTATAATGAAAAGACATATGACTTGGTGATTGAAAGAATATGGGGAGGAAAAGAAGGAGCTGAAATTAGTTTGTTTAGTGGATACGAGGTAAGATTGTTAGATGAATCCTATATCCACTACATATACACAAGGAATTTCAAAGAAATAAAGAATAAAATGGGATAAGAAGATATGCATTTCTTTCTAAAATGTATAAAGATTTTGAAAATGGCATTTGATAGAATCAATGTCAAGAGGGAGAAGAGGAAGAAGAAGAAGACTCCTCTACAATTGGGGAATATTGTGAAGTTAGAGGTGGATGTGGATGGAGCATTGTTAATTCATAGAGATGGGGTGTCCACTATGTCAATATGGGAACCCATTTCTCTAAAGAAGCTGCCTTTAGAAGTCATTTACACTATGAGCTAGATGAAGATCCATGTGCTGAACAGAGAGAAGATGTCTGATGCAAATGACTTAGACAACATGACAAAGGCCATTCTAGAATCATCTCAAGTAGAACGTCTTATCCTTTCTCATGCTGCTCAAGACCCAGCAGAATCTTCTCAACCTCAACCACCATCAAACCCTTGAAGTACATAGGTTGTATAATCCTTAAGGGGAGTATTGTTGGAACCTTAAAGGATCATACATGCCAATTCCATTAGTGGGTTGATGGTTGTTCTGCTATAAACTCCCAAAGTCCAAGAACCAATGCGGATGAAGAATCTACAACAAGAAAAGAAGACAAGTGTCAGCTACCCGCATTTGCATATGCGGATGACCAAAGAACAAATAACGATAAGTGTTTGTTCTTCCGCATTTAAAAATACGGATATCCGAACAAATGCTAACAAGTACTTTGTACATTCACATTTACTAATGCGGATGTTCAATAGCAAATGCGCATAAGTGTTTGTTCATCCGTATTTGTTAGTGTTGATGACCAAACACCAATGCTAACAAAGAAAAAGAAATGATGATGAAGATTACAACATACGCATTAGTCAATGCAGCAGAACAAAAGAAATGCTGATGAAGACTTTTGCACTTAGATTAGTTCTCTGATGTATTGGTGAGGGGTAGTTTACTCTTTTGTACAGGCATGTGTCAGCCTATAAATAGAATAGAAAACCTCGTATGTGAGGTGACAGTGGATAGATATTAGACAAATTGGAATATTTTGACAAGGTGTATTATGTTACTGTTTAATGCAAAACCTATCATTCATTGTAATCGTTTTTCACCTTGATTAATACAAAGAGCATTTATGAGTATTTCTTGCATTCAATGTTCTGTGATTGTTTGATTCAGCGTTACAATCATTTACTCAATTATCGTATTCGGTCCTTGTTGATTCACATTAACAGAAAATATCATTCTCACACCCAGTTAGTCTCATTACTTTCATTTTGCGCGTGTAATTTGATTCTCGATTCTAATTCAGTGAACATGAGTACTTTCTTGCTTTTCACACCTAGTTTCCTTGCCAAAATGGTCAATAAAGTATTCTTTTGATTCACTTTTGTCATTTAAATTTATTTGGTGGAGTTTTGAGGTAAGAGTGTGTGAAGTTGGTTGTGGAGTGCTCTCGAAGTGTTTTGTGTGGCAAAAGTGGATTGATTTCAAGACTCGTTTGTGTGGTTCCGTGTCTGGTATTGGTTTTGATTAATACAAAACATACTATGTTGCATTTGTGAATTATTATTGTTACTCTAATGATTGTTATAATCAGAATTGATTATATTGGTTCACGAGTCTGTTGAGAAGCCTGGAGAATAAAAACTTTATAGCATTGAATGTTGTTACGAAAATAAAAAAGTATCCATGTGAGAACTACTGTTGTTTAGTGTTTTGGTATAAATAGATCATATCCTATGTAATTATTTAAGCTTTTGTGAATACTTTGACGCCCCAATTTATAGTTGCAAAATTTTGATTAAAATACAAGTAGATCTTATTTACTTGGTCATACATTGATTGACTTCTTTTTCATTGATCACGTATTGCACATTTGTTTGACGTCTCATTATTTTCATTTCACGTGTGCAATTTGAATCTCCATACTTATTCAGTGAACATGAGTACTTATTGCTTCTTTACACCTAGTTCCTAGCCTAAATGGTCACTAAAGTATTCTGTTGATCCACTATTGTCAGTTGATTGATTCTATATATATTTGAGGCAAGAGTGTGCAAAGCTGGTTAGTGAGTGCTCTCGAAGTGTTTTGGGAAAAAGTGGATAGATTTCATCCATGTAGTGGTGGTAGTACCTCATCGATGTAGTGGTGGTAGTACCTCATCCATGTAGTGGTGGTAGTACCTCATCCATGTAGTCATTCACTCTTTATCCAACAAGCATTTAGGTTAGGATCAGATTTCTGAGAACCTTTCCTACATAATCTATGGAATGGTTCAAGGGGTCAAGTTCAGATATTCTCAATCTATTTATACAAATTTGCTTGCAAACTTGGATTCCTTAGAGTATTACATTTTCTCTAGATATGTACAACACATTCTTAACTGTGAATTGGGCTCATAGTTAATGGAAACATGTAACAATCTTAATCTGTGACGGATGAAGCCCGACATCTTCATGATAATGAGAAAGTCTAATGGTGGGCGTCTCAAGGGTAGAAAAAGCCCTGGTCTGAAAATATGTTAGAGCTCATTGTTCAAGGTAATAACTTGGCAACACAAGCTAATCTTGAACCCACACCTTTTACTTCTACACCACCCACATAACCACAAATCACCCTCACCTACTCAAGAATATTCAAACAAACCCTTGCACAAACTACTCAGGTTGTGTCAGCCCCCATACACTCACCCATGCAAAAAGAACTGGACACTAAAGCTCCCACTTCTCCTAAGTAGAAAATCACTCCCATCATGTCTTTGATCAATGCTAAGGTCACGCATGCTTAGCCTGGTTAGCTCATAACACTAGCCTTAAGCCTTCAATTAGAGTCTCAAAACTTTTGTGAAAACATTTAGGGGAAAGTTACTATCCCTAACTTTTAAGCCTCAAGCAACCAATCCTAAACCTTGAATTCTATAATGATAAAGATATAAGATTCAATGAGTTCCATGAGTCTCTCTACACCAAAGAATTCTGACTTCATTTGTATGCTTATACAGATAGTGACTATTGTTGCTACAACATGACTATATAGTCAACATCTAGAGGATGTCAATTCCATGGTGGAATGATAGTCTTATGGCAATGCAAAAATCAATATTGTGCGCATGTATCAACGGATGAAGCTAGATACATTACCGCTGCAAGATGTTGTGCTCCAGTGCTTTGGATTCAAAATCAGTTGTTGCACTATGGATTCAGCTTTAAAAAGAGTTTCATCCATATAGACAACAAGAGTGTTATCTCTATTAAAGAGGATCATGTGCAGGATTCAATGATAAATCACATCAATATCTGGCATTATTTGATTAGAGATAATTTTAAAAAATAAGGTTGATAAAACTAGTCAAATTTAACTCAAATGAACAATATGTTGATTTGTTCACAAAATCTTTTGATGTTTAGAGATTTTAGTATCTTGTATCAGCTATTGTGATGATTAAATTTGAGTAGATTTTTCTTAAACTATACTCAAAATTAGCTTTTAAATATGTGTCTTAAGTTTTCTATACCATCACCTATATAAGCCCTGTATACTTTGAAAGAAATTTTTCATAATGATATTCCTTAGAGGTCTAAAAATTTAAGATATAGTTTCTCTCGAAAGACATTAAGTTGTCTTCAGACAAACATTTTGTCTTCAAATCAAATAACTACTTCTAAGAAATTTACCTTTTGGAACAAATTCTAATATATCTTCCAAATCTAAATATGCTCCTATGTAATTATATGTTTTGAAGGACAATTTTCTTCCGAATACAATTAAGCCTTGGAAGCTTTAATCACTCTTGAATAAAACTTCTTAGATTTAATATATTGCAAAACCAAATATCTTTAAATTAAAAATACTTTAAGTATTTTTCTTCCAAATCAAATTTTCATCAAGCTAAGAAAGATCTTCTGAAGTTAAATATTCTAAGTGTGAAATCTTTCGAAGCCAAGACCAATATCTTCCGAAGCCAAAGATGAAGTCTTCCGAAGCTTCAAAGACAAAGTTTCCAAAGCTTAACTTTTGAAGACAGATTTCTTCCGAAGATTTTTAACAACATGCTTTATCTGATGTACTTTTCATAAAGCTGGACCCCTTTCCACTGCAATTATGTAAAGTCACCAACTTACATCAGTTGGTGAAAAGGTCCATGCTTTTGGTAATTGTACATTGAGGTCTTAAGTCTGTAACTTTCTACTTCATGTACTTTATCCTTTTTGTAATAGATAAGGATGTGAGCTATGGCATGTCATAGTCACTAGTCAAAAGGCAAACTGCCTTTTGACTCTATAATTGATTTTGTTTTGTGTCTAGTCAATTGTATCCAGCTAGCTTTCATAGTATGGTTGGTTGTAGGATGTAGTATAAGTATCTCTTGTTCTTGTAACTTTCTTTCATTCATTGTAAAACTTGTAATAGAACTTGAGAAAGCAATATACTACATTCTTGAAAACCATACACTTGTGTATCTTGATCTCTTGTTCTATCTCTTACTAAATTAGTTGTGTTCTTAGTGTCTTTAATTGTGGTTAATCTAGTTCACTATTTAATTAAGCTAAGTTACTCTCCTCTTTATGTTGTTCAGTTGTGAGTGACCACCTTCGCCGGTCCTGCATTTGGTATCAGAGCATTCCAGGCTCTTGATATAAGATCTCACCATCTTAAGATCCCTCACACACATAAATACTTAGCTTATCAAATGGCATCCATTTCCAAAACTGATATGGAAACTGGAACCATGAACAAGTCCCCACTGATCACTCTTGATGACTTTGACACCTGGTTCCTGAGAATGGAAGGTTTCATCAGATCTCTGGACTCAAGAATGTGGGAGTTTGTTGAGAATGGACCTTACATACCAAGCTACTCTTCCAAACTACTCTTCCTAAGACCTGGTGGTGGTATGATCCCCAAGGTTGTGGCAAACTACTCTGATGAAGATAGGAAGAGAATAAAGATTGACAGAAAAGCCATGACAGCCCTTCAGACTACTCTTCCAAACTCTATACACAGAGGTTTCAAGAAATGCAAAACAGCTAAGCAGTTGTGGGATGCATTGAAACTGATGTATAAAGGCTCCTCTGAAGCCAAGGAGAACAAGAAGGATCTCTTGAAGCAGCAGTTTGAAAACTTCACCTTCAAAGCAGGTGAAACCATGACTCAGCAATACTTCAGGTATGTTGAGATTATGGATACCCTTATGGATGGAGGAGTTGCTATTCAAAATAGAGACATTGTAAGGAAGTTAATGTCCTCACTACCTAGGCAATGGACACACTACTGTGTGGTTATCAAGAGAACTGAGAACCTGAAAACTCTCACTTTAATGGAGTTGTATCGGATTCTCAATTTCTACTAGATGGAGATGAACATGCAAGGTTCATGTGGCAACTCTAACAATCAAATGGGTTCTGCCCTTCATGTGGTTGAAAGGGATAGCATAGAACACCAACATCATCTCATATGCTACTGATGGGTATGGATAGTATATATATTTTGATAACGATTTATCGCATAGATTCAGTTTTAAATGGTTATTACTAAAACTAAATCACACAGACAAAAGGCAGTGTACCTGTCATGTGGTAATATAATGTTGGTAAGAACCGAGTATTAATCCTTGGACACACCTAGCCTACTCAACAACTTGATGTTTGACTATCAGATTTGGTTTTTGTTTAAGAAAATGATAATTTGTATTGGAAAGATTTTTAGGATTAAAAATAAATAATAGTAGAAAGGAAGTAAATAAGATTTGAAGCGTTTGGATTTAAAACCCGGGAATAAAAGTTATCATCCTAATTAGATTCCACTTATGTAACCTTTATTAATTGGTCGTGTGATTTAAAGATATGGATTAATATAATTATGTTAATGCTTATAAAGATGAGCTGGCGTGATTTCTCGTCTATCCTGCTGCCGTAGTGACTTGATCCTGTCAGGCTGAGTTTTACTGCTCAGTTCAAAGCCCTAGTAATGTAGGTAAATCTTTTGTGACCTATTTGACATACGATTTCGGAAAAAATAACTTAATGTCAAAAAGAGAGTTGATCAGGTTCCTTCCTAACATACCATTAAATTTAGAAAACCGTAACAATTACTAAAGTTTCCAAACTAATAAAAGGGAACCCGCAAATGATCAAAAAGTTAAAGTGATATGATTTCTAATAACCATTTCTAGTTCATTAGCCATGGATTTATTATGAAGACCGGTTTCGTGAATGAAAGTTAATCACATGGTTTTTCAACTTCGTATGACGATCACAATCACAAACCATAAATTTATAACTTCCCGTTCAAATGTAGATGCTACCCATCAATAGTTTTCCCAAGACCACCATAACATTAAAATAATATTTATCACACCATTAGTTCATCACAAATTACATAAGTTTCATCCGATTAGGATGATAACAAGAGTTTAGCTCATAATAAGCTTGAACATAACAACATATAACAAAGAAGAAAGGTATGTAATTATCGGTGAAATGGAACAATCAAACCGATAATCCACAATGGATGGCGTTTAGACGATTCCGAGCTTCTTCCAAGTGTTGTATGCCCCTCCCGAGCCTCCAAATGATCTTGAAGTCTTGATTCCCGAAAGAGTTCCGTAGGGTAACTCTCCCACCAAAGCTTGCCAAAAATGGTGAACTTAGGCATCTATTTATAGGCTTTCCGGAATGTTTAAGCACGGCCCCGTGCTAGTACAATGCTTACGAAAGTTGGTCGGTTCGTACATGCAGGTTGTGTCGGGCACGGCCTCGTGCTAAATGGGGCACGACCCCGTGTTGGAGGTGGGGCACGGCCCCATGCCTAAAAGGCACGGCCCCGTGTCTACTTTTAGGGAACAATACTTTTGTCCTTGTAAGATGTCCAAACAAGGGGGTGTGTTAATTTAGCACGGGAGTGTGTTTCTGGCAAAGCATGGGGGCGTGCTTAAAGAGGCACGGCCCTATGCTTTGACTCTAAAGCTCGGATTACTTCAATTTCTTGCTAAATATGCTTCTTTTGTCCATCTTGCCCTTGTAAACACCTGAAAACACAATTTAAGACTTTTAAGTACATTTTCATCATTTTAAGGAAGATATTAAGGAATAATTAATGTGCTTTTGATAGGATTTTTATGTATAATTGGAGCACATCAAACATCCCCACACTTGAACTTTGCTTGTCCTCAAGCAAAAATCACTTAAAATTAAAATCCACCAAAAACCAAATAAAACAAATTATAAACATGTCTTTTGAGAAATACGCAAGTAAACATTATTTTCATCCAAATTTAAATATTCTACACATATGTAAAATGGCATCCTAGCAAGTAATAGGTTAGTAAAGATTATAATCATGCAAAACTCCACACTTCTCACAAGGTGCACTCAAACTCGGCTCAATATATGGAGTGATAATCAAGATTAAATATGACTAATCGCATTCCTGGCAAAAAGATTACAAAACAAATACCCAATATTACATGGCAACTAATTAACCATACAATATAAAATGACAAGTCCCTCAAGTTAACAACTCCCTCGCTTTGACCACGAGCTGTTATGGAATGACTAAGTAAACGATGAATGTATCATAGTAGCGGGTCTCATATCTGACTACTTTTTGTTTTACTCGAGTTGAATCCTCCGGTTCCAATCCTTTCCCAAAATTCTTTCCTCATTGCACCACTTTCTGCATCTTTACTTTCCTCATCTGGGAAGGTATGGTATGCCGGCATTCTAGATACTACTTCCTCCTCCATTTCCTGTTACGTGTAGATCCCAAGATAGACACCGAACAAGGCAATGGATGTTTTGTGCCAATGTCTAGCAAGTCTGAATGAAACTGCATTATTATCCCAAGGATCAGAGTCTTTCATGCTAAATTTGAAAGATGCTAAAAATTCAAGAGTTAGTTCATAAATGGAAGGTCTATTTTGTGAGAATAAACGCATTGGACACTCAATAATGTATTGTATCTTTCTAGCCATCCAACTACCGCTAGTGTTTCTTCAACTGCTTGTAAATGGGGTCTTTAGACCCTTTGTATCAGCCTTTGAAGTCTCTCATGACACCATCTCTCGCGGCTCACTTCAAACCGTAAGTAGGGATGATTCATGATCCTGAGATTTCAAAAATATGTTAATCTATACAAAAAAAATTTCTTGAGCAGTTTCATGATGTTAGTAAAAATCATGTGTTTTTGAAGACATAACATCATAATGATTCAACTCATGTTCAAAAATAGTTAAAAATTTATCATCCAAGGAAAAATGTTGAACATGGGGGTGCTTTAAACATGGTAAATCATGGAATCTTGACTCGAGCACACGTTGTTATGTTTGTAAATCATTGAGTAAACATTGGCTTAACATTTTCTTGCTTTAAAAATCAAAGATTGTACATTTAACATTTTAATTATTTGTTAATAATTCAATATACCCAAAATATATTTTATGTTAATACCACTTGGGAACTCTTGAACGTGATTAACAAATACTTCACCACGAATTATGAAGATAGTCTTGTTAATGATAAAAGAAAACAAACTAATTTGCTAACTAAACACTAATAACTAACGAAACATACTAATTAATACTAATCTACTTACAAGCATAAACATGAACAAGTAGGTTGAAAGTATTCATCATTCCATGAAACATTTAAGAACAAGTCTTTACACATAATTGCTAGGATTTCGGTTGTTTAGAGACCTAATCACCTAACTACATGTAAATGACTTTCATAATCAAATGAAATAGTATACTAACATTTTGATCAAACACTCTTGAAAGAACTCTTGAAAAGATGAAAGAAAAATGGAAAACAAGATGAAAATGAGAGTGGATACGACTTTGCAGGCAATTGAGGTCGGTATTTATCATGCAAAATTGAAGAGGAACAAGATAATAGGCTGAAAATGTCAGCTTGTGTCATTTTTTTCGAACACGGGGGCGTGCCTATTTGAGCACGGGGCCGTGTTCATGTATTGTTGGGTGGTTTCAGTATTTTGTTGTTCCGTTTTTTCAGTTTCGCGCGTTATGTAATTTTCCCGGCTAAGTTTTACCACTTTCAAATCATTAGAAAAGATATGAAAATAGTCCTAGAGTTAAATAACACAAGCCAAAATGAAAATTACATTTCCTAAGGTCCTATGGTTACATAATACGCTAAAAGCCGAGAATCTGAAACAGCAAAACCAGACTCTTTAACGCGCAACAGCGCACTTAGCACATCACGAAATGCTTCTAAAAGAAACCTCCACACATGTTTTGTGGAAGGTTCGGGATGGGATAGTGAGAAGTGCGGTTGCTCAATTCCAGAAGTTGCTGGTTAATGGAAATGAGTTCCTCGCTCATCTGTTGAACTTTTTGGATAAGTTTAGCTAAGCGTTGGGATGCAGTGAGGTTCATTTCAGTCAGTTGTTTGATTAGTTCATGCAGCTTGAAGAAATATTCTTAAGTCGTTGGTTCTCGTGTTTCAGAACGTGGTTTCTTCGCAGGATTCCAGTTGGAACTTCCGTGGCTTGATTCTTTCATTTTTCAGATGTTTATAAAGAGAAGTGAGTGTGATGAAAGAATGGAACAAGTGTGGTATTTATATACAGGTCATGGAAAGTGGACACGAGGGCGTGCTTGGCTTGGGACGGCCCTGTGCTTGTCAGAATTCGTCTTAAATTCGACCTGCAACGTTCCAGAGTCGTCAGCGGAGATCGTGGAAAGAAATTTGTCAGAGACACGGGGGCATGCTTGATGGGGCACGACCCCGTGCTTGTGCTTGTGGGATCCTAAAAATTGTTAAAAAGTAAGAAAATTTTATGTACAGGTTCCGTGTTTAAGTTTCGGGTGTAATTCGGCACGACCCTTCCCCACACTTATTTTCGTCGGGGCGGAGGTTTGTAATTCCTCTGAGGAATTTTGTGGTATCATTTATATAGTTTCAAACGATGACCATTTACATTGAAACTTAACCTCGTGGAGGATCTAATTTCAATAGCACCATTCACAAACATTTTTTTGATCGTATAAGATCAAGACCAACGTGATTTCAGTTTTCAGGGAAACAAACGTAAATGAGTGTATACATAAGACACGTCTCCTACATGAATCTTTGTGTGTTCTTTAATCGAGCAGGTGGAATTTCTTGTAGTTCTTTGAAACCTAGCGTTTTCGTATGCTTGTTCTCTCAATTCCTCCATGTGTGAATTCGAGGAATAGTTCTTTCCTGCAAGGTCTTGGTCCAGGTTTGTTGCTTAAGTGCCCAAAATACTTTGTGCTCTAGTTCCACAGTAGATGACATGATTCCCATAAACAGTTTTTTAAACGGTTTTGTGCCAATGGGAGTTATAGGTGTCGAAAGCCCATAATGCATCATCAACTTGATAGACCAGTCCTGTGATTTGACTACAGTTTTCTCAAGGATAGTTGATGCCCGGTTAGTGACATCAGCTGTGCCCATTCGCTTGTGGATGGTAAGTAGTTGTTTAAGCGATGATGTGTTGAACTCCATAATGTGCCATTGCGTTCGAGCTGATTGTGCAAAAATGTTGTGTAAGGATTCCTGAAGTCTGATGCAACCCAAAACTGCCTAAGTGTTTCAGCAACATGCACTAAGTACTGAAGTGAAGAATGCTTCGGAAGAATTACACAAAGCATTAGAAAATACTCTAAGTGTAATATCTTCCGAAGCCAAGACCAATATCTTCCGAAGCCTAACATGAAGTCTTCCGAAGCTTGAAGAGACAAAGTCTTCCGAAGCTTCAACCTATGAAGACAGATTTCTTCCGAAGACTTTTAGTACACATGCTTTATCTGATGTACTGTTCCATAAAGCACCTTTTCCGCTGCGTCTGATAAGTCACCAACTTACAAGAGTTGGTGAAAAGGTCCATGCTTTTGGTAACTGTACATTGAGGTCTTGTGTCTGAGACTTTCTACTTTATGTACTTTATCCTTTTTGTAATGTATAAGGATGTGAGCTATGGCATGTCATAGTCACAAGGTCAAAAGGCAGATATGCCTTTTGATCCTACAATTGATTTTGTTAGTGTCTAGTCAATTGTATCCAGCTGGCTTTCATAGTATAGCCGGCTGTAGGTTGTAGTATAAGTATTCCAAGTTCTTGTATCTTTCCATATGCTTTGTAACACTTGTAAAAGAACTTGAGAAAGCAATATACTGCTACCTTGAAAACTATACTCTCTTGTTCTGTCTCTTGCTTAACTTGTGTTCTCTGCATCACCTTTGGTTACCTAGTTCACTGTTTGATTAAGATTTAGTTAATCTCCTCATTGTGTTGTTGTGTTGTAATTGTGTTCAAGCCCTTGAACGATCCTGCAATTGGTATCAGAGCACTCAGGCTCGTGATATAAGATCTAACCATCTTAAGATCCCTCACACACAAAAAACTAAACTTTTCTCAATGGCTTCCATCTCAAAGACTGATATGGAGACTGGAACCATGAACAAATCCCCATTGATCACTCTTGATGACTTCGACACCTGGTGCATGAGGATGGAAGGCTTCATCAGGTCTCTTGACTCAAGAATGTGGGAATCTGTTGAATATGGACCTTTCATACCTAGCACCCCCTCTGCTACCGGTGCTGGTATGATTCCTAAAGATGTGGCCAACTACTCAGATGAAGATAGGAAAAGAGTAGAGATTGACAGGAAGGCCATGACTGCTCTTCAGACTGCTATTCCAAACTCTGTGTACAGAGGTTTTAAGAAGTGCAAGACAGCTAAACAGCTGTGGGATGCACTGAAGCTGATGTATGAAGGCTCCTCTGAAGCCAAGGAGAACAAGAAAGATCTTCTGAAGCAGCAGTTTGAAAATTTCACCTTTAAAACAGGTGAAACCATGACCCAACAATACTTCAGGTATGTTGAGATTGTGGATACCCTTGTGGATGGAGGAGTTCCTCTTGAGAACAGAGACATTGTAAGGAAGTTCATGTCCTCACTTCCTAGGCAATGGACACACTATTGTGTGGTAATCAAGAGGACTGAGAACCTTAAAACTCTTACTCTGACAGAGTTATATGGGATTCTCAGTGGATACCAGATGGAGATGAACTTACAAGGTTCATCTGGCAACTCTAACAATCAAATGGGTTCAGCCCTTCATGTGGTTGAAAGGGACAGCATAGAACCCCAACATCATCTCCTATGCTACCCTGACAACTCACAAAAGGGTCCTTTCATCACCTTCCCGGAGACACCAAGGGAGAACTTTACTCAAGGGAGTCCATTCCAAGAGACAAGTTCTTCTCAAGCCTTTGTGTCTGCAGATGAAAGCTGTGGAAATTATCTCTTCACTCTTGAAGATCTAGACTGTATCCATCCAGATGACCTGGAATACATGGAGATAGTTCAGCAGATGGCTCTTCTCACTCACAGAGCCAAGAAGTTCTACAAGAGGACAGGAAGAAATTTCCAAGCAATGCTACCAGTGGAAAGTTTGGCCTGGATAAAAGCAAAGTTAAGTGTTACAATTGTAACCTTATGGGTCACTTCGCCAGGGAGTGTAAGGCACCCAGAGCAAATGGGGGTCAAACACAACTCAGACCAAACTTCACCAACAATACCCCTCAGGCTGAGAAGACAAAGCAACATGCTGCGGTTGCTGTTGAAGAGGGAGGATTTGACTGGAGTTTTCAGGTGGAGGATGCTTCTCCAAACCAAGCATTGATGGCTGATCATGATGAAGCCAAGGTATTAGAACATCTTTGCTCCCCTGAATGCATTGCTAAAGTAAATAGATACAGGTCCTACAACCTAGAGATGAGATCTGATCTTGAGTCATTAAACATATTGAAATCTGACTTTAGAAAAACTGAAAATGATTACAAGTTAAAGATAGAAGACTTGGAGAAAACTATTTCAGTACTAAAACATGAACAAACAGATTTTAGAACTCAGATCCAAGATCTCATCACTAAGTTGACTAAGTGCCAGGCTGAGCTTGTGATCAGCAAAGCCCTGGCAGAGAAAAGTGTTCTTGAAGAAGAGACCTTCAAGAACATGATATCCTCATCCCTACACAATAAGGTTTGTTATCAAAATAGACAGGGACTGGGATCAAATGAGATAGCTCCTCCACACACAATCTTGTCTGTAAGATCTCCTAGGTGTGGAACTTGTGAAGATGAGCTTCCTCTCATAGATCCAGTAAGTGAGGATGATGAAGAAGTGATAGTGAGGAATCCCTCTGAGAAGAGTGAAGAAGAGGATTCCTCCAAGGGCCACTATCCTTCTGAGGAGAAGAAATAACTGTGATGACCAAGTCCAAGAGAAAGAACTTGATCAGGAAGAGCAAAAGGAAAGCAAAGAAGGCTCAAGAAATCAAGGCTACCTTTGATGCTAAGCAGAAACAAGTGTTTATCTCTGCAGGCTTCAAAGCAATAAGGACTGAAGACATCCACCAAAGCCTCTTATCTAAGAGTTCTGGTTCATGTTCAAATCATCTCAGTACAAAGAAGAAGACTGAGCTGCTGTGTACCACTGCTGCACAGCCTGGACCATCAAATTCCAAGAACAGTTCACAGCCCAAGGAAACTGTATCTGAATCTACCAAGATGAAGGTGAAAAAGGGATGTGACCAAGGCCAGTCTTGCTCTCAAAAGGAGATTTCTTTGAAGAAGAAAATGCTGTGTGTTATGTGTGAAAGTACTTCTCATATTGCCAAGGATTGTCCATACAATCCTAAAAGTACTATCCACATGACCAATACAAAGACTTCAAAGAATCTCAAGAAGTCTCAAGCTTCGGAAGGAAAGTCTGTTTCCTTCGGAAGCTCCAAATCAAAGAAAGGTAAATGGAAAATTACCTTCGGAAGCAAAGTTGGTCTCGGAAGAAAGGAGTTCTTCCGAAGTACTAAAGTCTACTGCAGTGACTGTAGATTCTTCCGAAGTATCAGTCATTAAAACTTGTGAAGCTCCAAAAGCTTCTAAGTTTTGAAGGTCAAGTCCAAGACTCCAAAGGTGGTGTGGAAGTCTAAGAAAGACCAAATGACTGAGGTTTCTCCATCAACAACAGCGAAGATCCCCTCTGTACAACCATAGGATCTATTACTGTTGCATTACCTTCTATTACACTTACTGAACCCAAGACAAGTAAGGCTTGGGTTTCCAAATGTAACTAATCATTTTCTTTGTGCAGGAACAGCTCAAGACAAACAAGAATGTCTGGATAATTGACAGTGGCTGTTCCAGGCACATGACAGGCGATAGGTCTTTACTCATAATTTTGAGAGAATTGATGGAGGACCAGTTGCTTTTGGAGGAAATGAAGGTGGTTACATTTATGGAAGGGGCAAGGTCACAAATGGTAAGCTCAGCATTGAGAAGGTAAACTTTGTTAAGGAGCTTGGGTACAATCTTCTGAGTGTATCTCAATTTTGTGATCAGAGTCATAACATGCTCTTCACTGAGCATGAGTGCATTGTTCTCAAACCTGGAGTGGTCATTCCTCATGAGCATATTCTGCTCAGAGCCCCCAGGAAAGGGAACATGTACAAGATGGATTTGCAAGAAACATCTCCCTCTGGAGAAGTTTCATGCTTTCTATCTAAAGCAAATAGTGATGAGTCTTTCCTATGGCATAAAAGAATGTGCCATGTAAACTTTAAGAATATGAATAAATTAATCAAACATGATCTGGTAACTGGAATGCCAAAGAAAGAGTTTACAAGTGATGATCATTGTGTTGCATGCCTGAAAGGGAAGCAACACAAGGTATCTCACAAGCCTAAGGAAAAGAACTCCATCACTACTCCCCTACACTTATTACATATGGATCTCTTTGGCCCCACCAGTGTAATGAGTTTAGGAAGGACCTTATACTGTCTAGTGATCACAGATGATTTTACAAGATTCACTTGGGTTTTCTTTCTTAGAACTAAAGATGAGACTCCTGAGATTCTAAAGAATTTCATCTTAAAGATTGAGAATCAATGTGATCACAAGGTCAAAACCATAAGATGTGATCAAGGAACTGAATTCAAAAACCAAATCCTTGATACATTTTGTGATGAAAGGGTATTACAAGACAATACAGTGCTCCCAGGACTCCTCAGCAAAACGGAGTTGCTGAGAGGAGAAACAGGACACTTATTGAAGCTGCAAGAACTATGTTGTCTGACTCTAAACTGCCTATCACCTTCTGGGCAGAGGCAGTTAATACTGCCTGCTATGTGCAAAACAGAGTCTTAGTAGTTAAGACACATGGTAAGACTCCTTATGAACTTTGGCACAAGAGGAAACCTTTCATGGTTTTCTCAGGTCATTTGGATGTCCCTGCACCATCTTGAATACCAAAGATCAAGTTGCCAAGTTTGCTGAGAAATCAGACGATGGACACTTCATTGGATACTCTTCTCAAGCTAAAGCTTATAGAGTATACAATCTCAGAACTAGAATCATTGAGGAGTCAGCCAATGTGACTTTCAATGAGCACACTCCCAGTGTGGCTGGTTCTGGTCCGGATTGGCTATTTGATCTTGATTTAGTTACCAACTGTTTTAATAAATCTTGTGAGCATGTTTCAGGATCTGCAGAAAATTTAAATACAGGTGATCCTGATCCAAGATTTGAGCTTGGAAGACCTTCAGCTCCAGTTGGAACTACTTCAGCAAATGAGGTTTCTATCAGCACAACAATGACAAATCCAGCTGATACATCTGGCATGCCTTCAAATTCCAGTTCAGAGGCCTCTCAACCAGATAAAGACATCTCAATTGCAGAAGATAACAATGGTGATGGTGAAAGTGATCAAGAATCTCTTGATGCTAATAACCATACCATAGATGATAACATCAATGATGTCACACACTCATTGGATCAAGTTAATCTTGATAAGTGTGATAATGTGGAGGATCAATCTTCAAGACCAGATCTAAATTTCTCAAATTTGGATCTATCTCAGCAACTTGCTGTGATCCCTCAGCTAAGGATCCACAAGTCTCATCCTACTACAAACATCATTGGAGATGTTATCTCCGGGGTAAAGACAAGAGGGCAAACCCATGAAGCAAATGTTTGTCTTCACTCTTGTTTTCTATCCCAGTTAGAGCCAAAGAAAGTTGAGGAGGCTCTAAAGGATGGAAGTTGGGTTGAAGCTATGCAACAAGAGCTGCTTCAATTCAAAAGACAGAAAGTTTGGAACCTTTGTCCTCTTCCTCATGGGAAGACTACCATTGGAACCAAATGGGTTTTTAGGAATAAAAAGGATGATAGAGGAATCATCATCAAGAACAAGGCTAGACTAGTTGTTCAAGGATACACACAAGAAGAAGGGATTGACTACACTGATGTCTTTGCTCCTGTAGCTAGACTAGAAGCTGTTAGGATATTCCTGGCATTTGCTGCATCCAAGAACTTCAAGGTCTACCAACTTGATGTAAAGTGTGCTTTCTTATATGGAGTGATTGATGAGGAGGTTTATGTCAAACAACCACCTGGTTTTGTAGATCCTGATCATCCTGATTATGTCTGCAAGCTTGACAAAGCTCTCTATGGGCTGCATCAGGCACCCAGGAAGTGGTATGAGACACTGTCTGAGTATCTCTGTAAACATGGTTACAGGAGAGGTACTATAGATGGAACTCTCTTCATCAAAGGACAAGGAAACGACATTCTGCTAGTTCAAGTATATGTGGATGACATCATCTTTGGCTCAACCAATTCAAGGCTCTGCAAAGACTTTGAAAAGCTGATGAAAGATAGATTTGAAATGAGTTCAATGGGAGAACTTAATTTCTTTCTAGGAATTCAAGTGAAGCAGGTTGAAGATGGCATTTTCATAAGTCAGTCAAAGTATATTCAAGATATACTCAAGAGGTTCAACATGACTGATTGTAAGACTGCTAAGACACCCATAGCCAGAAACCACTCCCTTGGTCCAGATCTTGAGGGGGAGTGTGTAGATGAGCACTTATACAGGGCTATGATTGGGTCTCTTATGTATCTTACAGCTAGCAGGCCTGATATCATGTTTGCTACATGTATTTGTGCAAGATATCAAGCAAATCCTAAGATGTCTCACTTAATCACTGTGAAAAGGATTTTAAGATACCTCAAAGGTGCTTCAACACTTGGTTTATGGTATCCAAAGAATTCTAATTTCAATCTGTATGCCTATACAGACAGTGATTATGGTGGTTGCAACATGACTGCAAAGTCTACATCTGGGGGATGTCAATTCTTGGTGGAAGGGTTGTCTCATGGCAATGCAAGAAACAAACCTGTGTGTCTGCATCAACTGCTGAGGCTGAATACATTGCTGCTGCAAGCTGCTGTGCTCAAGTGCTTTGGATTCAAAATCAGATGCTAGACTACGGATTTAACTTCAAAGAGACTCCTATCCACATAGACAACAACAGTGCTATCTCTATCACTGAGAACCTGTGCAGCACTCAAGGACCAAAACATCAACATCAGGTATCATTAATAAGAGATAACTATGAAAAGGGGTTAATTAAACTAGTCAAAGTTCACACAGATGAACAATATGCTGATCTGTTCACAAAAGCTTTTGATGAACAGAGATTTAAGTATCTGATATCAGCTATTGGGATGATCAACTTTGAGTAGATTTTTTCTTAAAACTAATTCTAATTATTTCTTCTTAAAATATGTGTGTCCTAAGTTGTCTAGTTCATCACTTTCATAAGCTCATGTTTTCTTTGAATGAAAAACTCTTTTGAAGACTTTCCTTAGATTCTTGAAAATTTTCTGATACTTCGGAAGATAATGTTTTACCTTCGGAAGAAAAATATGTCTTCAAAATAAATGACTGTCTAAGAGATTTTACCTTCGGAAGAAGTCAAAATTTATCTTCCGAAGCTTAAAATTCTCAACTTAGACACTTATTCATTTTTAAGGACTTTTTCCTTCCGAAGCAAAAATTACTTTCGGAAGCTTTGTTCATTCTTATACAAAGCATCCAAAAGTTTATTTCTCTTCCGAAGCATAAATCTTTAAGACTCTCAGGAAAATTCTTCCGAAGTCACTTTAGCTTCGGAAGCTTTTTCAATCAAACTTCCGAAGACAAATTACTTTCGGAAGCTTTTCGAATTCCAAGAAAACTACTTTTTGAGCAAAAAGGTAAACTACTTTTTCAGAGGTGGGACCGACATACGGATTTCAAAGTTTATCCTCTTTCATTAAACTTTATCTGAAATCCTTCTCTCTCATATAAACCAACGGTTTCCCCCTCTTCTATCATCTGCTTTTCTTCCATACCTAAAACCCAAAGCTTTCTCTCTGAAATTTCCATCCCATCTTCATCTCTGAGCTACCTCACAATGGCTGACCTTACACACAGAAATGATCCTCACTTTGCCATGCAGCTACACAGACAACACAATCAGGTTGCTCTGTTATGCTCTGACAAAGATCCTCATTTCTCAGAGGTTTGCCGTTTCTTGTCTTTGTCTCACTACTTCACCTCCCTAACCATTGATCCTCCTCTATATGAGGATCATTTGCTTGAATTCTGGAAGACCTGCCAAGAGGTCATTATGGATGGGGAGAAGGCACTGTCTGCCACAGTGCAGGGGAGAACAATTTTCATCACTCCGGCCATCATCAATCGACATCTTCAGCTGGATGATGAAGCAGGTGAAGTGTTCTTTCCAAAAGAAGCGGTTAATCATTCCTTCGAGCAGATGGGCTATGAAGGAGATTTCTCTGTAAAGACCTTCAGGAAAGGGAAGGTCTCATCCCAGTGGAAATACCTGCTCCATGTGGTTATCCACAGCTTATCAAACAAGCATGGTGGATGGGACCAGATTCCTGAGGATCTCTCCTTTATAGTTCATGGGATGGTTCAGGGGGTCAAGTTCAGGTATTCACAATTTGTTTATACTAATTTACTTGCAAACTTAGACTCCTTAGAATATTACATGTTTCCTAGATATGTTCAACACATTCTTAACTGTGAACTGGGCTCACAGTTGAGGGAAACAGGCAATATTCTTAAACTGGGACAGATGAAGCCCGGCATCTTTAAAATTATGAAGAAGCCAACTGTAGGCTTCTCAGGGGTAGAAACAGCCCTAGTCCCAAAAATGTTAGAGCTCATTGCTCAAGGTGACAACATAGCAGTCCAAGCTAGTGTTGAACCCACACCTACTGCTCTCCTACCCTCTTCACAACCTCCAATATTCATCACCTACAAAAGAAAATCCCAACGAACCCCTGCTCAGGCTATTGAGTCTGTGCAGGCCCCCAAATACTCAACCTTACAGGAAGAAGTGGACTCCAGAGCTCCCACTTCTCCTGAGGAGCAAACCACTCCCATTACTTTACCTATCAGGGCTGA
This sequence comes from Flaveria trinervia, assembly GCA_025506515.1. Classification (NCBI taxonomy): domain Eukaryota; kingdom Viridiplantae; phylum Streptophyta; class Magnoliopsida; order Asterales; family Asteraceae; genus Flaveria; species Flaveria trinervia. The sequence goes on from CM046455.1 coordinate 35,882,530, forward strand.
GGTTCCTCAAGCTCAACCTGATGAGCTCATTAGCCCAACAACTGTAAGCCTTCACTCTGAGTCTCAACACTCAAGTGAACAACCTTCAGGGGACAGCTACCATCCCCAGCCTTTGGATCTAAACCAACCAATTCCCAACCTATCCTTTTACACTGATGAAGACTTAGGATTCAGTGAGTACCATGAGTCTCTCTTCTCCTCCCCTACTCAAAGAGAGATGAGTACCTCTGACTCTCCTCAGTCTATCCCTCATCAGTCACCTATTACTGAGGTGGACACATCTGAACCTGTTCAGGATGTCCATATGGAAGAGGCTCTCACTTTTGAAAGTGATTACATCATTAAGACCTCAACCATGGCAACTCAGCCCATTGGCATCTTAACTGAGGTTGCCAGTGAGCAGAGGAAAACCAGCAGCCAAGAAACTCAAGCTGGTGGTGAGAGAAGGGACTTTGGTCCAATCCTCTCATCCCCCAGTGATTCTTCTGATGAAGATGAGGGGAATTTGAGACTAAAGGTACAACAATTGTCACAAACATGCACCTATCTAGTCTCTAAGGTTAGTCACTTGGAATCTCAGGTGACTACCCTGCAAAACAGGGTCAATGATCAGCAACTCCAGATTTCATATCTGCAGGAAAAACTAGCTGGGAGACCTTTAAGGAGAGCTCAACCAGGAACACAAGAACCTGTGGAAGTGATTGATTTATCCTCCAGCTCACCTATGCAAGTGGGTGATGCTACCAAAAAGGGGGAGAATGTTATCACAACCACAGAACCTGGGAGTTCTTCAAAGAGAATGGACATAGAGGACTCACCATCCTCACTTGCTGTTGTGCATTCTCAGCAACTTCCTCAAGTTCACATTAATGTGGACTCTATAGACTCTCTCATCAGGAGTCTCTTTGAGGAAGGTATACCAAGGGCTGTCTCATCTCCACCACATGGAACTGGCAACTACATATCAGATGGAGGTATGATGATGGACAGAAGAGCCTCATACTTCACAGAGTTCAAGGTCAACAAGAAGTCTTTCAGTTCCAAAGCCTGAGCTTCTATGAAGGACTGGATTTAGTCAACATGCCACTTGTCAATCCAAGCAAATCTAGACAAGCTGACAGGCTGGCTCAAAGAATCCAAGACAGGATCCTTGCAGAGTTCTCTCTAAGAAGGAGACTTAGGCAATCAGGCAATGTCATCGGTCAACTGGATGTTGAGGTGGACCCTAAGATTAGTTTCATAGGGGAAACCTTGGCTGAAGGCCCAGTGGCAGAACCTGAGACCCTTGTCTCACCATCAACAACTGCTGCAGAGGTCCAAACTCCATCTGAGACACTGCTGGTGAAGGTGTTTCTCAGCCTCTCTCTGGCCAGAGCATGGAAGCTACACCAAGCAATGAAGGCCAAGCCTCAATCCACCCTGAGTCACAAAGGTCTGTTGGTGACAAAGGGAAAAGGATAATGACTCCTGAGGAAATTGAGGAGGAAGAGAGAGAGAGGAAAAGGAGGCTAAGGGGAGAAAGTTCTTCTGGGTCATCAAAATTCATGCAAGCTGCAATCAGGGCTGCCCCCAGACCAAATACTCAAATGATGAACAAAGGGCAGTCAGGATTAATTATTTACAGACCAGGAACTATGATGTTGATGAAATCATCTCCCTCCCCTTAGAAGAGTTGAATGAACTGGCTGACATGGAAGTGTCAAGAGAGATAAGGAGAAAGAGGATGCAAGGTTACTTCTCCAATTCAAAGAGGAGAGGAGACAGAAAAGACTTCACAAGCATACTCCCACTCTCTCTCCAGTTCAAGAAAGTCCTGCACAGGAAGATGTGGCTCCACAAGAACCTCAGGTAGATAAAGAAGAGGATAGAATCAAAATGATAAACTACCTGAGTGCCACAGGCTTCTATCAGGCAAATACACTTCCCCTGTCCTATGACTTCATTGAGTTCGAGTACTTAAAGCAACTTGAGCTTGAGTTAGTCAAAGAAAGAAAAACAACCAAAAGGAAGCTAAGGGAAGAAGCTGCAAAGTCAAGGCCATCATTCAAAAGAATGCAAAGAAGTCTGCTGACAGACAAAGAATGATGAGCTTCTTGAAGTCATATGGATTCTCCGGAAGGAGACTTGGTCCCATGTCTCTATCTACAATGGATGAGCATATAAGGGTAATCAAGCAGAAGATTAAAAGTGGTGAACTCATTGACTTGCACTCTCTTCCAAGTCAAGTCCCACCTGAAGTGGAGGTCAAGTTTGAACAACCAGAGACACCTGAACCAGAACCTCCAGCTGAGCCTCAGCAAACTTCATCTTCTGATCCAAGACAGGGTCAAACTCCCTCTCCTTCTGAACCTGTGAGGGAGGAACACCCAACTGAGAAAGACACTGATGATCAACATGGTGCTGCAGACCAGTCTTCTCAGTTAAAGACATTAAAGAGGAAGAAGAAAATGGCCTCTAAACCAAAGACTAAAAAGAAGAAGCCAAAGTCATCTACCTCTACACCCCAGGGTGAATCAGATCAACCTGAGGAAGTGCATGATGAGGCAGCCCAATCAACTCCTATGCAAGTGGCTCCTCTAGCAACCGAGACACCCATCTTATCCTGGACTTACTCTACCAATCCAGAAAGATGGAATGTTATCAGAGATCAAGGTGTTGAAAATGTCTACTCATGGCAAGACATAATCAACTTACCTCTGCATGATCTCTTTGAAATGAGAAGATACTATGAGAGTCTTGATGATCCTGACCATCAAATGAAGAAAGGGATGGTATTGATTATTCTGAAGACTACAAACATTTAAAGATCTTCTAGGTGTTTTGGTAGCATCAGCCTAGGGGGAGTTTGTAAGGATTCCTGAAGTCTGATGCAACCCAAAACTGCCTAAGTGTTTCAGCAACATGCACTAAGTACTGAAGTGAAGAATGCTTCGGAAGAATTACACAAAGCATTAGAAAATACTCTAAGTGTAATATCTTCCGAAGCCAAGACCAATATCTTCCGAAGCCTAACATGAAGTCTTCCGAAGCTTGAAGAGACAAAGTCTTCCGAAGCTTCAACCTATGAAGACAGATTTCTTCCGAAGACTTTTAGTACACATGCTTTATCTGATGTACTGTTCCATAAAGCACCTTTTCCGCTGCGTCTCTGATAAGTCACCAACTTACAAGAGTTGGTGAAAAGGTCCATGCTTTTGGTAACTGTACATTGAGGTCTTGAGTCTGAAACTTTCTACTTTATGTACTTTATCCTTTTTGTAATGTATAAGGATGTGAGCTATGGCATGTCATAGTCACAAGGTCAAAAGGCAGATATGCCTTTTGATCCTACAATTGATTTTGTTAGTGTCTAGTCAATTGTATCCAGCTGGCTTTCATAGTATAGCCGGCTGTAGGTTGTAGTATAAGTATTCCAAGTTCTTGTATCTTTCCATAGCTTTGTAACACTTGTAAAAGAACTTGAGAAAGCAATATACTGCTACTTGAAAACTATATTCTCTTGTTCTGTCTCTTGCTTTACTTGTGTTCTCTGCATCACCTTTGTTACCTAGTTCACTGTTTGATTAAGATTTAGTTAATCTCCTCATTGTGTGTTGTGTTGTAATTGTGTTCAAGCCCTTGAACGATCCTGCATGTTGCACCCTAAAGGATCATACATGCAAACTCAATGGGTGAATGTGATTGTTCAGCTGGAATCCCACAGTCAAGATGCAGTGCGGATAAAGATATGACAGAGAAAAATAACAAGTGTATCTTCCGCATTAGTCAATGCGGAAGACAAAAACTGATGCGGACAAGTGTTTACTCTTCCGCATTAACTAATGCGGAAGACACAATACTTTAGCTGAACAAGTTACTCTCCGCATTGACTAATGCGGAAGAATAAAAGAAGATGCGGACAAGACTTTGATCATCCGCATGACAAATGCGGATGACAAACAAATGCGCACAAGTATTTTTCATCAATTAACCAATGCGGATGACGAACTTACTAATGTTGATGATCAAGTGGAAATGCGGATCAAGATTATCTCATCGCATTTGTCAATGCGGATGAACAAGCAGAGATGCGGATTGACTTAGACTAGTTTCTGATGTAATAGGTCAGGGGATGTTTAGTCATTTCGTAAAGGCATCTTGTCTTGTCTATAAATAGAATAGTTTACCTCATACTGAGGTGACGGTTGACAGATAGAAGATTTTGTTGTAATTATTCTCTGTAATTTGTCAACCTTCATATATCAATAAACAAAATTTATGAGTAATTTTCTTGCTTGATTGTTCTTGATTATTGTTTCCGCCACTCAATCGTTGACTTGATTATCATATTGATTCTCAGTAAGAATATCACTCTTACTAAAACCCAGTCAATTGGTATCAGAGCTTTGGCTCTCGATTCTCTTTCAGATCTGCGCACGACATGAATAAACTCGATGATCTGATAATCAAGTGCTAGTAGTAGATATCATCATCTCTACTTAGCAACAGCAAGAATACTCCTGTCACATAGCAAGAACACCCATTCTAAACCTAACAGTACTGCTTGAATAGTTGGACTCATCAACAAATCAATCTAAAATCAACTAAATCTATACTTACACAAATCAACATGGATTCTAACAGTTACTCTGAATTAGGTCATACACCTAAAACTCCATGCTTAAACACAAATCTGAGTTTAAACAATGGAGAATACGGTTAGAAATTATATCACAGGTGTAGATCCTGACTTTGGATCTAAATATGTAAGGGTCCACATATTCCTGTTACTTTATCAACAGCTCAAGCTGCACTGAACAAGACTGCTAGAATACCAATGAAGACTTACTTGGATGAAGATGACTATAAGAAAATCAAAATTGATCTTAAAGCATACTCTATTTTGACTCAAGCACTCAAAATGGATGTGCTAAAAAGATTGGAAAAATATGGAACTGCTAAAGCTGTTTGGGATGCTCTCAAAATTATATGTGAAGGTAGCAGTGAAGTTGCTGAAATTAACAAAGACAAGCTGGTCAATGGTATGAAAACTTCCATCATACAAAGGAGAATCCATATCAAAACAACTGCACAGATTTGTACAGTGGTCAACGACTTGGAAATTATGGGTGTTTCATACAACATTAAAGAACTCAACAAGAAAATGCTCCATAGTCTACCTGAAAGCTGGAAGGAAAATGTCATAATGTTGAAAAATACTCTTGATCTTGAGAGTACCACTCTAGACATTATGATAGCCAAGATTGAAGCTTGCAACTTGATGAACGAAGCAGAAATCTGAGTGGGCCAAGAGTGATTCAAGCCTACAAATTCCTTCACAATCACATTCTGTTGAAAATGCTTTCATCACAGAGGAAGATGACTTCATCTTATCAAGAGATCAAATGAACAATACTGGGTTCATTGCATCTCCATCATTCAATCAATTCAACTTTAGCACAAGCACCAAAAGTCTCCACAACACCTCCAATCTCTCCAGAAGACTTAAAATCAGAAGAGCAAAAGGCAACCTACAATGCCTTTGTTGCATGTTTTGAAGCATATCTTGGGGAAGACTTACTTCAGCCCATTTAATAAAGGAAGATTTAGAAAAAGTAGATCTTGATGATGTTGAGGAGATGATCTACAGTGGCAAATGGTAATGATTGCCATGAGAGCAAGAAATTCTTCAGAAAAGGAAGAAATTGAGCCTGAATGAGAACACAAAGCTTGGATATGACAAATCAAGGTAAAATGCTTCACCTGTGGAATGACTTGTCATTTCTCAAGAGAGTGCAATGCTCCTAAAAGAACAACATTCAAGGAAACTCTCCTGGTCAATCATCCTCACCACTAATTCAAGCTATCACTCAAACAATCATTAACAGCAGTACCATCATTCTCATCATCAACAAACATACCAGAATCAACCACAACTGACAAATCAAGCCCATGCAAGCAGTCAGCCTTGTGCCGGTGCCCTTGTGATCAAACAAGATGGGATATGTGACTGGAGTGTGTATGCTGAGGAAGTCAAGCCTCAATTCCAGAATCATGCTCTCATGGCTCATATCAATGATGGACCATCTGTAATGCCAACTAAGGTAAAAACTAACCTTTATAGTGAGAAATGCATAAATGAATTACAAGAGTATAGAGAACATAATCATAAACTGGCAGATAAAATTAAAGAAGAAAAGGTGAAGTCAGAAATGATGAAGAGAGAACTAAAAAGTTTTGAAATCAAAATCAAATCTCTTATTTCTGACGAAAAATTACATGGTGAGAAATACAATCTTGCAGCTGAAAATGAGCTACTTACTGAAAAGTTAGCTCAAGCTAAAGCTCAACAATCTATGACTGAAGTGAAACTTTGAAAAGTTTCAAATGTCTTCAGTCAAGCTGCAAGAAATGCTGGATTCACAAAAGGATCCAAAGGACATGTCAGGGATTGGGTACAATTCATGTCCTCCACCATACAATGACAATTACACTGTCATGCCTGACCCTGTATCACTCTCTGAATCAATTGAACCAAAAATTGTGGAACCTAAATCAGAAGTGAAACAAGTGACAAATCCTCAAAACAAACCTGATGTTTATTTTGAAACCAATAAGGACAAAATCAAGTTAGGACACCAATCAAAATCAAAGAGTGTTTGACAAGACAGTGATTGTCAAAAAACCATCAAGCCCTGTAAAAACAATTGTACCTTTTATAAAATTCATACCATCTGTTTGAAAGGGAAAAAGAAATATGTCAAAACAGTGAAAACACTATTGAGAGTAGTTCTGATAATGAGATTGTATCTCCATAAAATTCAAGCAAATCAGAAAAGGTTCACTAAAAAAGAAACCTACTGTAAAACTGAGTTCAACACACAAAACTTCATCAGACCACAGTCATCCAATTTAAGGCAGGGAGTTGGGTTTGATATTGTAATAAAGAACATGTTTGACCAGTTTGAGAAAGAGGTGAGAAGTAGGTTGAAGAAGAAATAGAAACAGCCCAGACAATGAACAAGAGTGGTATGTGAAACAATCTACAAAGAGGGCTGATTCTGATTCATCACCTAAAGAAAAGAAAGTGACTCATCAAAAGAAAGTATCAGTTGAGTCACTCAAAGAAAATCTGATTCAAGAAACAAACAAATGTATTTTGATATTTGTGACATGTTCAATCACAAGACAGATAAATGCTTCTTTAACCAATATTGTTCTATATGTGATATGAACAATCACTCCACAAAAAATTGCTATTTCAACAAGTATTGTTCATTCTGTGACATGAACAATCACAATACATCTGATTGTTACTTCAATCAGAAGGGGTTGAGAATTCCACAACACAAGCTAATCTCAAAAACATCTACTGTGATGCATTCTGTCAAACATCATCTTCATAATAATCAATCTAGGACTTCTAGATCAACAAATGACAGAAATAACTTAAAGGATTTAAGGAAAGGTCAAAGAAATCATCTCACAATGAAACACAAACTTGACCTTCCGAAGCAAAAACCAACTTTTGATAATGAAACTCGGGCTAAATTTTTACAAAGAAATAGAAACCAATGATTTCATTATTCATCTGAATACTCAGTAGATGTAGATGAGATGACTCAACCAATTCATTACCGAAAATCTCCCAAATCACCTTCATCTTAATCACCATTCAGAGGAAAATACCAGGAGGTGACCATCATGAATAGGAACGGGAAACCCAAGACCATCATGGCTTGGGTTCCTTATTCTAATTAGTTCTTTTTGTTCGTAGGTTCATCCACACAGGTCTAATAGCCTATGGTATGTAGATAGTGGATGCTCCCGACACATGACTGGAGATCGTTCCCTCCTTCATGATTTCAAATACATACAAGGGACTACTATGGCATTCGGTGGAGATTCAGAATGTGGTAGGATTACAGGAGCAGGATATGTGACAAATGGGATGTTGAGTTTTGACATAATGAATTACTGTGAACAACTGAATTTCAATCTGTTAAGTGTGTCTCAGATCTGCGACAAAAAATATTCCACTAACTTCACAGACACTCACTGCTACATACGGAAACCTGTTTTTCAGATTCCTGAAGAATGGGTTGTCTTAAAGACTCCAAGGAAGAATAATACATATGTCTTAAACTTGTGTTCTGCGTCACCTAAGGAAGAAACATGTCTTTTGTCTAAAGTATCATTTGATGAGTCACAGCTTTGGCATAGACGTTTGGGGCACACTAACTTTAAAAATATGAACAAGTTAGTCAAAGGAAACCATGTAATTGGTCTTCCTAAAAAAGAATTCAATTTTATTGATCAATGCTCAGCGTGCCTCAAAGGAAAACAACACAAATCGTCTCACAAAACCAAGCTGGTGAACACTAACAATACTCCATTGATGATACTTCACATGGATCTCTTTGTACCAACTCATGTAATGAGTATGGGAAAGAAACAATATTGTTTAGTGATCATTGATGACTTTTCTCGATTCACATGGGTGTTCTTCCTACTTCATAAAAATGAAGCATCCCAAATCATTCAAGAATTTATCACTAAAATTGAAAATCAACTTGATCTCAAAGTCAAAATAATAAGAAGTGATAATGGTATAGAGTTCAAAAATGAAAATATGAGTTCCTTTTATGCAACCAAAGGCATTGCTCATCAATTCAGTGTAGCTAGAACTCCTCAACAAAATGGGGTAGCTGAAAGGCGAAATAGAACACTTATTGAAGCAGCAAGAACCATGCTAGGCCATGCTAAACTGCCAATCACCTTTGGGCAGAAGTAGTTAACACATCGTGCTTTGTACAAAATCGAACTCTGATTGTTAAAGAAAGTAACATGACACCTTATGAACTGATATTTCAAAGGAAACCATTTATTAGATTCTTCAAATCATTTGGTTGTCCAGTCTCAAAATTAAACACCCGTGATCATTTGGGAAAATTTTCATCTAAGTCTGATGAAGGATTTTTTGTAGGTTATTCTTCCGTCTCAAAGGCTTATAGAGTGTTCAATCCTAGACTGAACATTATTGATGAATCCACAAATGTTCAATTCAAGGAACATTTGTTTCCCAAATCTACAAATGGTCCTGATTGGTTGTTTGATATTGACACTTTTACTAAATCATTTGACCAATTTCACTTGTCTGATGCAGGAAATATATATTCAGGTGACACTTCATCAACTGTAGAAAGAAGAGAAAATTATACATTGATCCCACCTACATCTGATGAACATATGAATGAAGATGTTCCTCTTCAAGCTGATCCCATCAGACACTTGTCACAAAACCTTAGTGTTTCTTCTGAAGAAGGTCCTAGCCTGGTACCATCTCACTCACATGACTTGTCATATGAGATCAGAAATCAAAAACAGGCTTGTCATCCAAAAGAAACTCAAGGTACTTCAAATAATGCAAGCAACCTCAGTGCTGCTGAAGATGTAGCAGCCACTGAAACAGAAATTGACAATCTTCATAATTCAACACCAATACAAGATGATTGTGCCTCTGACCATAATGAACTGAATGTCTCCAATCTTGATGTAACTATGCGGGTGACATCATTCCCACCTCAAGAATACACAAGAATCACAGTTGAAACCATTATTGGTGATCTTAATGAGAGGGTGACAAGAAGCAAGTCAAGTATTGCAAACATCTGTTTGTTCTCATGCTTTCTATGTCAAACAGTACCCAAAAACATCAAAGAGGCTCTTAAGACAATAGTTGGATTGAAGCAATGCAGGAAGAATTGTTCCAATTCAAGAAACAAGAAGTATGGCAGCTGGTAAATCTTCCTGAAGGACAATACCCTATCGGTACCAGATGGCTGTACAGGAACAAGACTGATGATAGAGGGATAGTCATCAGAAATAAAGCAAGACTAGTGGCACAGGGATACACTCAGGAAGAAGGAATTGACTACGACGAGGTGTTTGCACCTGTTGCCAGACTAGAAGCAATCAGAATCTTTCTCGCATATTCTGCATCCATGAAATTTACTGTTTATCAAATGGATGTAAAGTGTGCCTTCTTATATGGAAAGATTGCTGAAGAAGTCTATGTAAGTCAACCACCTGGCTTTGAAGATCCAATTTCCCTCACAGAGTGTACAAGCTCGACAAAGCTCTGTATGGTCTTCATCAAGCTCTAAGAAAGTGGTATGAGACTCTATCATCCTTTCTTCTTGAATATGGGTATGAAAGAGGAAAGATTGATCAGACTCTCTTCAGAAGAATAAGAGGAAAAGACATGTTGTTAGTCTAGATCTACGTGGATGACATTATATTTTAGCTCGACAAACAAACAACTCTGCAAAGAATTTGAAGATCTTATGCATTCAAAGTTTCAAATGAGTGCTATGGGGGAACTCACATTCTTTCTGGGAGTGCAAGTCCAGCAAACAACAGATGGAATCTTCGTCAATCAATCAAAATATGTTGAAACCATGCTGAAGAAATTTCACTTTGTTGACTGTCAGTCTATCAAAACTCCTGTAGATACTAAAGTGAAGATTGGACCTGACCCTGAAGGCAAATCAGTGGATCAAACTCACTATCGATCAATGATAGGTTCGCTTATGTATCTAACAGTCAGTAGGCCTGACATTATGTTTGGTGTTTGTGTGTGTGCTAGATATCAAGCTAATCCAAAAGAATCACATGTGAACGCAGTCAAGAGGATATTCAGATGTCTGAAGGGCAAACCAGCTCTTGGATTATGGTATCCAAAAGAAGGAGAATTTAATCTCTATGCATACACAGACAGTGATTATGGAGGATGCAACTTCAATAGAAAATACATTTATGGCGGTTGTCAATTTCTTGGTCCCAGACTAGTATCCTGGCAATGCAAGAAGCAGACAAATGTGTCTGTGTCCATAGCCAAAGCGGAGTATATTGTTGCTTCAGCATGTTGCTCTCAAGTTCTCTGGATTCAAAACCAGATGCTTGATTATGGTTTTAACTTTTTACATACACCAATTTCTATTGACAACACAGCTATTGTCTTTATAACTAATAACCCAGTTCAGCACTCAAAAACAAAACATATTGAAATTAGATATCATTTTTTGAGAGACTGTGCTGAAAAGGGTTTAATCAAATTGATTCAAGTACCAACAGAAAATCAATTAGCTGATTTGTTTACCAAGGCATTTGAACCTAGTAGGTTTGAATTTTTGGTTCAGTCAATTGGCATGATTAACCTTGAGTAAAACTTTGAAAAACATCAAAAATATTTTAAAACATCAGAAAAACCCACAAAAAGAAATCAAGTCATATGAAGAAAAGAATCATGGGAAATGATATAATTACAGTTGTTATATCATTCACTGTGCTTAATTTCAAAACGTAAAAAGACTGAAATGACTTACCAGATATGATGGTAGGTTCAACTTGGAAGAAAAGATACATGCAGTGATGAATTAAAGACATATTCAATTGTGAAACACTCATCACAAAATATATGTATGTATTGGCTTATCAGAATGCATGTGTGTGTAGAACCTAAACACACCAGGTAATGATACTTTATGAACCTCTTTCACCACATCATGTTTCATCTTTGTTTTGCTAAGGAAAGACTTGATGAAACTTGCACATAGTGCAGATGTCATGATCCAAAATATTCCCAATGTGGAACACATCCAAAATTGGATGAATCAACAAAGTAATACATTGCAAGTGAATGATGAAAATAATCCTATCATGGATCACCTTCCAAAGTGAAGTGAAAAGAATCCCAATGAGGATCAACATGCAAAAGGATCAAATTAAAGAATCCCAATGAGGATCAGTGAATTGAGATTTCATGACTTAAGTAACCTGGTAAGCAAAGTTGTGACAAAGTTCTACCATGCATTGTATAAGGAGGGTTGATCATTTCATGCTTATGTGTGTGAGGTCACATTGAATAATAAATCAACCAAAACATGATAAAAGTCATTTGCATCAAAAATCAACCAGGTATGAGCTTAAGAGGACAAACATACCTTCAATCTTCAAGTTCAATCATGTCCATTTAATCAAAAAGGATGCACATGTGTAATGAAAGATTGATATGATCCCACAAAGAGATTTCTCTATTCATTATTAATATTAATCAAAATAATATTCAAAACTTAAATCTTTAAAGTTCTCTCCAAATGTGGACATAAACTTTAGGGGGAGTAATTTAAAATTTTTGGGTAAGTTCAAATTTTTCGTTTATCAACTCAATTTGGAAAAACAAAACAAATGGAATTTAGTTGGTGTGTTGCAAGTTGGACAAAAGAACCAAGAGCCAAGATCAGAAAACCTCTAAGTCCCACATGATATCACAACAACTGCTGAAAGCTTCATCAGCAGTTTGACAAGTGCTGAAGACTTCAAGAGCTGAAGATCAAGTGCTGAAGACTTCAACAACTGAAGAACTAAAGTGCTGAAGTACGAAAGCTGAAGAACACAAGTACTAAAGCTGAACAGCTGAGAAGAAGCAAGTACTAAAGCTGAACAGCTGAAGAACAAAAGTGCTGAAGCTGAAAGACCAAGTACTGAAGTACAACAGCTGAAGAGTTTACAAGTGCTGAAGATCAACAACTGATGTACAAAGTCTGAAGACAAAGACTGAAGACATCAGCTGATGATATCTACTGAAGTCATCAGCTGATGAAACATCTGAAGGTCAAAGTCTGAAGATCAAGTACTGAAGCGTCAGTAGTTTGTCACAACTGCTGAAGAGTACTTCTTCAGTAGTTGTGATATCAGTAGTTTTATATTTCTAGTTTCAGTAGTTTTGTAAAACGACTGAAGAGCTTGTTCTTCAGTCGTTTGTAGTTTCAGTAGTTTTATATTCTGTACTTAACACTCTGATATGTTCTCAATAGTTATGGACATTTCAGTAGTTTGTTAAGATTTAGTTATTTTTGTAATAGATCTGCCAGTTGTCACTTTCCGTGATAACAGCAGTGATTGTTGCACTCTATATAAGGAGTAACAACCTTTGTAATAAATGAATGATTTGATCAGAAATATTTCATATCTATAAACATTCCTTGAATCAGAAATATATTCTCTCACTATAACCGTATGTGCTCTTAATGCATACAAGTAGATTTCTTGCTACAATTGTCTAATTCTGTGTTCTTATTCCGCTGCTTTGAACTCTAATACATCAAACTTGTGATCGCTGATCCTGTCAAATGGTATCAGAGCAGGTTAATCATTGATCGATCTAATAATTGATCATTGAAACTGCTATTCAAGATCTATGTTTGATTGAATTAGCTTTTTTTTGCAAGAAACGGTTATAGAGATTGAATTTTTGTATTTCTGGTCATTCATCCTGAGATTTCTCTTGGTTTTCATTGAGTTTGTTGTGGTGTTTAAAACTTTTAAAAGCTTGAATTAAATTGTTTTTGAACTGAAAAATGACCACTCCCTCCAATGATCCTCACAATACTGGTTCCTCAACCAAGCCACCAATGCTGGTTAGGAATGAGTATAGCATATGGCAAAGACGTATGCTCCATCACCTGTCTGTTAACAGCGCAGGTTGTTGGACATCAGTGGTACATGGTCCACACAAGCCTATGGTGAATAACCCGGAAACCAATCAAATGGTTCCGAAGAGGAGGGAGCAATACTCAGATGAGGATAAAGAGTTGCTTGAAATTGATGCAAAAGCCCATGGAATTCTGGCCATGGCACTGCCAATGAAATCTATTCTGGGCTAATGCATCATGAAACTGCCCATGACCTCTGGAATGCCTTGAAAGAACAATTTGGAGGAACAGATGAGGTCTTGGCAAATAATAGAGAAATTCTTGCCCAACAATATGAGACATTCTCTCATAGAAAGGGTGAGACACTGACTCAACAATATGAGCGGTTCTCTTGTTTGATCTCTGAACTAAAAATGGTCAAACTTGAGTACACAAATATTCAGATGAATAACAGATTTCTCAGATCACTGCCTGAGAGATGGGACACATATACTATTGTCCTACGCTCCAGTGCAAGTTTGGACAAACTATCTCTCACCCAACTCCATGGGAAATGCTCACGTTTGAGAGAGAGATAGAACAAAAGAGAAAGCTGTCTTCATCTGGAAAGCTCACTGAAGACTTTGTACCAGGCAACACTGCCTTGGTTGGTCATGAGTCAGAATATGCTTCATCTGAATGCCAGTATGATGAGCATATTAATTTCTCTTCAAACACTTCTGATTCTGCATTTGTGAGTGTTGATGGTCAGTTTACTGGGTGTAATAATGACAATTTATGCTTCATTATGGATGATCTCAAGGGGATTGCTGATGACGACTTAGAAGAGATGGATATTTTGAGCCAAATGGCCTTGATAAATATCAGATCTCAGAAGTTCTACAAAAGAACTGGAAGAAAATTCCCAGGACTCTCTGGCAAAACCAAAGTTGGTTTTGACAAGAGCAAGTTGAGGTGTCACAAATGCCAAAGGCTTGGACACTTTGCAAGAGAGTGTAGATCAACTGGATCTAACTCCACTGCACCCTTTGTGACTTTTCCTGGCAATAGTCAACAACACAGAGGGCAACATCCTGTCACTTCTAGTCATCATCCTCAACAACAATCTCTGCATATTTTGTTCCTCAGGGTCAAATGCCATATCCTTACCCTTGTTATTACATGCCACAGTCAAATCAAGTTCAAGTTCCTATGGCACCACAACCTCATGCACTACCAGAACCTCAGCCATCCCAATCTCAACAACAAACTCAACCTCAACAACACAGCTTCTTCACCCCAGGAGTTGTTGACTGGAGCAGTTTACCAGATGACATGTCTGGTCATGAACAACTGTTCTCAGGTGCTGGTCAACATGGTGGTGACAGTCCTTTTGGGAATCTAGCTCTTATGGCTTTGGAGTCTGCTGATACTTCATTTTCTAATGCCTCTACACCTCAGGTATCACAGGTATCCTCTGAGGCAAAAGCCAAATTATGTTCTGAACCATGCATAGCAGCATTTGCTTCCATTAGAGAAGCAAATGTAGCTTTAATTAATAAGAACATTGAGCTAGAAAAAATTTTTCCAAAAGAAAAGCTGAGTTTGAGTCTGTGCTTAAAGATAAAAATGATGAGATTTATAAACTGAAATGCCAAATAATTGATGATAAGGCTAGAGAAGAGGTACTTCTAGAGAAGTACAAAGATCTCAAAGAAACCCTTGCAGTTACCCAGGTAGAGTGTGATAGATGGGTACAATCATGCAAAGGTTTTGAAATGCTTCTTAGTAAGCAATCTGCTTCAATGTGAAGTTGGCATTGGTTACAATCACACTGCTCCACCTACAGATTTTACTCCAAGAGCAGAGGTAGAATCTGATGGTGAGAGTAATAACAATCCATTCATCATGTGATCTACTTCTGATACAGCACAATCAGAAGTAGAAGTCAGCATCAAGCTATCTCAGAACCTATCAGCTGATGTTGATTGTTCACTGCTGACACTCACATGATCAATGAGTTGATCAACTCAGGAGTAATTCTGAAAGTCCTGAAAGGACTAGAGAGCAGGATTTAACACCTGAAGTTCAAACTCCAACTACTCATAGTACTGAAAAGAAGATAACTATCAGTAGAAAGAGTTTGAAGGCTACTAAAGAGGAAGTCAAGAAAGCAAACAATGCTTCCAAAGCACTGAAGAGCAAGTCTCCAGTTGCTTCACCCTCTTTAGTTGATGATCAACCTAAGATGAAGAAGAAACCATGTGAAGTGTGTGGTTTGTTCAATCATCTTACAGATGATTGTTGGTACAAAAGAGGTTCCAAACTCAAACAAAAAGAAGAAATTAAAGAGAAAATGGAAATTAAAAATGAAAAATGAGTTTGAGACCACATTTGTATCAGCAACATCAAATCCTGTAACCCTTAAGTCCTCAAAGAAATCCAAAAAGGAAGGGGTTAAACAGGTGACAGCTGAGAGTGCTCAGAAGAAGAAGGTGCAACATAGGAACTTATCAAACTCCACTGGCAATGTGTCTGATGAGCTGAAAGCTTTATCACAAAATCAGACACAGCTGGTTATGATGGTTCAACATCTGTTGGGTAGAGTTAACCAACTAGATGCTCCTATGTTGAAACCACAGAAAAGGAGGTCCAAGCCAAAGGATCCTCTTCTTCACCATCTTCTTCCTCTCAGGCTGTTGTTCCAAATAAACCTGTTAGTTTACCATCTATTGATGAGACCAGGCCAAAACCAAAAAGGTTTGGGTCTCCAAAACTAACTGATTGTTTATTATTGCAGGGTTCTTCAACATGCCAAAGTAGCATCTGGTATGTAGACAGTGGGGGATCTATGCAAATGACTGGGAACAGCTCTCTCTTCATGACTACTCTCAAGGAAAGAAGGGATTTGTTTCTTTTGGCAATGATGCTAGGGGTTACATCATTGGAAATGGCTTTGTCTCCAATGGAGAAATCAAGTTTGATGATGTTAATCATGTGGAAAATCTCAAGTACAATCTCTTGAGTGTCAGTCAAATGTGTGATAAAGGCCATGTTGCTCTTTTCACCAGTCAGAAACTGTAGGATTCTGTCATCCAAAGTTTTGCATTTGATTGATAAGGTGTTGGATGATCACACTCTCCTGAAAGCCAACAGGACAGGAAGAGTGTATGCCTTAGATCTTTCCAAGAAAATAGATCTAAAGGCAATCCTTGCCTATTTTCCAAAGCCTCTTCTCAAGAATCTAAACTGTGGCACAGAAGGCTTGGTCATGTTAATCTCAAAAACATGAATCAGCTTACCCACAATAGTTTAGTCAGAGGCTTACCAATAAAGGAGTTCCACTGTGATGAAACCTGCACTGCTTGTTTAAAAGGAAACACAGCACAAGTCTCATTCCCTCCTATTGAAGTGCCTAAGTCCACTGCCTGCTTGCAATTACTGCATATGGATCTATTTGGTCCTGTGAGAGTAATGAGCAGGCAAAGAAGAAATACTGTCTGGTAATTGTGGATGATTACTCCAGATTTGTATGGACTTTCTTTCTACATTCAAAGGATGAGGTTGCTCAGAAGATTATTCACTTTGTGTTGTATATTGAGAAGCAGTATTCCCTTCCAGTCAAGTGTATTAGGAGTGACAATGGAACTGAATTCGAAATCATACACTTGATGACTTCTATCTTTCAAAGGGAATCAAAAGGCAGTTTAGCATCCCAGGACTCCAGAACAAAATGGAGTAGTGGAGAGAAAGAACAGGACTCTCATTGAAGCTGCAAGGTCCATGCTGGCTGACTCTGGTTTGCCACTGACCTTTTGGGCTGAAGCTGTTAACACAGCTTGCTATGTGCCAAATAGAGTTTTAGTAAATCAGAGGTTGATGAAGACTCCATATGAATTCCTCATCAATTGGGTGTCCTGTTTTATTCTCAACACAAAGGATCAACTCCATAAATTTGATCCTAAGGTGGATGCAGGGTATTTTGTTGGTTATTCATCTACTTGCAAGGCATACAGAGTCTTCAACTGCAGAACAAAGATGGTTGAAGAAACTCTACATGTTAAGTTCAATGAATCTCCAAAGGACAAGATTCCACAAAGCCCTGTGGAGTTATTTGATTTGGACATACTGCAATATGTTCCTTATCAAACTCCTGCTTGTGCTCCTGTCAACAGTTCACCACCTGGTGGTACTGCTGGTGCTGATGATGATGATGATTGCATACTCACCTCTTCAGGTTTAGTGATCAACTGCCTGATTCAGCTAGACCTGATGTTCCTGTAGCTCCAGTAGCACCATCCACAACAAATGCTGATGAGATCTCTCGAATTCAACTTCCTTTGAATTACCATCCACTGATTGGTTTCAAGGAAATGATTCACCATCACCATCTGTTACTGCTGAGCCTGCTACAAACACTTGCACAGATCTCATTGTGTATCAAGATCTGAAGAATCACCCTATGTCTCAAATCATTGGTGATATCACTGCTGGAGTATCAACAAGAAGTCAATTGTCAAATTTCTGCTTCTATGCTCTCTTCATCAGTCAGCAAGAGCCAAAGAATTATCACATTGCTTTAAAGGACAATGGATGGGTTGATGCCATGCAGCTTGAGCTTCTTCAGTTCAAGAAATAGCAAGTGTGGGAACTGGTTCCTCTACCTCCAGGTAAGTGTGCAATAGGCACTAAATGGGTGTTTAGGAACAAAACTGATGAAAATGGGCTTATTGTTAAGAACAAAGCCAGACTGGTTGTTCAGGGGTTTGCACAAGAAGAAGGTATTGATTATGATGAAACCTTTGCCCCTGTAGCCAGACTGGAAGCAATTCGATTGTTTTAGCTATGTGCTTATCAAAACCTTAAAGTTTTTCAAATGGATGTCAAAAGTGCATTTTTGTATGGAAAAATAAAGAAGAGGTTTATGTATGTCAACCTCCAGGCTTTGAGGACAATAAACATCCTAATTGGTGTATAAGCTTGATAAGGCTCTTTATGGGTTAAAACAAGCTCCTAGAGCCTGGTATGAGACATTATCAAACTTTCTTCTGGAAAATAATTTCACTAGAGGCTCCATAGATAAGACTTTATTCATTAAAGAAAGCTGGGAGCATAATCTACTTGTTCAAATTTATGTAGATGATATCATTTTTGCATCCTCTGATCCAAAGTTGTGTGATGCCTTTACAAAGTTGATGCAACAGAAGTTTGAAATGAGTGCCATGGGAGAGTTACAGTTCTTTCTGGGGTTGCAAATCAAACAAAAGGCTGATGGAATTTTCATTCATCAGTCCAAATACACAAAAGATCTTTTGCAAAAGTTTGATTTACAAAACTGTAAGCCTTGTTCTACCCCATGTGCAGCACCACACAACTGGATACAGATCAGAAAGGTAAAATGGTTGATGAAACACTTACAGATGTATGATTGGGTCCTTGATGTATTTAACAGCTTCTAGACCAGATATTATGTTTGCTACATGTGTTTGTGCTAGATTTCAGGCTGCACCTAAGAGTCTCATGATTGCAGTCAAGAGGATCTTTAGATATCTGCAAGGCACTCCATCTCTAGGTTTATGGTATTCTACTGGACATTCTGGTAAATTAGTTGCTTTTTCTGACAGTGACTATGCAGGGTGTAAGTTGACCAGGAAATCAACTTCTGGTGGATGTCAATTCCTAGGCAACTACTTGATTTCTTGGCAGAGCAAGAAACAGACCTCAGTTGCTACATCAACTGCTAAAGCAGAGTACATTGCTGCTGCATGTTGCACCTCTCAGGTACTCTGGCTTCAGAACCAACTTCTGGATTATGGCATTACAGAGACTAAGACTCCATTGTTAATGGATAGTGCTTCAGCGCTGTGTATTGTCAAAAATCCAGTCCAGCACTCTAGGACCAAACATATAGAGATCAGACATCATTTTATAAGGGATTGTTTTGAAAAGGTCTGATTGATCCTAAGTTTGTGCCTAGTGCTGATGAGCTTGCAGACATTTTTACTAAGCCTTTGGATAGTTCAACTTTCCAAAACCTGGTGTAAGGCTTGGTATGCTGCAACTAGAATAAGTGACAACTACTGATGATCTTAGTAATAAGTACTGATGATCATTGGTAACCATGTCACATATAAGTACTGATGAGTTCTTTAACCTCAGCAGTTTTTATAACTACTGAAGGCTAAATGTCTCACAAGTACTGAAGTACTTCATCTGTTATAAACTACTGATGTAGTTACAACTACTGATGCAGTTACAACTACTGAAATCAGTAAAAACAGATAAGTACTGATGTCCTATGAAACAACTGAAATCAGCCAAAAAGGCTGATGAATGTGTTGAGGACAGTATGAAACAGCTGAAAAGCTAAGAATTGACGAAAACAGCTGATGAGAAATTTCTCTTCAGTCGTTTGTACAATGCTGTTTCATTCTAAACAACTGAAGCAATACCATGTCTTCAGTAGTTTTATAACTACTGATGACTAATACCAAGTCTTCAGTTGTTTACAACAGCTGATGACAAAACCACTGTCTTCAGTAGTTTCACAACTACTGATGACAAACACCAAGTCCTCAGTTGTTTCAATCATCTGAAGTCAAAACCACGGTCTTCAGTAGTTTTTTTAACTTCTGATGCCTAACACCACGACTTCAGTTGTTTCAACGTCTGAAAGGATAATACCATGTCAACAGTCGTTTAAAACTACTGATGACTAACACCACATCCTTCAGTCTTTTCTTACCCGTACCCTATAAATATCCCTGACCTAATCCTTCAATGCTTCATCTTCTTCAAACCTAACGTTCCTCTCTAAAACTTCTCTCTTCTAAATGGCGTCCATGCAAATCAAACCCGACACAACTGTGTTGCCTACCTTACTAAATCGCCTGTCTGGGCTAAGTTCGATACTGCTATCGATCTTATGGTTCAGTCACAATACAACACGGCATTTCTTCTGAATCCCATACTACATGCCGAATCCCTCCAACAATTTTGGATGAACGTTACTATTACCACGGGGAGAACAACACACATCTCTCCAGTCGATTGTCAACAAAAAAGAAAGTGGTCATCACTCCTGCAATAATCCGCCAAATTCTTCATCTGGATGATGCTATTTCTCCTGCTGGATATCCGAAGGGCACCACAGATCTATCCTTTGCCAACATGGATATCAAGGCAATCTCAGTGCCTCCACTATCATGAAGAAACACTTCCATGACGCTGAACGCCTAATTTTTCACATGGTGAATGTATGTTTGGCTCCTAAGACTTCGTCTTGGGATCAAATGTCGACAAAGTGGCAGCAGGTAATGTATTCTATTCTTGAGCAACAACCGCTAAATTTTCAGAAATAATATTTTCGGAGCTCAAGGATATGGCTCAAAAACTAACTGTTAACCGTTGGATACTATATCCACGGTTCATAATGGCCATCATTACAAACAGCTTAATGCTGAGGGACTTGTTGGCTTGGGAGTCCCTGCTACGGCTGTTCTGCCGGAAGTATACTCCCGGCACAACTCTGACCAGACACTCAAATTGGCTGCCAAGGCGCAAACCCACGCAGCTGGAACCACAGCCACCACCTCCAAATCAAAAGTCCCCACCAAACCCACCAAAAAGAAACCCAAAACGGCTACTCAGGGAATTGAGTCCCCTGAGGATGCCCCTGCAACACAACGCAGGATATATCCACTAGTCCAAACCCCCTAGTGGAATAAGGACTCTTCCAGCCATAGCCGCTCAGGCTTCCTCTCAACAGGAGCCTGCAGCAACCACAAAAGGGGTACCTACATATCTGGGATCTTCCTCACTTGAGGGGATTGCCATTGAAGAGCACCAACCTCCCCAGGTGCACACTGCTTCTATCCCTTCACCCCAAACAACCGCCCCTCACAGCCCAACTTTAATAGTTGCACAAGTGCTGACTCAACTGCACTCCTCACCCTCTCCCGAGAAACCACTTACTACTGGGAACACTCTACCATTGAGGGGGAGGAACACAGTGCAATTGAGAACCCACAGCACAGGGGTTTACCACTTCTATCTCCTGGTGTAGATAAGGAGCTTAGAATATCTAGTGAGGCTGCACCTCTTCTGAATCAGCACATGATCAGAATGAGGCTGGTAACATTGCTAAGACCTCACTAGAGGCAACAGCTGATGATGGACATTGTCTGAGGCTGGAAGTCCCCAGTACCAAGCAAAGGGGCACATGCAACAACTGGGTGCATGTAAATCCTGCTCCAAGCAGGAGGTCAGATGATTCAGCTTCGGCTGATGATGACCTGGCTTTTTCTACGATGTTCTTGCCCAGAACACAATCCTTGAAGAGAAAGTCAGTAGGCTGCAAAACCTACTTGACCAACTTTCACAAGGAGAAAGACCATCTGCCTCCACCAACCCCCAGATGGCACCTTCACTTGAAGGTTCCCCAAACACTGAGCCACTCCAAACTCAACCACCTGCCTCTGCTTCAGGCCCTATTTCTCAGGAACAGAACCCTCCTGAGCAAATAGGTGCTGTACTTCAAAATTCCCTCCCTCTCATCACACCCATAATCACTATATTGTGACTAAAGCCATTGATGAGAGGCTTTCCTCACTTTACAACCCTTGATAGATGCTGCTGTGCAAAAGACACTTTCTGCGGTACAAAACCCTTCCTCCAATGCATCCAAAAAGGGGGAGAGTACTGCAGTGAAAGAAAAGAAGAGGAAAAGAACAAGGAAGAGAAGGAAGGAAGCAAGCCCAAGAGGAGGAGAAAGAAAAGCAACCTCTGCTCACTTACAAGCGAAAGAAAAGTGCTGATGATCAACTATGCTGAAGACAAATCCTTGGAAGAGCTGGTAAAAGAAGCTGACACTACACACAGCCGATCCATGGATAAAATAATGAACAACTCTTCAAGCAAGGGTTTGATACAGCCACATTGGATAGTGAGATCAGAAGGTTGGAAGTGCAAGAGATTCAAACCCGATGGGTTGGGTATGATGCTCTTGAAAAAGAGAGATTGGAGATAATGATCCCTTCATTGCAAAATACTTAGGAAGATCGTTAATGGAGATTCGCGCGTGGACCAGGGACAATATTCTGGCTATAGCCACCAGAATCTGTCTGTCTGAGCAATTCCACAAGGGGATTATTGTTGAAGCCCTTGATGAGGCTGGGGCTGGTAAAAGGTTAGAAATGGCAAAACTTACAAAGGCGAAACTACTACAAAGATGCTGGATCAACCTTCCCTTCCACCCACTCAAACACTGCCTACCCCTCAAATCTCCAAACCAATCTCTAAGCAAAATCCAAACATCCTCATTCTTCAAAACCAATCCCTACCAACCCAACCATCATCCAGTGATGCACCTAGAAGGAGGAGAAGGGTGCTGAGGATGGAAGAAGAAGAAGAAGAAGAGGATGAAGATGATAGTCTGCCACTCTCTGCTGTTCTAAAGCTACCAAAACCAGAAGTCAACCCATGATCACACCTGACTCTCAAAGGGAAATGGTCAGAGTCAAGATAGAAGATGAAGAACAGTAGAAACAGCACGATGAGCAACTATTTCCTCAGTCATCATCTATTCAAGCCATGAAAGGGCATGCTCAGAGGTTGTACACTCTCAGGCACACTTTTCAGTATCAGAAGGAGAGTGAGAGTATGGCCAGACCCCAGGGTGAGTTCTAGAATCCATAAAAGAACTATTCCACACAGATACAATGGCCAGGTTAGAAAAACAATAGATTCTACCATCATGTTGGCCATTGTAGTCACACCCTGGGAAATAATTGATAATTCAAGAAAGCTCATCAAGCAAAGATGACCCCTGAAGCTTACTAGAAAACAAGATGATTAAAAAGGGGTTGTTATATAAAAAGCTTGAAGACATCCAGAAGAATGAGCTCCAGTTACTCCTTGAAGGCACCCATCCTGATGAATTTGTCTATAGGGAGGTAACTACAGTAGAGCTGAAAAATGGCAGGACCATGAAGTACTTATCTGAGTACTATGGTCCAGAGTTCTTCTTCGAAGGAGGAGGAAGAACTCTCTCAGGAGGAACAAGTTGTTCTCCTTGAGGCCTATGTTCGAGAGTCATACAGACTCATTATGGGGAAGTAAATCTCATGAATGGGATAACAACTCTGTGTCCAGTTCCCCAAAACAGAGTTCCCATTCATACCTGCCAAACAATATCTGAGATTTCTTCCCAGGTCGGAGCTTACATGGGTCATCTTCTCTACTGATCAAGAAGGAAAAAGACCAATCTTTTGCCAACAATAAGTGGGATAATAAATAACTTAGAGGTTTTGGCTGCATTGGTTCAGGGGGAGTTTGTTGGACCAAAAGAACCAATGAGCCAAGATCAGAAAACCTCTAAGTCCCACATGAATCACAACAACTGCTGAAAGCTTCATCAGCAGTTTGACAAGTGCTGAAGACTTCAACAGCTGAAGATCAAGTGCTGAAGACTTCAACAGCTGAAGAACTAAAGTGCTGAAGTACAACAGCTGAAGAACACAAGTACTGAAGCTGAACAGCTGAAGAACGCAAGTACTAAGGTGAACAGCTGAAGAACACAAGTGTTGAAGCTGAAAGACCAAAGTACTGAAGTACAATAGCTGAAGAGTTTACAGTGCTGAAGATCAACAACTGATGTACAAAGTCTGAAGACAAAGACTGAAGACATCAGCTGATGATATCTACTGAAGTCATCAGCTGATGAAACATCTAAAGTCAAAGTCTGAAGATCAAGTACTGAAGCGTCAGTAGTTTGTCACAACTGCTGAAGAGTACTTCTTCAGTAGTTGTGATATCAGTATTTTTATATTTCTAGTTTCAGTAGTTTTGTAAAACGACTAAAGAGCTTGTTCTTCAGTCGTTGTAGTTTCAGTAGTTTCTAATCAGTAGTTTTATATTCTGTACTTAACACTCTGATATGTTCTCAGTAGTTATGGACATTTCAGTAGTTTGTTAAGATTTAGTTATTTTTGTAATAGATCTGCCAGTTGTCACTTTCCGTGATAACATCAGTGATTGTTGCACTCTATATAAGGAGTAACAACCTTTGTAATAAAGTGAATGATTTGATCAGAAATATTCCATATCTATAAACATTCCTTGAATCAGAAATATATTCTCTCACTATAGCCGTATGTGCTCTTAATGCATACAAGTATCGATTTCTTGCTACAATTTGTCTAATTCCTTTCTTATTCCGCTGCTTTGAACTCTAATACATCAAACTTGTGATCGCTGATCCTGTCAGCAATAAGTCAACCATTATATCTCAGCTTATGCAGATTCTTAGAAGCATGATAAGCCCAAGATCTGTCAAAATTGGGAAACTTGTATTAGTTGTAAAATACAAGTCAATCCAGGAAAAAATTGACAACTCCAACAGCAAACTTCATAAGAAAAATCAATCAATGACATCTCTTCATAACATGAATAATCAATTCAATCACATTAACTTTTGATTAAGTTCAAAAGGTAATGCAGGTAAGTGCATTAGTTAATGCGGGTGAAGGTAACCCATGCATATAACTAATGCGGGTAACAATAATTTTTGAAGTGCAACTAATGCGGACAATGATTTTACTCTACCGCATTAGTATGTGAGTGAATGTGAAATTTACTCTACCGCATTTCATACAGCTAACAACGCGTAGGAACAAGTCTATCGCATTTGATACAGTGATGTGTTGACTTGTCAACCGCATTTGTAG
This sequence comes from Flaveria trinervia, assembly GCA_025506515.1. Taxonomy (NCBI): domain Eukaryota; kingdom Viridiplantae; phylum Streptophyta; class Magnoliopsida; order Asterales; family Asteraceae; genus Flaveria; species Flaveria trinervia. Next base: position 35,907,710 of record CM046455.1, read on the forward strand.
TTTTACACGGAATTAGTTCTGTTGCATTTGTTACTGTACATATTTGGATATGGTAAAACAAGCCATTCAATCGCATTTGTTACAATGTTATTCCGCATTTGCAACAGTATACAATGTGGACAGCCAAAATTTCAAGTTTACCTTCGCATTTACAACAGTGCCCAAATGCAGATAGAATAAAATCAAACGCATTTGTAACAGTAGAGTAATGCGGATAGTCAGTCAAGACTTAAGTCTTCCACATTAGCTACAGCCACAAATGCGGATGACCAAAAGTAGTCAATACGGACTGTCAATGTCAAAAGTTCGTCTTCCGCATACCCACAGCTAACAAATGCGGATCACCAAAATCAAACAAATTAACCTTCTACATATGCTACAGTTAGCAAATGCGGATCACCAAAATCAAACAAATTAATCTTCCGCATATGCTACAGTTAACAAATGCGGATCACCAAAATCAAACAAATTACCTTCAGCATTTGCTACAGTGTTGACTGTATCTGCTTGTAAACTTGTAAAAATTTTTAAATTGTATTATTTGACTATTTAAAGGAATTCGAACAGGTCATTTAATACTTTTCAAATTTGAGAGAACTTATAGTGAGACGAGCGTAAAACTACAATACACCACCATCATTCATCATCGTCATCACAAACATTCAAAGATTTTGTTGTGTTTCATCTTTTAACATTCTTGTCATCGATTCAGAACAGCAGTCGTTTCAAAGATAAGGTATAACTTCAATAGATTTTGAAACCAAAACCTATGTCTCGAACGGTTACCCTAAATCGAACAATGAACCAGAAAACTATTGAAAAACACCAAAATCTAATCATTAAGTGATGTAATACACATTTTCGATGTCAATAAACATGTAAATTGATAGGAATTCAACTAATATTGAAAATCATGACAACCATGTTTACTGAGAAAAACAGAGCAATGTGAAAAAGAAAAGTGTAAAACAAATCAAAGTCACGTAACAAATCAAAGAAAAACTAAAGTCAAAATTTTGAACTAACACACATGTCTCTTGTGCAGATTACATGGCAAACCTTACATGGAGCAAGCTCCATAACGTCAGCGGTTATCTAAACCCTGATGTGCCTGAAGCAGAAGGTCTCAGAGATATGATAAGATTCCTATCTACCACAAGAGTAGCATATGCTATAACAGTAAGACCAACAATCTATAAGAATCCCATCAGGTCTTTCTGGGAATCAGCTGAAGTGGTTGAAGAAAATGGAGTGAAAACTCTTCCTGGCAAGATCAACACTGAACACACACTAAGGATCATAGAAGAATCAGTTAGAAGATGTCTTCAATTCAATGACAATGCAGATGATCCTCTTGAATTGGATGATGAGGAGATAACCACATTTTTCTTTAAAATTGGTTATGAAAGGAGCTATGAAGCCAAACAGATAGTCAAAGGATTAGTGGATCTGCCCTGGAGATTCCTAATTCATATGTTCCAACATTGTCTATCAAAAGGAAAACAGGATGGAATGACATTCCAGTCCTCACATCTTCTGCAATCTGTGCTCTCTGCACCAACTGAAGATTTAACATGTCAGCATATGTATTCAATGGCCTAATCTCCAACATTCAAGAAGGGTTGAGATATAAATTTCTAATGTACCCAGATTCATTCAATGTCTAATCAATGAACATTCATGACATTGCTAATGAAGGACCAGTACTTAACATTCCTCATTATGATGCAAGATCCTATAAGTACATCAAGAAGAAGGACCCAAGGAACTTCTATAGTGGTGCCCCTTCACCCCTTCTTCCTTGGATGTTTGAACAGATACTCCAAGCAGGTTAACCACAACCATACCATCACCTATACCATCACCTCCACAACAATACCACAACCAATACCATCACCTATACCATCACCTCCACAACCAATACCACAACCTATACCATCACCTCCACAACCAATACCACAACCTATACCATCACCAACACCATAACCAATAACATCCCCAATACCATCACCAATGCCATCACCACAACAAATACCACAACCTTCTACTCAACCATCTCTTCAAACATTACCTCAACCATAATCACTTCCTTCACCACACCAAACACCACCTATGATCACTCAACCTACACCTACATCACCACATCATCAATCTCCTATATCACTACACCAATCTCCTAATTCCTCCTTACCAACCATTATCATCATCAATTGATCACCCTGCTGAACCAGAAGGATCAACAAGTGCATCCAAATCATCCAAATCATCTTCTGATGAGGAGGATCATCATGATCAAACCAAAGCTGTAAATGAATCTTCTGAGGCTGCTCCTTCTGAGAGCTATGCTGAATCAAACATCAATAGGCCTGATGAAAAAGACGAATTCATAACTGAGTTGTTACTCAAAGTAGAAAGGATGGAAAGAACAGTAAAAAGGAGAGCAGGAATTATAAATGATAGAATTCTGGAACTTGATGAGAAAGAAGGAGAATTGAAAGATCTTAAAGATAAACATGCAGTTGAAAGAATGGAACAAGCCAAAGAGATTGAAAATCTAAAAGCTGCACTGAAACACTCAAGAGAAGAAGTGAGTGGTCATATAGACACTCTTGAAATACAAACTATTGCCATGGAGGAACAAGAAAACATCATAGAGGAACAAGCTGATATCATCTCAAAACTAGAAAAGGAAATCAAGAGCAAGAACAAAAGAATATTCGAACTTGAAATGATGATTAAAAGAACTGATGTGAAGGATGATGATGGAAAAGAAGAACAAAAGAATGATGATGAGAATGAAGAACAAGTGGATGATGAAAGTGAAACTGAGATTAAAGACCAGAGCTTAGACATGGTAGTGCTTTGGATAGTTTTGCTTCTGAACAATTCAGCATTGATGATATTTTTGGGAGTTCATAAACAATCAAAGAATTGAGGCAGAACCTATTGTATTCATTCCTAAATCACTAGTGCCATTGGAAAAGGAATGTCTCTGTAAATTATCTCTCCATATCATTAACAGAAGAACAAAAGAGGAACTAAAAGAAAGATATGAACAAGAAAGGAAAGAAGAAATTGTACCTGAACAAAGTGAAATGAAGGATCAAGAACCAAGCACACCTGAAAAGCTCCCTGAACCAGAAGAACAAACTGAAACCTCTAGCCCTCAACTTCAAACGTACTCATGAAAGAGGAAGTATTTGGCAGAAAAGGCTAAAGGCAAGAGACCAATAACTGAAGAAGAACCGTCAAAGAAACAAAAAGATGACCTAAGGATTTTAGCAGCAATTGCTGAATTTTTGGAAGAACATGATCAGGCAGAAGCTCAGTTGAAACAGTTGGCCAGAGCAATTGATTTAGAAGAAGGAGAAATTGCTGATGAAGATGAAGTGTTAAAGGATGTTCTCATGGACAGTCCTCTTAAAGAAGAACAGTGAGTAGAAGACATGGTAACCAAAGCTCAATTTGATGACTTGATGATTAAAGCCATGTTCTTGATCAATCAAGGCTATGATCCTGATGAAGTGTTTGCAATGACTTATGAGAAAATGAAAGAGGAGAACAGAAAGTGAAGTTGTTGCTTGATCCAACAATAGACACTGACTATGAGAGACATGACAAGGACACTCCAAAGCACAAAGACTCATCCTTGAAGAAACCCACAAGGTATGAAGTTCCGCTACCAAGAAGGGTCCTCTACAAAAGCTTTCACAAATGAAGAAATCAACCTTATCTAATGAATCATTATTTCCTGATCCTTATAACATGTCTGATAAGGAAATGAAGGAATATCTTTCAAGTCAGGGATTCACAATAGAAAGATTGCCAACATGAAGACAAATTCATTAAGGATGCCACACTTCAATATCAATGAAAAGAAGATAAACTAAAGAAACTGGAAAAGAAGTTACAAAGACCAAACCCAGAAATATAAGGTCAGCTGAAGACATGCTGTTTGAGGGGTTTTAACATGTTTATCAAAGCTCATATAACCATGTTTATATGAAAACGAAGCGAAAATATATGTTTTAAAACATGTTAATAAGATGATTATTAAACCCATTTAATAAAGAACCCCAAGCCATGGATCATTATACAAATGCATACAATAAATAACATAAGATGGTGAAAATACAACCTTTGTAGCAGCTCAAAAACTGAATTTCTTGAGGTGAAAGAAGATGAAAAACGTGGCTGAATCTTCAAGGAAGAAGACCTCAAGAGGTGATACCCTAAGCTTGTACAAACACCTTTGATTGCTAGGAATCTTGACACCAAATTTTCAGCAACCAAAACCACTTTGAAAGCTGAAAATTCTGCCTCTTTTCTCCTTCAAAACCGTGAGATTGAGAGAGAGATTGAGAGAGTTCCTCAAGTGTGTGTGTGTGTGAGAAAGAGAGAGGAGCAAGAGAGTTCAAGTGAGCAAGTAATGCATGGCCTTGGAACTAAAAAAAGGAAGGAACCAAGACAAAGGGGCGGCCGAAATTTGGCACCCTTTGTCTCCCCTTTGATTCAAAATTTTTTTTTAATAAAACTAAAACACTCTTGCACCCTTATGATGTAAAATTAAACCATTTTAATTTTATATCACTAACACACACACTATTATTTGTCATTGTCTAACTAATTTAAAAAATGAACAAATAATCCCATATGAACAAATATATATATATAAACTTGTTCATTCGCAAAAGCAATGATTTAGAAAACCCGGTTTCTAAATGGTGTTTATATTTATTTGTTTGATCTAATCAACAAATAAATATTTGTCGGTGTTTGTTTGGCTTGTTATTGGGTATGACCCGATTGGATCATATCACACTAGCCACATCAATTTAATATATATCTTGGGCAGATCATTTCTTCAATCTCCCACTTGCACAAGATTTATAGAAGATTGATGCAAGCAGCAAATAACGCCTAGCAACGGTTTGCTACCCCTAATGTATATGACTAAGTGCCATTCAATAACATCATCCTTTTCAGTACCTTACTTGAATATGTTTTAGGTGAATTAATCATCTATCCTTTTGTTGCAGATGTCATGTTAAATCCAAGAGACACAGAATAGTCATTCTCCGATGATTTAACTTTAACAGGCCTTAGACATCTAACTCTCAACGAATAAGAGGAACAAATTCCATCTTGACTACATACGTCTCTCACAATCACCTCATGTCATACCTGTACTCAGCCTTATGTACTGCCTTTTCAGAACAGCAAAGGACTAAGTCAAAGTACAATACTTTGTGAATATCAAGACCCAATATGTATCTCAGGTCTGAGGATACAATGATATTCGCCTTTACTCAAAATTTCTTATGACTAATCAGAAAGATTCCATGCAGAAATAATTGAGAGCGGGTCAGTCCAATATCTATATCCCATAGATATCAATGAACCTTGGTAGCAACCTCTTGCTTTATACTCATACCTTATGAATATCAACCAATCCAAGTTCATTATAGTCTTACATTCATAGTTGTTCCCACAAGTATGATCGACTACGGACGTTGAGAATAATTTATTTATTCACGGATTTAAACATGCTAAAATAGAGAACAAATGAAAATAACCATATAATTAAGTCAAATAACATTAGTTCCAATATCCAAATACAAAATACAACATCAAACCCAGTCACTTGAATATCTAAGTCCCATGGCACAAACATGACCTTCATGCTTTGCCTTTTCAAGGAGTTTTGTGAGTGGATCCGCAACGTTTTTATCAGTGTGGACTTTGCGAATACATATCTTTCCTTTTTCAACTTCATCCCTTATGTAGTTGAATCTCCGTTCAATGTGCCGAGTCTTTTGATGAGCACGAGGTTCCTTGATTTGAGCAATCGCACCCTCGTTGTCACAAAAGATCTCTAGGGGATCCTGAATGGAAGGGACTACCCCTAGATCGGCTATGAATTTCTTCAGCCATGCAGCTTCCTGTGCTGCCATTGAAGCGGCGACGTATTCTGACTCTGTAGTGGACAACGCTACGACTTCTTGCTTTGAGCTTTTCCAAGAAACAGCTCCCCCATTCAGAATAAAGATGTACCCCGATTGAGATCGTGAATCATCTCGATCGGTTTGGAAACTCGCATCCGTGTAACCTTTTACAACGAGTTCCTCTTCACCAGACCCGTAGATCAAGAACATGTCTTTAGTCCTCCTTAGGTACTTCAGAATGTTCTTGACAGCCATCCAATGACTATCACCAGGATTTTGCTGGTATCTACTTGTCATGCTTAAAGCGCATGACACGTCTGGTCTAGTGCATATCATTGCATACATGATGGATCCTATAGCAGATGCATATGGGATTGCCTTCATTCTATTTTGCTCCTCCTTGGAGCTTGGACATTGAGTTGTACTCAATATTGTCCCTCTTTGAATAGGTACAGTACCTTTCTTAGAGTTTTCCATCTTGAACCTTTTCAAGATTTTGTCAATGTATGCACTTTGATTCAAACCAATTAGCCGTCTTGATCTATCCCTATAGATCTTTATTCCCAGAATATAGGCGGCTTCACCAAGATCCTTGATGGAAAAACAACTTCCAAGCCAGGTTTTTACACCTTCCATGGTTGGAATGTCGTTTCCAAACAGTAGTATGTCATCAACATACAATACTAGGAAGGTTATTGTGCTCCCACTAGCCTTCTTATACACGCAAGCCTCATCAGCGTTTTTGATGAAGCCAAATTTCTTTACTTCATCATCAAAACGGTGATTCCAACTTCTTGATGCTTGTTTCAATCCATAGATTGATTTCATTAACTTGCATACTTTATTAGGATATTTTGGATCGACAAAACCTTCAGGCTGAACCATATAGACATCTTCCTCAAGATATCCATTTAGGAAAGCGGTTTTGACATCCATTTGCCAAATCTCATAATCATAATGAGCTGCTATGGCAAACAATATCCTTATAGACTTAAGCATTGCAACAGGTGAGAAGGTTTCATCATAATCAACCCCTTGAGTTTGAGTGAAACCCTTTGCTACAAGTCTAGCTTTGTAAGTATCCAAGTTTCCATGCATATCGGTTTTCTTCTTGAAAACCCACTTACTTCCAACTACTTTGGAATTAAGAGGTGGCTCAACAAGTTCCCAAACTTGATTGTCATACATGGATTGCATCTCAACGTTCATGGCCTCAAGCCATTTGTCACAATCCAAATTGGACACTGCATCATGATATGTGGCTGGTTCATCTGAATCCACCACATAGCATCCATCCATGAAAAATCCGTATCTTTCAGGTGGATTACTAGTTCTACCACTTCTGCGAACGTTTTGTGTGTATTGATCAACCGCTTGATCATCCTCAACATCCTCACGTTGAGTGCTAGTTTCAACCAAACGTGCATCGGGCTGTGTTTCTTGATCCTCCTCAAGATCCACTGTTCTACTGCTAGTTCCTTCCATAAGGAACTTAGTTTCTAAGAACTCACCCTTTCTGGCAACAAACACCTTTTGTTCCAGTGGATCATAGAAATAATATCCCATAGAATCTCTAGGATATCCAACAAAGATACACTTGGTGGATCGGACATCTAATTTGTTTGGGGTGGGAGTCTTAACATAACCTCACAACCCCAGACCCTTAAGTACGATAGGGATGGAACTCTTCCATGCCATATCTCAAAAGGTGTCTTTTCCACCTTTTTTGGGGGGCCATATTCAGAATACGGGCCGCGGAGAGCAAAGCGAAACCCCAAAATGATAGAGGTAATGTGCTTCTAGCCATCATAGATCGAACCATATCCAATAAGGTTCGATTCCTCCTCTCAGACACACCATTATGTTGTGGTGTTCCAGGTGGAGTGAGTTGTGAGACAATCCCACAACTCCTAAGATGATCTTGAAAAACATCACTTAGGTATTCGCCACCTCTATCGGTGCGGAGAATTTTAATTGACCTGTTGAGTTGATTTTCTACTTCATTCTTGAAGATTTTGAACATTTCAAAAGCTTCATCTTTGTGCCTTAATAAGTACACATACCCATAGCGACTATAATCGTCGGTAAAGGTAATGAAGTATCTTTCACCATTCCTAGTCATTGGCTTAAAAGGACCACATACATCCGAATGTATGATACCTAATAAATCTTTTGCCCTTTCGTTAGTTCCACTAAAGGGTGCCTTAGTCATTTTACCTTGTAAACAAGATTCACATACATCAAATGATCACATTCATTTGTTTTTAAAAGACCATTCTTTTGAAGTGTTTGTATACGTTTCTTGTTTATATGACCAAGACGGCAATGCCAAAGGTAGGTATCACTCAAATCTAATTTGAGTCTTTTGGTGGTTGCTTGGTATATTGAGCTATCATATGTTACGTTTTCATGAACCAATTCATAAATACCATTACAAGGTATAGCCTTAAAATAAAACATGATTTAAAGAAACATGAATATCATTGTCAACAAACTTGAAATCATAATCATATTGTCTTAAACGGGAAACAGAAATTATGTTCCTAGTCAAACTAGGAGCATATAATACATGTTTAAAATAACTTCCAAACCACTTGGAAGCTTCAAAATGTAGTCTCCTTGGGCTTCAACGTGAACCTTTGCACCATTGCCCATGAAGAGACTTATTTCCCCTTTTGCATAATGCTCATTTCTTTTGAACCCCTGCAATAAATTGCAAATGTGAGTTCCACATCCGGTATCTAATACCCATGTGTTAGAAGAAATAACATTTAGCTCAACATGTATCATGTAAATTATACCTGAGGTTTGCCCTGCATCCCTCTTTTCTCTCAACTCTTTGAGATAGACTGGACAATTTCTCATCCAATGCCCTATCTCACCACATTTGAAGCATGGGTCGTTTACAGCAACCTTTTGCTTCTTCTCCTTGGGCTTCGGAGGTTCCGCCCTAACAACCATCTTCCCCTTTCCTCCAACGTGCCCCTTTCCTTTGGCAACATTTGCCTTGGGAGGGGGTAGAGACCTCTTCCTTCTCCCACCTTCGTTAATGGTGAGAACGGGTAAAACCTTTTACCCATTCCCGCCTCAGCTGATTTGAGCATCGAATGAAGTTCATTTATGCTCTTGTCCCATCCGTTCATGTTGTAATTCATGACGAATGCCTCAAACCTTTTAGTTAGGCCATTAAGGATCAAATCCGTGGCCAACTCCTTTGAGACAGGACAATTTAGCCTTTGAAGGCGGTCGATGTGGCTTTTCATCTTAAGAACATAAGATGAAACTGATTGGGATTCCTCCATCCGACATGCATGAAGCGCTCGAACCGTTTCGAAGCGCTCCACTCTAGCTTGTTGCTGGAACGTTTCCCGCAACTGAGTGATCATGTCATAGGCTCCATGGAGCTCATACTCCTTTTGGAGTTCGGTGTCATACTTGCTAACATTAAGCAAGAGACTTGGATGGAGTCTTCCACATATCTAACCCAATCATTATAGGCCTCCACATCCTCCTCGTTAGGTTCATCGGGGATGGGATCATCAAGAATGTAGGCCCGCTTTTCTTGCTTGAGAACAATTCTCAAGTTGCGGTACCAATCCATGAAGTTGTTTGTTAGACGATCCCTTTGAAGGATCGCCCTAAGAGATTGGTTGTTTTGGTTTGGTACATCGTTATTAGCGTTGGTGTGGTCGGCCATCTACAAGATTTTACAAAGTTCCATTTTAGTAATCGTTGATATAATAATTATTTCATTTATTAATACCCTTTACGTCTCATAGACTATTAATAAAAAAATATTTTAGAATCCAACGTTATATTTAAATATTGGTTAGGTGACCTTTATCCCATTATTTAAATAAACAAGGTAGTCATAAATGACAATTGCAACCCATTGCAACTTCTAATGGTATGGGATCGTTTGAACATCTTATGTTTATAACGGCATGTTTACCCCATCAACACCTTTTATAAAACACATTTTAGGTGATCCATTCATATATTTTATAAATCAAGTCGTCCTACTTACACACACGTGTGAGTTTACCACATAAGTGGTTAGGTGACCTTTATCCCACAAACATGGCATTATCACCTCAAGTTACAAGTTCCCTCAAAGTGGTTAGGTGACCTTTATCCCACTAAGAGTTTGCAAGTAACCTAAGTGTTGTGTAAAAGGATGGTGTTTAACTTGTTTCTCAAAAGGATTTATAATTTCACATTCTTGTTTTAGAAAAGTCCATGTACTATATGATTGTATGCATTCAACCATATGGTACCATTTGGTTCTTTTAAATAAAACCCATTTTATTTTGCAAACCATTAACTCCTTTTATAGAACCATTCTATTTTGCTTAATGATTTGAGAACCAATTTCTTGTAATAGCTTGTTCTAGTTGATGGTTTGTTAATGACATCCAAATATCCAAAACAAAACAACATCATAAGCATTCAACCAAGCATAACCAAACATTCATATATGCATAACAAAGCATACTAAATTGAGCACACTTGTTTAGCCAAAACAAGTGTGTCAAAAGGTCTTGTCCTAAGGGTTAAGAACATGACACATGGTTGACAAAAGGAACTCCCACTTGAATCCACATCTTCAAGCATCCTCTTTGTCCATCTTTTCTTCAAGTCTTGATCTTGAGCATCCTTACAAAATATGTATCCTAATACATTTTTCTAGTAAAGATAAACTCCTAATCTATTTATTACAAACCATATGAATGAATAGATTACAAAACAAGACTTGAAACAAAAATAAATATTACATGCCCAAATGAATATAACATGACAACCAATCATTCAATCCAAATGGTCTAGGCTTTGTTATGCATAATCAACAACAACATGATCAACATACACAAGATGATCGATTTTGGCAGCCCCTTTTAGCCCATGTTTTGGCCAACATAAACCAAGAACAAAAGGGTTAAGAACATATAAATAAACATCTAATATCTAGAGTTTTAAAGATCCTTATATGCATAAAGAAGCATCTTTAAAACACCAAGGGGGTCAAAATCCAGCCCCTAACTCACGGATTTTTTGGTGTCAAGCACCACAAAACCGTGAACTAGGGAGGAATATATGTATGCATATGTATAAGTGGCTCTTGATGCCATTTAAGGGGTTTTAACATGTTTATCAAAGCTCATATAACCTTGTTTATATGAAAACGCAGCGAAAATATATTTTTAAAACATGTTAATAAGATGATTATTAAACCCATTTAATAAAGAACCCCAAGCCATGGATCATTATACAATGCATACAATAAATAACATAAGATGTGAAAATACAACCTTTGTAGCAGCTCAAAAACTGAATTTCTTGAGGTGAAAGAAGATGAAAAACGTGGCTGAATCTTCAAGGAAGAAGACCTCAAGAGGTGATACCCAAGCTTGTACAAACACCTTTGATTGCTAGGAATCTTGACACCAAATTTTCAGCAACCAAAACCACTTTGAAAGCTGAAAATTCTGCTCTTTTCTCCTTAAAACCGAGATTGAGAGAGGATTGAGGAGAGATTGAGAGAGTTCCTCAAGTGTGTGTGTGTGTGAGAAAGAAAGAGGAGCAAGAGAGTTCAAGTGAGCAAGTAATGCATGGCCTTGGAACTAAAAAAAGGAAGGAACCAAGACAAAGGGGCGGCCAAAATTTGGCACCCTTTGTCTCCCCTTTGATTCAAAATTTTTTTTAAAAAACTAAAACACTCTTGCACCCTTATGATGTAAAATTAAACCATTTTAATTTTATATCACTACACACACACTATTATTTGTCATTGTCTAACTAATTAAAAAATGAACAAATAATCCCATATGAACAAATATATATATAAACTGTTCATTCGCAAAAGCAATGATTTAGAAAACCCGTTTTCTATTGGTGTTTATATTTATTTGTTTGATCTAATCAACAAAAATATTTGTCGGTGTTTGTTTGGCTTGTTATTGGGTATGACCCGACTTGGATCATATCACACTAGCCACATCAATTTAATATATATCTTGATATATATCTATATATATAGATAATTATATAATATAATATATATAGATATATAAGATCTTGGCTAGATCATTTCCTTCAGCCGAACATAAAAGATCAAGAACTACTGCCCCAGTACTCCACAATATCCTAAATGGTTGTAGATCCATCTCAGTAAAGCTGCAGGAAGGACTGACCACTGCTGAACTGATGAGGGGATATCTACTCCAAGAGGAAGATAGATCAAAGATAATAGCATGGAAGTATGATAGCACCTGGAACATGTTCATGGTGAAGAGAATCTTAGGGCTAGTACAATTCTTCACAGAGTACTCAGCTCTGGTAAATGCCCTTGAGATTCATGATTTTAAGGAACTAGCTCAACTTGAACCGATCAATCATGCAGCTATGTTCAGGGGATATGATTTGAGAATATACTTAAGATGTTAGAAGGAAAAACAACTTCAATTCATTAAGATAATTTGCTTAAGAAAAGATAAAACATTTGTCAATCCCCTGGAAAAGAAGAAAAAGGTGGAAGCAGAAGAAAAGTATTCCCTGAGTTGAAGGTAAAGCCAACTAAGTCTTTAAAGAGGAAAGTAGTGTCTGGTACTCATTCTTCCATTCCTATCTCAAATGTGTACTATGATGAGAAAACATATGAGTTGGTGATAGAAAGGAAGTAGGGAGGAAAAGAAGGAGCTAACATTAGACTTTTCAATGGATATGAAGTAAGACTACTTGATGAATCATACATCCACTACATTTACCCCAGGCACTTCAGGGAATTAAACAACAAATTGGGTGAACAAGACATGCACTTCTTTTTGAAATGCATCAAGTTGTTGAAACTGGCCTATGACAGAATAAGATTAAAAGAGACAAAAGAAAGAAGAAAAATACACCTCTGCAACTTGGAAACATTGTTAAGCTTGAAGTGGATGTGGGAGGGAGTTTATTAATTCATAGAGATGGTCTTTCAACAATCTCCATATGGGAACCGATTTCTTTGAAAAATTTACCAATGGAAGCCATCTACAACATGAGCAGAATGAAAATACATGTGCTGAGTAGAGACAGGATGTTTGATGCAACTGATTTTGCAAACATGATCAAGGCCATTCTGGATCCCACCAAAGCAACATTCATACAACCTCCTGAAGACCCAGTTGAATCTTCATAACATCAATCACCTCCTAAACATTGAAGAAAACTAGGTTGTATAATCCTTAGGGGGAGTATTGTTGCACCCTGAAAGGATCATACATGCCAAGTCAATAGGTGAATTGATGATTATTCAGCTAGAATCCCACAAGTCCAAGATGCAATGCGCATAAAGATATGCAAGAAAAATAACAAGTGTTCTTCCGCATTAGTCAATATGGAAGACAAAAATCTGATGCGGACAAGTGTTTACTCTTCCGCATTAACTAATGCGGAAGACACAATACTTATGCTGAACAAGTTACTCTTCCGCATTGACTAATGCAGAAGAACAAAAGAAGATGCGGACAAGACTTTGATCATCCACATTGACAAATGCGGATGACCAACCAAATACGCACAAGTATTTGTTCATCCGCATTAACCAATGCGAATGACCACTTACTAATGTTGATGATCAAGTGGAAATGCGGATCAAGATTATCTCATCCGCATTTGTCAATGCGGGAACAAGCAGAGATACGATCAAGACTTAGACTACTTTTTGATGTAATAGGTCAGGGGTAGTTTAGTCATTTTGTAAAGCATCTTGTCTTGTCTATAAATAAAATAGTTTACCTCGTACTGAGGTGATGGTTGACAGATAGAGGATTTTGTTGTAATTATTCTCTGTAATTTGTCAACATTCATATATCAATATAAACAAAATTTATGAGTAATTTTCTTACTTGATTGTTCTTCGATTGTTTGTTTACGCCACTCAATCGTTGACTTGATTGTCATATTCGATTCTCAGTAAGAATATCACTCTTACTAAAACCCAGTCAAAAAATGGTTCCTCGATCACTAATTAGAGCTTTGGGGGCACCGAAATGAGAAAATAGTTTTTTAAGGAATTTGACAACGTTTTTTGCATCATTAGTAGGCAGGGCTTGAGCTTCAGCCCATTTTGAAACGTAATCAAGTGCTACCAAGATATAATGATTGCCAAATGACACCAATGGCCCCATGAAATCAATACCCCATATATCAAATATCTTGCATACTTGAACTGGTTTTTGAGGCATCTCATCCTGTGTTGAGATATTGGTTGCTCTTTGACATGCATCATAGGTGCGTACCATGTTGTGAGCATCTTTGAAGATTGTGGGCCAGTAAAATCCAAAGTCAAATACTTTCTTAGTTGTTAAGGTTGCTCCATGGTGTCCTCCGATCGGTCCTTCATGACAGTGCCTAAGAATTTGTTCTACTTCTCTTTCGTATATGCATCTTCGAATGAGTTGGTCTGCACCGATTCTAAATAGATATGGGTCTTCCCAATAGTAATGTTTGATATCAATAAAGAACTTCTTCTTTTGCTGATAAGTCATTCCTTTGAGAAGGATTCCACTTGCTAAGTAATTTGCAAAATCGGCAAACCAAGGATGTTCATCGATTGAGGATTGAATGTGCATAAGGAATGCGTGAGGAAAGTTGTCGTTTATTATGGCTTCCTTGACAGGATCAGCGATCACAAGTTTGATGTATTAGGATTCAAAGCAGCGGAATACAAACAAGAATTAGGCAAATTGTAGCAAGCAATCGATACTTGTATGCATTAAGACCACATACGGTTATAGGGAGAGAATATATATATATATTTCTGATTTCAAGGAATGTTTGTAGAATATTTCTAATCAAATCATTCATTCATTCATTCATTCTTCACCAATATTACAATAGGTTGTCACTCCTTATATAGAGTGCAACAATCACTGCTGTTATCACGGAAAGTGACAACTGGCAGATCTAATACAAAAATAACTAACTCTTAACAAACTACTGAAATGTTCACAACTACTGAGAACATATCAGAGTGTTAAGTACAAAATATAAAACTACTGAAACTACAACGACTGAAGAACAAGCTCTTCAGTCGTTTTACAAGACTACTTAAACATAAAACTACTGAAACTAGAAATATAAAACTACTGATATCACAACTACTGAAGAAGTACTCTTCAGCAGTTGTGACAAACTACTAACGCTTCCGTACTTGATCTTCAGACTTTGACCTTCAGATGTTTCATCAGCTGATGACTTCAGTAGATATCATCAGCTGATGTCTTCAGTCTTTGTGTTCAGACTTTGTACATCAGTTGTTGATCTTCAGCACTTGTAAACTCTTCGGCTGTTGTACTTCAGTACTTTGGTCTTTCAGCTTCAGGACTTGTGTTCTTCAGCTGTTCAGCTTCAGTACTTGTGTTCTTCAGCTGTTGTACTTCAGCACTTTAGTTCTTCAGCTGTTGGAATCTTCAGCACTTGATCTTCAGCTGTTGAAGTCTTCAGCACTTGTCAAACTGCTGATGAGTCTTTCAGCAGTTGTTGTGATACCATGTGGGACTTAGAGGTTTTCTGATCTTGGCTCATTGGTTCTTTTGGTCCAACAAACTCCCCCTGAACCAATGCAGCCAAAACCTCTAAATTATTCGTTGTCCCACTTATTGTTGGCAAAGTGTTGGTCTTTTTCCTTCTTGATCAGTAGAGAAGATGACCCATGTAAGCTCCGGCCTGGGAAGAAACCTCAAATATTTGTTTGGCAGAGTATGAATGGGAACTCTGTTTTGGGGAACAGGACACAGAGTTGTTATCCCATTCATGAGATTCACTTCCCCATAATGAGTCTGTACGACTCTCTTGTGTAGGCCTCAAGGAAGGTGATTTGTTCCTCCATGGTTAGCTCTTCAGCACCTCCTTCTAACAATGATTCAGGCCCATAATACTCAGACAGGTATTGGCCTGTTCCCATTCTTTAGCTCCACAGTTGTTATTATTCGGTAAGCAAACTCATCCGGGTGATTACCCTCTAGGAACAACTGGAGCTCATTTTCCTGACTTCCTCAAGCCTCTTGTAAACTAACCCCTTTTTCACTATTTTGTTTTCCAGCATCTTCTGAGGGGTTAGATTAGCTTTGTAGGCTTTTTTGAAGTCTCTAGGATTTCCCAGGGTGAAACTACAAAGACCAGAGAGATCACTTCATCTACGATCTTTTTCACCTGGCCAATGTATCTCTGAGGTATATTTTCTTATGAATTCTGTGAGAGACCCTAGGATCAGGCCAAATCCTCACTCTTTCCTTTTGATATGAAAGGTATGCCTGAGAGTGTAAAGTTGAGGGCTTGCTTTTTCATATTGATAGAAGATGTGGTGCATGAAGAGCTCAACTCTCTTCAGCAATTCCTCATCATGCTGTTTATGAAGCTCTTCTTCTTCTAGCTTCACTTTAACCATTTGTCTCTGGACTTCAGGAATAATTGCTGAGGAGTGACTTGTGGCCTTAGGCAATGAATCACAGCTGAGAGTGGCAGCCTATCTTCATCATCTTCTTCATCATCTTCTAGCCTCAATATCCTTTCTTCTTCTTCAAGGGTATATCATCGGCTATGGGTTTTGAGGGTAAGGGAGTTGGTTTGGTGGGTTGTGTTTTGGGTGGTTTTGGTGTGGGAATGTTGACAGGCTGTTCTAGCATCCTTGAGGTGAGTGTGGCTTTTGATTGCTTGGCTAGCTCAGTCCTGCTCCCAGCACCCGCTTCATTCAAAGCTTCAATAACAAGCCCCTTAGTATATGCTTCAGACGAACAGATCTTGGTGGTGATTGCCAAGATACTGTCCCTGGACCAAGCTTTGATTCGAGATTGATCTTCCAAGATATTTTGCAATAAATCTAATCATGATTTCACGCCTTTCTCTTTCTAACACTTCATAACTTGCCCATCTTCTGGATTTCTTCAATCTCTAGTCGTCGAATCTCAGAGTCAAGTTTATTGGTGTCATGGCCTTGCCTAAACAGCTGATCATGATGTTGTCCATTGATCTGCTGTGTTCGGCATCAGCCTCTTTATCAGTAGCTCCAAGGCTTTATCTTCGGCAATGTGATCATCAGCACCTTTCTTTCGCTTGTAGGTGAGCAGTGGTTGCTGTTCTTTCTCCTCCTTTTGGGCTTGCTTCGCTTCCTTCTTTTCCTCTGATCTTTCTTCTTCTTTTCTTTCACTGCAATACTCTCCCCCTTTTTGGATGCATTGGAGGAAGGGGTTGTACCGCAGAAAGAGTCTTTTGTACAGCAGCATCAATCAGGGGTTGTAAAGTGGAGGAAAGCCTCTATCAATGGCTTTAGTCACAATATCAGTGATTATGGGTGTGATGAGAGGGAGGGAATTTTGAAGTATAGCACCTATTTGCTCAGGAGGGTTCTGTTCCTGAGAAGTAGGGCCTGAAGCAGAGGCAGGTGGTTGAGTTTGGAGTGGCTCAGTGTTTGGGGAACCTTCAAGTGAAGGTGCCATCTGTGGGTGGGTAGAGGCAGATGGTCTTTCTCCTTAGGAGAGTTGATCAAGTAGGTTTTGCAGCCTACTGACTTCTCTTCAAGGATTGTGTTCTGGGCAAGAACATCGTAGAAAAAGCCCAGGTCATCATCAGCCGAAGCTGAATCATCTGACCTCCTGCTTAGAGCAGGATTTACATGCACTGGGTGTAGACCAGTTGATGCATGTGCCCCTTGTGCTTGGTACTGGGGACTTCCAGCCTCAGGACAATGTCCATCATCAGCTGTTGCCTCTAGTGAGGTCTTGGCAGTGTTACCAGCCTCATTCTGATCATGTGCTGAGTCAGAGGAGGTGGCAGCCTCACTAGATATTCTAAGCTCCTTGTCTACACCAGGAGATAGAAGTGGTAAACCCCTGTGCTGGGGTTCTCAAGTGCACTGTGCTCCTCCCCTCAATTGTAGAGGTATTCCCAGTAGTCAGTGGTTTCTGGGGAGGGGGTGAGGAGTGCAGTTGAGTCAGCACTTGTGCAACTATTAAAGTTGGGTGTGAGGGGCGGTTGTTTGGGGTGAAGGGATAGAAGCAGTGTGCACTGGGAAGGTTGGTGCTCTTCAATGGCAATCCCTCAAGTGAGGAAGATCCCAGATATGTAGGTACCCCTTGTGTGGTTGCTTCAGGCTCCTGTTGAGAGGAAGGTTGAGCAGCTATGGCTGGAAGAGTCATTGTATCCATTAGGGGGTTGGACTAGTGGATATATCCTGCGTTTGTGTTGCAGGGGCATCCTCAGGGGACTCAATTCCCTGAGTAGCCGTTTGGGTTTCTTTTTGGTGGGTTTGGTGGGGACTTTTGATTTGGAGGTGGTTGTTGTGGGTTCCAGCTGTGTGGTTTTCGCAGCTTGGCAGCCATTTTTAGTGTCTGGTCAGAGTTGTGCCGGGAGTATACTTCTGGCAGAACAGCCGTAGCAGGGACTCCCAAGCCAACAAGTCCCTCAGCATAAGCTGGTCTGTAATAATGGCCATTATGACCGTGGATAAAGTATCCAACGGTTGGCAGTTAGTTTTTGAGCCATATTTGAGCTCTGAAAATTATTTCTGAAAAGTTTAGCGGTTGTTGCTCAAGGATAGAATACATTACCTGCTGCCATTTCGTCGACATTTGATCCCAAGACGACGTCTTAGGGGCAAACATACATTCACCATGTGAGAGATTAGGCGCTCAGCGTCATTAAAGTGTATCTTCATGATAGTGGAGGCACTGAGATCACTTGATATCCATGTTGGGCAAAGGATAGATCTGTGGTGCCCTTCGGATATCCAGCAGGAGAACTAGCATCATTCAGATGAAGAATTTTGCGGATTATTGCAGGAGTGATGACTACTTCTTTGTTGTTTACTACCGACTGGAGGGATGGTGTGTTGTTCTCCCCAGTGGTAAGAGTAACGTTCATCCAAAATTGGTGCAGGGATTCGGCATGTAGTATGGGATTGAGAAGAAATGCTTGTGTATTGGGACTGAACCATAAGATCGATAGCAGTATCGAACTTAGTCCAGATGGGCGATTTAGTGAGGTAGGCAACACAGTTGTGTCGCGGTTTAATTGCATGGACGCCATGGAGAAGAGGGAAGTTTTGGAGAGGAACGTTAGGTTTGAAGAAGATGAAGCATTGAGAGCTTAGGTTAGGGATATTTATAGGGTACGGATAAGAAACGACTGAAGGATGTGGGTTAGTCATCAGTAGTTTTAAACGACCGTTGACATGGTATTATCCTTTCAGACGTTGAAACAGCTGAAGTCGTGGTGTTAGGCATCGGTAGTTTAGAAAACTACTGAAGACCGTGGTTTTGACTTCAGATGATTGAAACAACTGAGGACTTGGTGTTTGTCATCAGTAGTTATGAAACTACTGAAGACAGTGGTTTTGTCATCAACTGTTGTAAACAACTGAAGACTAGGTATTAGTCATCAGTAGTTATAAAACTACTGAAGACATGGTTTTGCTTCAGTTGTTTAGAATGAAACAGCAGTTGTACAAACGACTGAAGAGAAAGTTCTCTTCAGCTGTTTCGTCAATTCTTAGCTTTTCAGCTGTTTCATACTGTCCTCAACACATTCATCATCCTTTTGGCTGATTTCAGTTGTTTCATAGGACCAGTACTTATCTGTTTTTACTAATTGCAGTAGTTGTAACTGCATCAGTAATTGTAACTACATCAGTAGTTTAAAACAGATGAAGTACTTCAGTACTTGTGAGACATTTAGCCTTCAGTAGTTATAAAAACTACTGAGGGTAAAAGAGCTCATCAGTACTTATATGTGACATAGGAACTAATGATCATCAGTATTATTACTAAGATCATCAGTAGTTGTCACTATTCTAGCTGCAGCATACCAAGCCTTAACACCAGGTTTTGGAAAGTTGAACTATCCAAAGGCTTAGTAAAAATGTCTGCAAGCTCATCAGCACTAGGCACAAACTTAGGATCAATCAGACCTTTTTCAAAACAATCCCTTATAAAATGATGTCTGATCTCTATATGTTGGTCCTAGAGTGCTGGACTGGATTTTTGACAATGCAAAGAGCTGAAGCACTATCCATTAACAATGGAGTCTTAGTCTCTGTAATGCCATAATCCAAAAGTTGGTTTTGAAGCCAGAGTACCTGAGATGTACAACTTGCAGCAGCAATGTACTCTGCTTCAGCAGTTGATGTAGCAATGAGGTCTGTTTCTTGCTCTGCCAAGAAATCAAGCAGTTGCCTAGGAATTGACATCCACCAGAAGTTGATCTCTGGTCAACTTACACCCTGCATAGTCACTGTCAGAAAAAGCAACTAATTTACCAGAATGTCCAGTAGAATACCATAAAACTAGAGATGGAGTGCCTTGCAGATATCTAAAGATCCTCTTGACTGCAATCAGATGAGACTCTTTAGGTGCAGCCTGAAATCTAGCACAAACACATGTAGCAAACATAATATCTGGTCTAGAAGCTGTTAAATACATCAAGGACCCAATCATACATCTGTAAAGTGTTTCATCAACCACTTTACCTTTCTGATCTGTATCCAGTTGTGTGGTGCTGCACATGGGGGTAGAACAGGGCTTACAGTTTTGTAAATCAAACTTTTGCAAAAGATCTTTTGTGTATTTGGACTGATGAATGAAAATTCCATCAGCCTTTTGTTTGATTTGCAACCCCAGAAAGAACTGTAATTCTCCCATGGCACTCATTTCAAACTTCTGTTGCATCAACTTTGTAAAGGCATCACACAACTTTGGATCAGAGGATGCAAAAATGATATCATCTACATAAATTTGAACAAGAGATTATGCTGCCCAGCTTTCTTAATGAATAAAGTCTTATCTATGGAGCCTCTAGTGAAATTGTTTTCCTGAAAAAGTTTGATAATGTCTCATACCAGGCTCTAGGAGCTTGTTTTAACCCATAAAGAGCCTTATTAAGCTTATACACCCAATTAGGATGTTTATTGTCCTCAAAGCCTGGAGGTTGACATACATAAACCTCTTCTTTAATTTTTCCATACAAAAATGCACTTTTGACATCCATTTGAAAAAATTTAAGGTTTTGATAAGCAGCATAAGCTAAAAACAATCGAATTGCTTCCAGTCTGGCTACAGGGACAAAGGTTTCATCATAATCAATACCTTCTTCTTGTGCAAACCCTGAACAACCAGTCTGGCCTTGTTCTTAACAATAAGCCCATTTTCATCAGTTTTGTTCCGAAACACCCATTTAGTGCCTATTGCACACTTACCTGGAGGTAGAGGAACCAGTTTCCACACTTGCTATTTCTTGAACTGAAGAAGCTCAAGCTGCATGGCATCAAACCATCCATTGTCCTTTACAGCAATGTGATAATTCTTTGGCTCTTGCTGACTGATGAAGAGAGCATAGAAGCAGAAATTTGACAATTGACTTCTTGTTGATACTCTAGCAGTGATATCACAATGATTTGAGACATAAGGTGATTCTTCAGATCTTGATACACAATGAGATCTGTGCAAGTGTTGTAGCAGGCTCAGCAGTAACAGATGGTGATGGTGAATCATTTCTTGAAACCAATCAGTGGATGGTAATTCAAAGGAAGTTGAATTCGAAGAGATCCATCAGCATTTGTTGTGGATGGTGCTACTGGAGCTATAGGAACATCAGGTCTAGCTGAATCAGGCAGCTGATCACTAAACCTGAAGAGGTGAGTACTGCAATCATCATATCATCAGCAGTACCACCAGGTGGTGAACTGTTGACAGGAGCAACAGCAGGAGTTTGATAAGGAACATATTGCAGTATGTCCAAATCAAATAACTCCACAGGGCTTTGTGGAATCTTGTCCTTTGGAGATTCATTGAACTTAACATGTAGAGTTTCTTCAACATCTTTTGTTCTGCAGTTGAAGACTCTGTATGCCTTGCAAGTAGATGAATACCCAACAAAATACCCTGCATCCACCTTAGGATCAAATTTATGGTGTTGATCCTTTGTGTTGAGAATGAAACAGGGACACCCAAATGCTTTGAAAAATGAAATCAGAGGAGCCAAATGATGGAGAACTTCATATGGAGTCTTCATCAACCTCTGATTTACTAAAACTCTATTTTGCACATAGCAAGCTGTGTTGACAGCTTAGCCAAAAGGTCAGTGGCAAACCTGAGTCAGCTAGCATGGACCTTGCAGCTTCATGAGGGTCCTGTTCTTTCTCTCCACTACTCCCTTTTGTTCTGGAGTCCTTGGAATGCTAAACTGCCTTTGATTCCCTTTGAGAGATAAAGTCATCAAGTGTATGATTTCTGAATTCAGTTCCATTGTCACTCCTAATACACTTAAATGGAAGGGAATACTGCTTCTCAATGTACAACACAAAGTGGATAATCTTCTGAGCAGCCTCATCCTTTGAATGTAGAAAGAAAGTCCATACAAATCTAGAGTAATCATCCACAATTACCAGACAGTATTTCTTCTTTGCCATGCTCATTACTCTCACAGGACCAAATAGATCCATATGCAGTAATTGCAAGCAGGCAGTGGACTTAGGCACTTCAATAGGAGGGATGAGACTTTGTGTGTTTTCCTTTAAACAAGCAGTGCAGGTTTCATCACAGTGGAACTCTTTATTGGTAAGCCTCTGACTAAATATTGGGGTAAGCTGATTCATGTTTTTGAGATTAACATGACCAAGCCTCCTGTGCCACAGTTTAGATTCTTGAGAAGAGGCTTGGAAAATAGGCAAGGATTGCCTTTGAGATCTATCTTCTTAGAAAGATCTAAGGCATACCTCTTCCTGTCCTGTTGGCTTTCAGGAGAGTGTGATCATCCAACACTTGTCAATCAAGTGCAAAACTTTGGATGACAGAATCCTACAGTTTTGACTGGTGAAAAGGGCAACATGCCTTTATCACACATTTGACTGACACTCAAGAGATTGTACTTGAGATTTTCCACATGATTAACATCATCAAATTTGATTTCTCCATTGGAGACAAAGCCCTTACCGATGATGTAACCCTAGCATCATTGCCAAAAGAGACAAATCACTTCTTTCCTTGAGAGTAGTCATGAAGAAGAGAGCTGTTCCCAGTCATGTGCATAGATCCCCCACTGTCTACATACCAGATGTACTTTGGCATGTTGAAGAACCCTGCAATAATAAACAATCATTTAGTTTTAGAGACCCAAACCTTTTTGGTTTTGGGCCTGGTCTCATCAATAGATGGTAAACTAACAGGTTTATTTGAAAAACAACAGCTAAGAGGAAGAAGATGGTGTAGAAGAGGAGTCCTTTGGCTTGGAACTCTTTCTGTGGTTTCAACCTAGGAGCATCTAGTTGGTTAACTCTACCAAACAGATGTTGAACCATCATAACCAGCTGTGTCTGATTTTGTGATAAGACTTTCAGCTTATCAAACATATGCCAGTGGAGTTTGATAAGTCCCTATGTTGCCCTTCTTCTTCTGAGCATTCTCAGCTGTCACCTGTTTAACCCCTTCCTTTTTGGATTTCTTTGAGGACTTAAGGGTTACAGGATTGATGTTGCTGATACAAATGTGGTCTCAAACTCAGTTTTCATTTTACCATTTTCTCTTTAATTTCTTCTTTTTGTTTGAGTTTGGAACCTCTATTGTACCAACAATCATCTGTAAGATGATTGAACAAACCACATACTTCACATGGTTCTTCTTCATCTTAGGTTGATCATCAACTAAAGAGGGTGAAGCAACTGAAGACTTGTTCTTCAATGCTTTGGAAGCATTGTTTGCTTTCTTGAGTGCCTTTAGTAGTCTTCAAACTCTTTCTACTGTCAGTTTCTTCTCTTCAGTACTGACAGCAGTTGAAGTTTGAACTTCAGGTGTTAGATCCTGCTCTCTAGTCCTTTCAGGACCTTCAGAATTAACTCCTGAGTTGATCAACTCATTAATCATGTGAATGTTAGCATTTGAACCATCAACATCAGCTGATAAGTTCAAAGAGGCTTGATGCTGACTGCTACTTCTGATTGTGCTGTATCAGAAGGTAGATCACATGATGTGATGGATTGGTTATCACTCTCACCATCAGATTCTACCTCTGCTCTTGGGGTAAAATCTGTAGGTGGAGCAGTGTGATTGTAACCAATTCCAAACTTCACATTTGAAGCAGATTGCTTACTAAGAAGCATTTCAAAACCTTTGCATGATGTACCCATCTATCACACTCGACCTGGGTAACTGCAAGGGTTCTTTGAGATCTTTGTACTTCTCTAGAAGTACTTCTTCTCTAGCCTTATCATCAATTATTTGGCAATTCAGTTTATAAATCTCATCATTTTTATCTTTAAGCACAGACTCAAACTCAGCTTGTTTTTGGAAATTATTTGTTCTAGCTCAATGTTCTTATTAATTAGAGCTACATTTGCTTCTCTAATGGAAGCAAATGCTGCTATGCATGGTTCAGAACATAATTTGGCTTTTGCCTCAGAGGATACCTGTGTACCTGAGGTGTAGAGGCATTAGAAAATGAAGTATCAGCAGACTCCAAAGCCATAAGAGCTAGATTCCCAAAAGGACTGTCACCACCATGTGACCAGCACCTGAGAACAGTTGGTCATGGCCAGACATGTCATCTGGTAAATTGCTCCAGTCAACAACCCCTGGGGTGAAGAAGCTGTGTTATTGAGGTTGAGGTTGTGATGAGATTGGGATGGCTGAGGTTCTGGTAGTGCATGAGGTTGTGGTGCCATAGGAACTTGAACTTGATTTGACTGTGGCATGTAATAACAAGGGTACGGATATGGCATTTGACCCTGAGGAACAAAATATGCCGGAGATTGTTGTTGAGGATGATGACTAGAGGTGACAGGATGTTGCCCTCTGTGTTGTTGACTATTGCCAGGAAAAGTCACAAGGGTGCAGTGGAGTTAGATCCAGTTGATCTACACTCTCTTGCAAAGTGTCCAAGCCTTTGGAATTGTGACACCTCAACTTGCTCTTGTCAAAACCAACTTTGGTTTTGCCAGAGAGTCCTGGGAATTTTCTTCCAGTTCTTTTATAGAACTTCTGAGATCTGATATTTATCAGGGCCATTTGGCTCAAAATATCCATCTCTTCTAAGTCATCATCAGCAATCCCCTTGAGATCATCCATAATGAAGCATAAATTGTCATTATTACACCCAGTAAACTGACCATCAATACTCACAAATGCAGAATCAGAAGTGCTTGAAGAGAAATTAATATGCTCTCATACTGGCATTCAGATGAAGCATATTCTGACTCATGACCCACCAAGGCAGTGTTGCCTGGTACAAAGTCTTCAGTGAGCTTTCCAGATAAGACAGCTTTCTCTTCTGTTCTATCTCTCTCTCAAAAGTGAGCAGTTTCCCATGGAGTTGGGTGAGAGATAGTTTGTCCAAACTTGCACTGGAGCGTAGGACAATAGTATATGTGTCCCATCTCTCAGGCAGTGATCTGAGAAATCTGTTATTCATCTGAATATTTGTGTACTCAAGTTTGACCATTTTTAGTTCAGAGATCAAACAAGAGAACCGCTCATATTGTTGAGTCAGTGTCTCACCCTTTCTATGAGAGAATGTCTCATATTGTTGGGCAAGAATTTCTCTATTATTTGACAAGACCTCATCTGTTCCTCCAAATTGTTCTTTCAAGGCATTCCAGAGGTCATGGGCAGTTTCATGATGCATTAGCCTAGAATAGATTTCATTTGGCAGTGCCATGGCCAGAATTCCATGGGCTTTTGCATCAATTTCAAGCAACTTCTTATCCTCATCTGAGTATTGCTCCCTCCTCTTGGAACCATTTGATTGGTTTCCGGGTTATTCACCATAGGCTTGTGTGGACCATGTACCACTGATGTCCAACAACCTGCGCTGTTAACAGACAGGTGATGGAGCATACGTCTTAGCCATATGTTATACTCATTCCTAACCAGCATTGGTGGCTTGGTTGAGGAACCAGTATTGTGAGGATCATTGGAGGGAGTGGTCATTTTTCAGTTCAAAACAATTTAATTCAAGCTTTTAAAAGTTTTAAACAGACCACAACAAACTCAATGAAACCAAGAGAAGATCTCAGGATGAATGACCAGAAATAAAGAAAATTCATCTCTATAACCGTTTCTTGCAAAAACAAAAGCTAATTCAATCAAACTTAGATCTTGAATAGCAGTTTCAATGATCAATTATTAGATCGATCAAGATTAACCTGCTCTGATACCATTTGGCAGGATCAGCGATCACAAGTTTGATGTATTAGGATTCAAAGCAGCGGAATACGAACAAGAATAGACAAATTGTAGCAAGCAATCGATACTTGTATGCATTAAGAGCACATACGGTTATAGGGAGAGAATATATATATTTCTGATTTCAAGGAATGTTTGTAGAATATTTCTAATCAAATCATTCATTCATTCCATTCATTCTTCACCAATATTACAATAGGTTGTCACTCTTATATAGAGTGCAACAATCACTACTGTTATCACGGAAAGTGACAACTGGCAGATCTAATACAAAAATAACTAACTCTTAACAAACTACTGAAATGTTCACAACTACTGAGAACATATCAGAGTGTTAAGTACAAAATATAAAACTACTGAAACTACAACGACTGAAGAACAAGCTCTTCAGTCGTTTTACAAGACTACTGAAACATAAAACTACTGAAACTAGAAATATAAAACTACTGATATCACAACTACTGAAGAAGTACTCTTCAGCAGTTGTGACAAACTACTGACGCTTCAGTACTTGATCTTCAGACTTTGACCTTCAGATGTTTCATCAGCTGATGACTTCAGTAGATATCATCAGCTGATGTCTTCAGTCTTTGTCTTCAGACTTTGTACATCAGTTGTTGATCTTCAGCACTTGTAAACTCTTCAGCTGTTGTACTTCAGTACTTTGGTCTTTCAGCTTTAGCACTTGTGTTCTTCAGCTGTTCAGCTTCAGTACTTGTGTTCTTCAGCTGTTGTACTTTAGCACTTTAGTTCTTTAGCTGTTGGAATCTTCAGCACTTGATCTTCAGCTGTTGAAGTCTTCAGCACTTGTCAAACTGCTGATGAGTCTTTCAGCAGTTGTTGTGATACCATGTGGGTTGATCTTGGCTCATTGGTTCTTTTGGTCCAACAATCCTCAATTTGTGAAGGACTTGAATCCTCGAGACGCGAGAGATGATCAGCCACGAGATTTTTTGCTCCCTTCTTATCATGAATTCGATGTCAAATTCTTGAAGCAGAAGGATCCAACGAATCAATCTCGGCTTTGCATCTTGTTTTTTGAACAAATAACGAAGGGCTGCATGATTGGTGTAAACAATTGTTTTCGAAAGGATGAGATACGAGCGGAATTTGCCAAATGCGAAAACCACCACAAGAAGTTCTTTTTCGGTGGTGTAGTTTCTTGTGCGTCATTTAGGGTTTTGCTCGCATAATGAATGGGTGAAATTGCTTATCTTTCCTTTGTCCTAAAACGCCTCCTACCGCGTAATCGCTTGCGTCGCACATGAGTTCAAATGGTGGCGTCCAATCTGGGGAAACCATGATTGGAGCGGTTACCAACCTCTCTTTAAGCAATTTGAATGCACTAATGCATTCATGTGAAAATACGAATGGAATGTCTTTCTCAAGAAGTTGAGTCATTAGTCGAGCGATTTTTGAGAAATCTTTGATGAAATGACGGTAGAATCCTGCATGACCTAGAAAACTTTTGATATCCTTCATGGTTGTGGGATGTGGAAGTTTAGAAATAGTGTCTACTTTGGCTTGATCAACTTCAAGCCATGCTCGAGAGATTTTGTGTCCTAACACTATTCCTTCCGTAACCATGAAGTGGCACTTTTCCCAGTTTAAAACAAGGTTAGAATCTTCACATCTAACCAGCACTTTCCAAATTTTCAAGACATTGCTGAGTTTCCAAAGATCGAGAAATTATCCATGAAAACTTCCATTGAGTGTTCAATCATGTCATGAAAAATTGCTACCATGCATCTTTGAAATGTAGCAGGAGCATTACACAAATCAAAGGGCATTCGCTGATAAGCAAATGTGCCATATGGACAGGCGAATGTCGTCTTCTCTTGATCTTCGGGAGCAATAGGGATTTGAAAATAACCTGAGAAACCATCCAGGAAACAATAGAACATTTTTCGAGATAATCGCTCAAGCATTTGGTCAATGAATGGAAGAGGGAAGTGATCTTTCCTTGTGGCATCATTGAGTTTGCAATAGTCTATGCAAACTCTCCATCCGGTAACCGTATGAGTGGGAATAAGCTCATTCTTCTTGTTAGTAACAACAGTCATTCCTCCTTTCTTTGGAACAACTTGGACGGGACTGACCCAAGGTGAGTCAGAAATAGGGTAAATCAAACCGGCATCTAGCAGTTTGATTGTTCTTTCTTCACACCTCTTGCATGCTTTGGTTTAAACGTCTTTGAGGTTGAATGACGGATTTGAAGTTCTCATCCATCAATATTTTATGAGTGCAAAAGGATGGATTGATTCCCTTGATGTCCATGATTTTCCATGTAATTACTTGTTTGTGTCCCTTAAGCACATTGAGCAACTTGTTCTTCTCATCAATTGATAAGGCGGATGAGATTAGGACAGGAAGTTGAGTTGTGTTTTCAAGAAAAGCGTATTCGGGATGAGATGGAAGTTCTTTGAGCTCTAAAACTGGAGGGTCTTCTCTAGAAGGTTTGGCTTTTGGTTTTAGGTCTTGCTCAATGATCTCAAATGCTTCTTGATGGAATGATGTTTCATCAACTTCAAGTTCTTGAATGATTTGGTTCTCACAAATGGGTTGGGTGATTTGGACTTCTATTAATTGAGTGTTGCAAGCTTCATTTTAAAGAGTTTTTTCCAAATGACAACTTATGATCGAATCCCAAGCATCAACATAATAGAGTGAGTCATCATGATGTTGAGGGTGTTTCATGGATTGGCCTATATCGAAAGTTACTTCCTCCTCGTCTACTCTAAGCGTGAGTTTGTCTGTACAAACATCAATAAGGGCTCGAGTAGTCGCTAAGAATGGTCGACCTAGGATAAGTGGAACCTTTTTGTCTTCATCCATGTCGAGGATCACAAAATTAACGGGAATACGAATTTGTCAATTTTAACTAAGAGATTTTCAATGATGTCCCTAGGATATTTGACAGAACGGTCAGCTAACTGGATGCTCATACGGGTAGGTCTAGGTTCACCTAGGTTTAATTTTTTGAAAGCCGCATAAGGCATAAGGTTAATGATTGCACCTAAATCAGCTAACGTGTTACTAACAAAAAGATTTCCTATTAGGCAAGGTATGGTGAAACTTCCTGGATCAGTCATCCTTTGAGGTAGTTTGTTTTGAAGAACTACAGAGCATTCCTCATTCAAAACTACGTGTGATAACTCTTCCAGTTTCTTTTTGTTTGACAAGACACGTTTTAGAAACTTAGCATAGTTTGGCATTTGTGCTAAGGCCTCCACCAAGGGTAGATTGATGTGGAGTTGCTTGAACAACCCAAGGATTTTACCATATTGTGCCTCCATTATTTATTGTCTGTAACAACCTGGATATGGAGGTGGTGGAACATAAGGTGGTGGTGGAACGTATTTCTTGGCTGGTTCTTCAATAACAACAGGTTGCTTTTGCTTATCACTCGCATTAGTTGGAGTTTCATTTTCTACTCTTCAAGGATGGGTTGTAATGCAGGTGCATCACCTTGAGTGGTTTTGCCACTCCTGGTGGTGATGGCTTTGACTTGAGCATTAGGGTTTGTTACAGTGTTGCTGGGCAAAGCTCCTTGAGGTCTTTCAGATAGCTATTGTGCTATTTGACCTACTTGGTGCTCTATGGTTTGCAATGATGCTTTGTTGCTTTTGATGTCAGCTTTGTTTCTGTGGAACCTCTCCTCATTTCTTCGATCAGATTTCCGAATGTGCTCATCTGTGGCTTGTGTGGTTAACAACAACTGTTGTAATAAGTCTTCCATTGATGATGCTCCACGGTCTTGGTTACTACTGCTTGGACCTTGGTATGGTGGTTTCTATTGTTGGTAAGGTGGCCTTCGGTTGAATCCAGACAATTGTTGGTTATTACCATCATCTCTGTAATTCGAGTTGCTTCTCCAATTTGAGTTGTTGTTGTATGAGTTGCTTGGGCCTCCTACGTAGTCAACATCTTCAACCATCATAATGCCTTGTGGTCATTCATTGGTCTTGTGTGAATTTCCACATGTGTTGCATCGTGTTGGAGTTTTCCTTAGCTCGCTTTGCAACTGTTTGAATTTTTTGGTTAGAGCTTCTAATTAGGCTGCAATTAGGGTTTCAGAGTCTACTAGATGAATACCTTTAAAACTAGGTTTGGTTCTTAAAGGATTGTAAGCAAAGCTCTTCTTAGTTGCTCTTTCTAAGGCTTGGTATGCTTCTGTTGGCGTGACACTTCTGAAATCTCCTCCTGCACTTTGGTCTACCGCTTGCTTGTGGGCTCCGCTGATTGCATCGTAAAAGGTTTGACACTGCAGCCATAGATCAAGTCCGTGATGTGGGCATCTTCAAAGGAGACCTTATATCTCTCCCATGCTGCATGTAATGATTCATCGTCGTCCTGGCGGAAACTTGTGATACTGCTTCTTAGTTTGGCAGTGCGATTAGGTGGAAAGTATTTCAAATGGAATTGTTCAGCCATTTCCGCCCATGTGGTGATGGAATCAGGCGGAAGTGAATCAAGCTAATCGATGGCTCGGCCTCGAAGTGAAAATGGAAAAAGTCTTAGTCGAATGGCGTCGTCTGAACAGTTATTGATTTTGAAGGTAGCACAGATACGAAGGAATCATGATATGTGAGCATTAGGATCTTCGTCTTGTAACCCATGGAACTGAACAGAGTTTTCTACGAGTTGGATAATACTAGACTTAATCTCAAAATTGTTGGCCGTTATTGTTGGACAACACTAGACTCATAACCATCTATTGACGGTATGGCATAGTGTGTCATCTTCATTTCCTTGTCTTGGTTAGCCATGTCTTCTTCGGATGGTGTATCTTCCAAAATGTCTTCTTCAATGACTGGTGCAGTTTGTTGTGATCTTTTGCGCAATATTTGACAGAAAAATCATTCGGGTTCTGGAAGAGGCAGAACAAGTTCAGAACTAGACGAGTCGGACATACACTAACTTAAAGAAGCATAAAATAACTATGGCTTAAAATGAAACAGGCAAGAGTAACTAAACTTACTAGGGCAAACTACCTAAAAATAAAAATGAAGTTTAAACAAAAATATATTAACAAGTTATATACAAGATAGTCAAAACTTTAGTTTGTCTTTCAAACTGTCATGTGTCCCCGGCAACGGCGCCAAAAACTTGATGGGTGTGGATAGTATATATATTTTGATAAAGATTTATCGCACAGATTCAGTTTTAATTGGTTATTACTAATACTAAGTCACACACACAAAAGGCAGTGTACCTGTCGTGTGGTAATATAGTGTTGGTAAGAACCGAGTATCAATCTGTGGACACACCTAGCCTACTCAACAAACTTGATGTTTGACTATCAGATTTTGTTTTTGTAAAAGAAAATGATAATTTGTATTGGAAAGATTTTTAGGATTTAAAATTAAACAATAATAGAAAGGAAGTAAACTAAGATTTGAAGCGTTTGGATTTATAACCAGGGAATAAAAGATATCATCCTAATTAGATTCCACTTATGTAACCATGAAGAATTGGTGGTGTGATTTAAAAATATGGATTAATGTAATTATGTTAATATTATAAAGATGAGCTGGCGCCATTTCTCGTCT
Source organism: Flaveria trinervia (assembly GCA_025506515.1). Taxonomy (NCBI): domain Eukaryota; kingdom Viridiplantae; phylum Streptophyta; class Magnoliopsida; order Asterales; family Asteraceae; genus Flaveria; species Flaveria trinervia. The sequence goes on from CM046455.1 coordinate 35,939,414, forward strand.
ATCCTGCTGCTGTAGTGACTTGATCCTGTCAGGCTAAGTTTTACTGCTTAGATCAAAGCCCTAGTAATGTTGGTAAATCTTTTATGACCTATTTGACATACGATTTCTGAAAACATAACTTAATGTCAAAAAGAGAGTTGATCAGGTTCCTTCCTAACATACCATTAAATTTAGAAACCGTAACAATTACTGAAGTTTCCAAACTAATAAAAGGGAACCCGCAAATGATCTGAAAGTTAAAGTGATATGATTTCTAATAACCATTTCTAGTTCATTAGCCATGGATTTATTATGAAGACCGGTTTCGCGAATGAAAGTTAATCATACGGTTTTTCAACTTTGTATGACGATCACAATCACAAACCATAAATTTATAACTTCCCGTTCAAATGTAGATGCTACCCATCAATAGTTTTCCCAAGACCACCATGACATTGACATAATATTTATCACACCACTAGTTCATCACAAATTACATAAGTTTCATCCGATTAGGATGATAAAAAGAGTTTAGCTCATAATGAGCTTGAACATAACAACATATAACAAAGAAGATAGATATGTAATCATCGGTGAAGTGGAACAATCAAACCGATAATCCACAATGGATGGCATTTAGACGATTCCGAGCTTCTTCCAAGTGTTGTATGCACCTCCGAGCATCCAAATGATCTTGAAGTCTTGATTCCCGAGAGAGTTCTGCAGAGCAACTCTCCCACCAAAGCTTGCCAAAAATAGTGAACTTAGGGTTCTATTTATAGGATTTCTGGAGTATTTAAGCACAGCCCTGTGCCTAAAAGGCACGGCCCCATGCTAGTACAATGCTTACGAAAGTTGTTCGGCTCGTACATGCAGGTTGTGTCGGGCACGACCCCATGTTGGAGGTGGGGCACGGCCCCGGCCTAAAAGGCACGGCCCCATGTCTACTCTATGGGAACAGTACTTTTGTCTTTGTCAGATGTCCAAACACGGGGGTGTGTTAATTTACTACGGGGTGTGTTTCTGGCAAAGCATGGGAGCGTGCTTAAAGAGGCACGGCCCCATGCTTGGGCTCCAAAGCTCGGATTACTTCAATTTCTTACTAGATATGCTTCTTTTGTCCATCTTGCCCTTGTAAACACCTGAAAACACAATCTAAGACTTTTAAGTACATTTTCATCATTTTAAGGAAGATATTAAGTAATAATTAATGTGCCTTTGATAGGATTTTTATTTATAATTCGGAGCACATTAGCTACCCTAACAACTCACCAAAGGTACCTTTCATCATCTTCCCAAAGACACCAGGGAGAACTACACTCAAGGAAGCCCATTCTATGAGACAAGCTCTTCTCAAGCTTTTGTGTCTTCTGATGAAAGTTGTGGCAACTCTCTTTTCACTCTGAAGACCTGGATTGTATCCATCCAGATGATCTGGAGTACATGGAAATAGTCCAGCAGTTGCCTCTTCTCACTCACAACGCCAAGAAGTTCTACAAGAGGACAAAAAGGAAGTTTCCTAGCAATGCAACCGGTGGAAAGTTTAGGCTGGACAAAAGCAAACTCAAGTGTTACAACTATAACTTGATGGGTCACTTTGCTAGGGAGTGTAAGGCACCAAGAACAAATGGTGGCCAATCACAATCTAGACCAAACTACACTGACAAAGCTACCCATCAACTTCTCATTTTAAGCTACAAGTTTACTGTTTACTTCGCTTTCTGGCTGAACCTATCAAGCATATCCCACACAATACTATCAACTTCTTATACATTGACCAGGCTTCTCATTTTATTGCAAAAACAAACAAGAAGATCATTTAATATATTCTCCCCCGAAAGTTCTACAAATAAGCATAAAGTCGAAATTTCTTATTGGACTATATGTCATTATTATGTATATATATACACTTTTTTTAAGTTTTTATGTGAAAGATGATAAGAATAATGGAGCAAACAAAACAAAAAGAGAAGAAAGAAAATATATAAAAAGATAGATAGTATATACATAAAATAGTTTGAAAGAAAAATGATTTTAAAATGATATTAAACCCAACATAGAGATTAATTCATAAAAGCGAGGTTTATCAAATATTTTAGTGAAAAGATCTGCTTTTTGATTTTTTGTGTCTATTGGAATAATATCAATAATGTGCTTGGTTCGGGAATGATGAATAGGGTTCTTGGTGATGCCAATGGCTGCTTCGTTGTCATAGAGTAACGGTGTATGGAGAAAGTTGATCCCATAGTCAATCATCTGGTGTTACATCCAGAGCACTTGTGAACAGTAGCTGGAAGCAGCGATGTATTCTACTTCTCCCGTAGAGAGAGACAGTGGTCTGTTTCTTGCTTTCTCATGAAACCAGACAATTGCCCCCGTATTTACATCCTCCAGTAACCGACTTTCTGTTTAACCTGCAACCATTACAATCACTATCAAAATAGTAAGCCAAAATATCCACCATAAGGATACCAAAGACCTAAACGAGAAAAGCCTTTAAGACAATGAAAGTTTCGTTTTACAGCCTTTTCTTGAGACTCTTTCGGGGTAGACTGGTATCGAGCACAATATCCTACAGCAAAGGTGATGTCAGGATGACTTGTTGTAAGATACATAAGGGAACCACTCATGGATCTATAGAGATGAGGGTCAACGGATATCCCGTTTTCGTCAGGAGTGAGGCACGTTTGCATAGTAAATGGACTCATTTCAGGAGAAGCTTCATCCATCTTGAATTTCTTCAAAATTTCTTTAACATACTTCTCCTGATGAATGAGAATGCCCTCTGGCTTTTGTTCTACATGCAACCCAAGGAAAAAAGCACATCTCCCCCATCATACTCATTTCGAAGCGACTACGCATCACCTCCTCAAACTCCTGACATAATTGAGGATTGGTGGAGCTGAAGATGATATTATCAACATAAACTTGTACAATCAGCATTTCAACATCCACTTCCTTCTTAAATAAGGTCATATAAATGGTGCCACAAGAAAAACCATTACTTAAGAGATACTGTGTTAGAGTCTCATACCAAATCAAAGGTGCCTGATAAAGACCATAAAGAGAATTATCAAGCTTGTAAAATTTGTCAGGAAAGTCTGGATCCTCAAAACCTGGTGGTTGACACACATATATCTCTTCGTCAATGTCTCCATATAGGAATGCACATTTTACATCCATCTGATAGAATTTGAACTACTTATGGGTGGCATGAGCGAGAAAAATTCTACGTATAGTCAATCCCTTCTTCTTGAGCAATTCCTGACCACCAATCCGGATTGTTTCTTACCATAATGCCATGGACATTAGGTTTGTTTTTAAACACCCATTTCGTGCCAATTGGGCATTTGTTTGGTGAAAGATCGACCAGGGTCAACACCTTCAGTTTCATGAACTGTTGCAGCTCTAATTGCATCGATTCAACCCAGCAAGGGTCCTAAAGAGCCGCATGAACATTCTATCGGAGGATTTGAGAGATAAAACAAGAGTATAAACAAATGTTAACAAACCAGATTGACTTGGCGTTCGAACTCCATCGATCATCAATCCTATGATGTTATTATATGGATGATCTTTCAAGGTTTTGAAATCAGATGGCATGGGTATGATATTTGAAGATGGTTGGCTAATTTTTTGTTGATGGATGGATGATGGTGCGGTTGATGGTAAGGTAGAATCAATGGAGTGATAGGTGATATCGGCTGAGATGAGGTAGATGTAGGTGAGGAGGGAAGGGTTGTGGAAACAGGTGGAGGTGGAAGGTCAAATGATGAAGATGAAGATACAATATCAACTGATGTAGCATCGCTCAGAGATGTAGTAGGAGGGTCTTGATGTATGACAGGAACAGGAGTTGGAGGAATGATATATGTTTGAACATCAGAGCTAGACACATCATTATCGAAAACTAGAAGATTAAAAGAGTTAAAAGATATTTGTTTTTCATTTTAATTGATTTGGTGGATTTTTTAGGCAAGACTGTGTGAAGTTGGTGTGGAGTGCTCTCGAAGTGTTTTGGGCAAAAGTGGATTGATTTCAAGACTCGTTCATGTGGTTTCGTGTCCATTATTGGTTTTGATTGATACAAAACATACTATGTTGCATTTGTGAATGATTATTGTGACTATAATGATTGTTATAATCTGAATTGATTATATTGGTTCACGACTGTGTTGAGAAGCCTCGAGAATCAAAACTTTATAGCATTGAATGTTGTTATGAAAATCAAAAAAGTATCCATGTGAGAGCTGTTGTTGTTTAGTGTTTTGGTATAAATAGATTATTTCCTATGTAATTATTTAAGCTTTTGTGAATACTTTGATGCCCCAATTTATAGTTGCAAAATTTTGATTAAAATACGAGTAAATCTTATTTACTTGGTCATGTTACATTGATTTGACTTCTTTTCATCGATCATGTATTGCGCCTTTGTTTGACGTCTCATTACTTTCATTTCGCGCGTGTAATTTGAATCTCGATACTTATTTAGTGAACATGAGTACTTCTTGCTTCTTTACACCTAGTTACCTAGCCTAAATGGTCACTAAAGTATTCTGTTGATCCACTATTTTCAGTTTGGTTGGTTCTATAGATTTTTAGGCAAGAGTGTGCGAAGCTAGTTGTGGAGTGTTAGGACAGTGATCTACGTTTGATTGATTAGAGAGTATTGCAACGGAAATCAAACAATGAATTAGACAATTCACAAGAACACAATTGATATTCAATATAAAAGTAAACGGTTATAGAGAGAGAGAATTCTGAGAAAGATATTTCATTCAATATGCGCTTTCGTGGTAACAGAATGTCACCCGTACAATTAGGTCAACATCTCTTATACAGGAGATCTGACGTCTGCTGATGTCACTTGATAGTGACATCTAACAGAATTATTCAAACTACTGATAGTTAACACAACTACTGAAGATGTCAAACAGCTGATATCTTCTTACAAAAATACTAAGTGTTGACTATCACTACAACTACTGAAAAGAAACTACTGAAACTACAACGACTGAAGAACATGCTCTTCAGTTGTTTTACAAGTACTGAAATAGAAAAGAAAACTACTAAAAGGAAACCATCACAACAACTGAAGAATGCTTCTTCAGCTGTTGTAACAAACACTGAAGGCATGAGTACTTGTACTTGTACTTCAGTTGTTGATCTTCAGTACTTTAGTCTTCAGCTGTTGATTTTCAGACTTTGGTCTTCAGCTGTTGAAGTCTTCAGTACTTTAGTCTTCATCTTTTTAAGTCTTCAGTACTTTAGTCTTCAGCTGTTGATTTTCAGACTTTGGTCTTCAGCTGTTGAAGTCTTCAGTACTTTAGTCTTCAGCTTTTTAAGTCTTTAGTACTTTAGTCTTCAGCTGTTGATCTTCAGAATTTGGTCTTCAGCTGTTGAAGTCTTCAGTACTTTGTTCTTCAGCTATTGCTCTCCAGACTTTGTCAAACAGCTCATCAAGTCTTCAGCAGATGTTGTGATGTCTGTGGCACTTAGAGGTTTTTCTGATCAGGCTCATTGGTTCTTTTGGTCCAACAAACTCCCCTGAACCAATGCAGCCAAAACCTCTAAACTTATTGAAGATGTCCCACTTATTATGGCAGAAAGATTGGTCTTTTTGTCTTCTAGATCAGCTCAGAAGTGACCCTTGTAAGCACAGGCTGGGAAGAAGTCTCAATGATCGGTTTGGCAAAGGATGAATGGGAACTCTGTCTTGGAAACTGGACACAGAGCTGTTACCCCATCCATGAGATCTACTTCCCAACAATGAGCCTGTATGACTCCCTTGTATAGGCCTCAAGGAAGGTTATTTGTTCCTCCATGGTAAGCTCTTCCGCTCCTCCTTCAAAAAGTGATTCTGGCCCATAATACTCAGATAGGTATTTGACCTGCTTCCCATTTTTGAGTTCCATAGTTGTTATTACTCTATAAGCAAATTCATCTGGGTGATTACCCTCTAAGAACAACTGGAGCTCATTCTTTCTAACTTCCTCAAGCCTCTTATATACTAACCCCTTTTTCACCATTTTATTCTCCAGCATCTTTTGTGGGGTCAGTTTAGCTTTATAGGCTTTCTTGAAGTCATCTAGGATTTCCCAGGGTGATACTACAAAGACCAGTGAAATCACTTCATCTACAATCTTCTTTACTTGGCCAATGTATCTCTGTGGAATGTTTTTCTTTTGAATCCTATGAGATACCCTGGGATCAGGCCAAATCCTCACTCTCTCCTTTTGATATGAAATGTATGTTTAAGAGTGTATAACCGAGAGCATGCTTCTTCATGTTGATGATTGAAGATGTGGCAGCATATGCTTTGTCAACTCTTCTTAACAGTTCCTCATCATGTTGTTTGTGAAGCTCTTCTTTTTCTAACTTCACTTTCACAGTTTGCCTTTGAGACTCAGGAGTAACTGTTGGAGGGTGACTTGTGGCCTTAGGCATTGTATAAAGCTGAGATTGGCAGCCTATCTTCATCTTCATCATTATCTTCTTCATCTTCTTCTAGCCTCAGTACCCTTCTCTTCCTCTTCTGGGGTACATCATCGGCTATTGGTTTTGAGGGTAAGGGAATTGGTTGGTGGGTTGGTTTGTGGTGGTTTTTGGGGTAAGGGATTGTTTTAGTGGATGGTGTGTGGGATCTTGACAGGTTGTTCTAGCATTTTAGATGTGAGTTCGCTTTAGATTGCTTGACTAGTTCAGTCCTGCTCCAGCACCAGCTTCATTTAAGGCTTCAATAACCAATCCTTTGGTATATACTTCAGACGAACAGATCTTGGTGGTTATTGCCAAGATGTTGTCCCTGGACCATGCCTTGATTTCAATCAATGATCTACCAAGATACTTAGCTATGAACCTGATCATGATTTCTAGCCTTTCCCTTTCCAACACATCATAACTTGCCCATCTAGCTTGGATTTCTTCAATCTCCAATCTTTTGATTTCTGAGTCGTTTTTCAGTGTCATGACCTTGCCTAAACAACTGATCAATGATGTTATCCATTGATCGGCTGTGTTCGGCATCAGCCTCCTTCACCATTGTCTCCAAGTCAGTCTCCTTTTCATTCTTCCTTTTCTTGTATGTGACATGAAAGTGTTTAGTACTTTCAGTCACTTTCTCCATGTCAGCTTCCTCTCCTTCTCCTTCTCAGTCTCTTTCCTTTCTGCAATCCCTTTTCTTTTTGCTTTCACTGACTGAATCTCCCCCTTTTTGGTTGCATTGGTTGCAAGGGTTTGATGTTAGAAAGCCTTTTGCTCACAAAATCCTCTATCAAGGGTTGTATAACTGAGGGAAGCCTCTCATCAAGGGTTTTAATTACTATATCAGTGATAATTGGTGTGATGAGAGGTAAGGAATTTGAAAGATAGCAGCTATTTGCTCAGGGGGGTTCTGTCCCTGAGAAATAGTGCCAGAAGCAGAGGCAGGTGGCTGAGTGTTTTGGAGTGGCTCTGTGTATGGGAGACCTTCAGAGGAAGGTGCCATTATGGGTTTGAGGGGTAGATGGTCTTTGATCCTGAGAAATTTTGGCAAGCAGCTCTTTGAGTCTGCTCACCTCATCCTCTAGGATGGTGTTTTGGGCTAAAACATCATAAAAGAAGCCTAGGTCATCATCAGTGTTTACTGAATCACCTGACCTCCTGATAGAATCAGGATGAACATGCTCTGAGTGTAGATCAGTAGTAGCATGTGCCCCTTGGTCATGGTACTGGGGACTTCCTGCCTCAGGACCATGTCCTTCACCAGCAGTTGCCTCTGGTGAGGTCTTATGAATGTTACCAACTTCAGCCTGATCATATGCTGAAGCAGGAGAAGTGGCAGCCTCACCAGAAGTTCCAATCTCCTTTTCTACACTTGGAGATGGAACATTGTAACCCCTGTGCTGTGGGTTGTCAGAAGCACTTGGTCCTCCCCCTCAATGTTGAGGTATGCCCAGTTGTAATTGGTTTCTGGGGAGAGGGTGAGGAGTGCAACACTCAGCACTTGTGCAACAATAAGTGTAGGACTTGGAGGGGCGGTTGCATGTGGAGATTGGGTAGAAGCAGATTGCACCCGGGGTGAGTGGTGCGCTTCAATGTAACCCTCTCAATGGAGATAGGTTCCAGCAATGTGGGATCCCCAATATTGGTTGCAACAGGATCCTGTTGAGAGGATACCTGTGCGGCTTTGGCAGGTTGAGTCTTTGACATAACTGGGGGGTTAAAACCAGTATGTGTGTCCTGTGTTTGTGGTACAGGGGCATCCTCAGGGGACTCATCTCCCTGAGTAGCCGTTTTTGGCTTTTTGGATTTTGGTTTGGTGGGGACTTTGGATTTGGAGGTGGTGGCTGTGGGTTCCAGCTATGGGTTTTCGCAGCTTGGCAGCCTGTTTGAGTGATTGGTCTGAGTTGTGCCTGGAGTATACCTCAGGCAATACAGCCATGGCAGGGACTCCAAGGCCAACAAGTCCCTCAGCTTTCAGCTGGTTCTCTATAATGGCCATGATGAACCGAGGATATAATATCCATCGGTTAGCAATAGGTTTTGAGGCCATATCCTTAAGTTCAAGAAAATTATTTCAGAAAATTTATTTTGTTGCTCAAGGATAGAGAATAATACTTGCTGCCACCTGGTCGACATTTGATCCCAAGAAGAAGTCTTAGGAGCTAAGCATACATTCACCATATGAAAAATAAGGCGTTCTGCATCATGGAAATGTTTCTTCAGGATGGTAGAGGCGCTGAGGTTACCCTGTATCCATGGTGGGCAAAGGATAGATCAGTGGTGCCCTTTGGATACCCAGCGGGGAAAGTGGCATCATCCAGTTGTAGGGTTTGGCGAAGGATTGCCGGAGTGATGACCACCTGTCGGTTTTGACGAACGACTGGAGAGAGTCGTGTTATTCTCCCCAGTGATGAGGGTGACGTTCGTCCAGAACTGATGGAGGGATTCGGCATGAATGGTAGGATTTAGAAGGAAAGCCGTTTTGTAGGGAGAATGGACCATTAGATCAATGGCATTATCAAACTTTGTCCAGAATGGTGATTTGGTAAGGTAGGCAACACAGTTGTGTCGTGGTTTAAGCTTCATGGTCGCCATTAATGTGAAAGAAGATTGATGGAGGTTTTGAACGTTAGGTTTTGAGATAGTGAAGCTCTGTAAAATTAGGTATTTATAGGGTAAGGGTTAGAAAAAACAATGAAGGGTCAGAGGTTGAAACAACTTAAGTCTTGGTTTTAGGCATCAGCAGTTATAAAACTACTGAAAACCATGGTGTTGTCTCCAGGTGTTTGAAAACAACTGGAGACTTGGTTTTAGTCATCAGTAGTTGTGAAACTACTAAAAACCGTGGTTTTGTCTTCGGGGTTGTAAACAACTGATAACGTGGTTTTAGTCATCGGACATGGTTTTGTCAGCAGTTGTTGTAAACAGCTGAGGACTTGGTGTTAGTCATCAGTAGTTGTGAAACTACTGAGGACATGGTTTTGTCATCAGCTATTTAGGGTGAAACAGCAGTTGTAGAAACAACTGAAGAGAAAATTCTCATCAGTAGTTTGCGTCAATTCTTAGCCTTTCAGCTGTTTCATACTGTCCTCAACACTTACTCAACAGTCTTTTTGCTGTTTTCAGTTATTTCATAGGACATCAGTACTTGAGCTGTGTTTGCTGATATCAGTAGTTATAACTACATCAGTAGTTGTAACTTGATCAGTTGTTTTAACAGAATCAGTACTATATGTGATATGGTTACTAATGATCATCAGTACTTAGTCACTGAGATCATCAGTAGTTATCACTTATTCTAGCTGTAGCATACCAAGCCTTAACACTAGGTTTTGGAAAGTTGAACTATCCAAAGGCTTAGTAAAAATGTCTGCAAGCTCATTAGCACTAGGCACAAACTTTGGATCAATCAGACCTTTTCAAAACAGTCCCTAATAAAATGATGTCTGATCTCTATATGTTTGGTCCTAGAGTGCTGGACTGGATTTTTGACAATGCACAAAGCTGAAGCACTATCCATTAATAATGGAGTCTTAGTCTCTGTAATGCCATAATCCAAAAGTTGGTTCTGAAGCCAGAGTACCTGAGAAGTACAACTTACAGCTACAATGTACTCTGCTTCAGCAGTGGATGTAGCAACAGATGTTTGTTCTTACTCTGCCAAGAAATCAAATAGTTGCCTAGGAATTGACATCCACCAGAAGTTGACTTTCTGGTTAACTTACACCCTGCATAGTCACTATCTGAAAAAGCAACTAATTTGCAAGAGTGTCCAGTGGAATACCATAAACCTAGAGATTGTGTACCTTGCAAATATCTAAAGATCCTCTTGACTGCAATCAAATGAGACTCTTTAGGAGCAGCCTGAAATCTAGCACAAACACAAGTTGCAAACATGATATCTGGTTTAGAAGCTGTTAAGTATATCAAGGACCCAATCATACATCTGTAAAGTGTTTCATCAACAGCTTTACCTTTCTGATCTGCATCCAGTTGTGTGGTGTTGCACATGGGAGTAGAACAGGGCTTACAATTTTGTAAATCAAACTTATTGAAAAGATCTTTTGTATATTTTGACTGATGAATAAAGATTCCATCAGCCTTTTGTTTGATTTGCAAGCCTAAAAAGAACTGTAATTCTCCCATTGCACTCATTTCAAACCTTTGTTTCATGAAACATATAAAATCATCACACAACTAGGGATCAGAGGATGCAAAAATAATATCATCAACATAAATTTGAACAAGTAGCTTATGCTGATCCACCTTCTTAATAAACAAAGTTTTATCTATGGAGCTTCTAGCGAAATTATTTTTAACAAGAAAATTTGAAAGTGTTTCATACCAGGCTCTAGGAACTTGCTTCAACCCATAAAGAGCCTTATCAAGTTTATACACCCAATCAGGATGTTTATTATCCTCAAAACCTGGTGGTTGACACACATAACCTCTTCTTTTATTTTACCATATAAAAATGCACTTTTGACATCCGTTTGAAAAAATTTAAGATTGTGGAATGCAGCATAGGCTAAGAACAATCTAATTGCCTCTAGTCTGGCTACAGGGGCAAAGGTTTCATCATAATCAATACCTTCTTCTTGTGAAAACCCTTGTACAACCAGTCTAGCTTTGTTCTTAACAATAAGCCCATTTTCATCAGTTTTAGCTAAACACCCATTTAGTGCCTATTGCACACTTACCTGGGGGTAGAGGAACCAGTTCCCACACTTGTTGTTTCTTGAACTGAAGTAGCTCAAGCTGCATGGCTTCAACCCATCCATTGTCTCTCAAAGCAACATGACAGTTCTTTGGCTCTAGCTGACTGATGAAGAGAGCATAGAAACAGAAGTTAGACAATTGACTTCTTGTTGAAACTCCAGCATTGATATCACCAATGATTTGAGACATTGGGTGATTCTTCAGCTCTTGATAAACAATGAGATCTGTGCAAGTGTTTGTAGAACCTTCAGCACCAGCACATGGTGATGCATATTCTTGAAACCAAGAATTAGATGGTAAATCAAAAGATGTAGAGGAATCAGATATCTCATCAGCATTGTTGTGGATGGAACTGCTGAAGCTACAGGAACATCAAGTTTAGCAGACTCAGGCAGTTGATCACTAAACTTGAATAGGTGAGTGTTGATATAATCATCATCAATACCACCAGGTGGAAGACATGCTGCAGAAGATGATTTATCCACATGATCTGCAATAGCTGGAGGTTGATAAGGAACATATTGCAGTATGTCCAGATCAAAGAATTCCACAGGGTTTTGTGGAATCTTGTCCTTTAGAGATTCATTAAACTTCACATGCAGAGTCTCTTCAAGTATCTTTGTTCTGCAGTTGAAGACTCTGTAGCCTTGTAAGTAGATGAATAACCAACAAAATACCCTGCATCCACCTTAGGATCAAATTTGTGGAGTTCATCCTTGGTGTTGAGAATGAAACAGGGACACCCAAGGCTCTGAAAAATGAAATTAGAGGAGCCAAGTGATGTAAAACTTCATATGGAGTCTTCATCAACCTCTGATTTACTAAGACTCTATTATGCACATAGCAAGTCGTGTTAACAACTTCAGCCAAAAGGTCAGTGGCAAACCAGAGTCAGCCAACATAGACCTTGCAGCTTGAATTAGGGTCCTGTTCTTTCTCTCCGCTACTCCATTTTATTCTAGAGTTCTTGGGATGCTAAACTGCCTTTTGATTCCCTTTGAAAGATAAAAATCATCAAGTGTATGATTTCTGAATTCAGTTCCATTGTCACTCCTTATACACTTGACTGATAGGGAATACTGCTTCTCAACATACAACACAAAGTTTATAATCTTCTGAGCAACCTCATCCTTTGAATGCAGAAAGAAAGTCCATACAAATCTGGAGTAATCATCCACAATTACTAGACAGTATTTCTTCTTTGCCATGCTCATCACTCTCACAGGACCAAATAGATCCATGTGCAGTAACTGCAAACAGGCAGTGGACTTAGGTTCTTCAATAGGGGGAAATGAGACTTTGTGTTGTTTTCCTTTTAAACAAGCAGTGTAGGTTTCATCACAGTGGAACTCCTTTATTGGTAAACCTCTCACTAAACTATCGTGGATCAGCTGATTCATGTTTTTGATATTAACATGACCCAGCTTTCTGTGCCACAGTTTAGATTCCTGAGGAGAGGCTTTGGAAAATAGGCAAGGATGGCCTTAGAGAGCTATTTTCTTGGAAAGATCTAAGGCATACACTCTTCCTGTCCTGTTGGCCCTCAGGAGAGTGTGATCATCCAACACCTTATCAATCAAATTCAGAACTTTGGATGACAGAATCCTGCAGTTCTGACTGGTGAAAAGAGCAACATGACCTTTATCACACATTTGACTGACACTCAAGAGATTGTATTTGAGATTTTCCACATGATTAACATCATCAAACTTTATTTCCCCATTGGAGACAAAGCCTTTGCCAATGATGTAACCCTTAGCATCATTGCCAAAAGAAACAAACCCCTTCTTTCCTTGAGAGTAGTCATGAAGAAGAGAGATGTTCCTGTCATATGCATAGATCCTCCACTGTCTACATACCAGATGCTACTTTGGCATGCTGAAGAACCCTATAATCATAAACATTAGTTAGTTTTGAGACCCAAACCTTTTTGGTTTTGGGTCTATTCACATCAACATATGGTAAACTAACAGATTTGCTATGAATAACAGCCTGAGGGGATGGAGATGGTGAAGAAGAAGAATCCTTTGACATGGATTTTCTTCTCTGTGGTTTCAGCACAGGAGCATCTAATTGGTTGACTCTCCCCAATAGATTTTGAACCATCATAACAAGTTGTGTCTGATTTTGTGATAAAGCCTTTAGCTCATCAGACACATTAGTGCTTGAGATTGATGGATTCCTGTGTTGTACCATCTCCCTTTGAGCAACCTCAGCTGTTTCCTGATTAACCCCTTGCTTTTTAGATTTCTTTTTGGATTTTGGGGTCACAGGTTTTGATGTTGCTGGTACAAATTTGGTTTCAAACTTAGTTTACATTTTATCATTTGCTTTTTAATGTTCTCATTTTGTTTGAGTTTGGAGCCCTTTTTATACGAGCAATCATCAGTAAGATGATTGAATAAGCCACATATTTCACATGGCTTTTTCTTCATCTTAAGTTATCTGCTGAAGAAGATTAAACTATGAAGACTTATTCTTCAGCAGTTTGCTATCAGTACTAGCAGTTTTCTTCCCTTTAGTACATGCTTTCTTGATATCTTCTTCAGTAGTTTTCCACCCTTTCTACTTGCAGTTTTCTTCTCTTTAGTACATGCTTTCTTGATATCTTCTTCAGTAGTTTTCCCACCCTTTCTACTTGCAGTTTTCTTTTCTTTAGTACATGCAGTAGTTTGGGTTTGTTCTCCAGGTGTTATGACATGCTCTTTAGTACTTTCAGTACTTTGTGAAATACCACCTGGAGTGATCAACTTTTTGATCATGTGAGTGTTAGCATTTGAACCATCAACATCAGCTGATAGGTTCTGAGAGGAATTAATGTTGACTTTTTGATCATGTGGTGTTGTATCAGACAATAGATCACGTGATAAAAAGGATAGGTTATTGCTTTCTCCATCAGATTTTACCTCTGCTCTGGGAGTAAAATCTGTAGGAGGAGCAGTGTGATTATAACCAATGCCAAACTTCACATTGGAAGCAGAATGCTTACTAAGAAGCATTTCAAAACCCTTGCAAGAATGTACCCATCGATCACACTCTACACGGGTAGTTGCAAGTGTTTCTTTGAGGTCTCTGTACTTCTCTACAAGTACCTTTTCCCTAGCCTTATCATCAGTGATTTGACATTTAAGTTTGTAAATCTCATCATTCTTATCATTAAGCACAGACTCAAATTCAACATTTATTTTGGATATTATTTGTTCTAGCTCAATGTTCTTGTTAATTAAAGCTACATTTGCTTCTCTAATAGATGCAAATGCAGCTATGCATGTTTCAGAACATAGCTTGGCTTTGGCCTCAGAGGATACCTATGATACCAGTGGTGTGGAGGCATTAGAGGATGAGGTATCAGCAGACTCCAGAGCCATAAGAGCAAGGTTTCCAAAAGGACTGTCACCACCATGTTGACCAGCACCAGAGAACAGTTGTTCATGACCAGACATATCATCTGGTAGAACTGCTCCAGTCAACAACTCCTGGGGTGAAAAAGCTATGTTGTTGAGGTTGAGATTTTTGATGAGATTGGGAAGGTTGAGGTTCAGGTAATGCTTGTGGTTTTTGTGCCATAGGAGCTTGAACCGGATTCGGCTGAGGCATGTAATAGCAGGGATAAGGATATGACATTGGACCCTGAGGGACAAAGTATGCAGGAGATATAGGGTGTGAATGATGACCAGAACTTGCAGGATGTTGCCCTCTGTTTTGTGGACTAGTGCTTGGAAAAGTCACAAAGGGTGCAGAGGAGTTAGATCCAGTTGATCTACACTCTCTTGCAAAGTGTCCAAGCCTTTGGCATTTGTGACACCTCAACTTACTCTTGTCAAAACCAACTTTGGTTTTGCTAGAGAGTCCAGGAAATTTCCTGCCAGTTCTCTTGTAGAGCTTTTGAGATCTGATATTAACTAAGGCCATTTGTCTTAGAATATCCATCTCTTCTAAATCATCATTAGCAATACCCTTCAGATCATCCATGATGAAGCATAAATTGTCACTATTACAACTTGATTGACTATCAACACCAACAAATGCATGATCAGAACTGTTTGAAGAGAAATCTATATGCTCATCATAATTACTTTCAGATGCAGCATATTCTGACTCATGACCAACCAAGGCAGTGTTCCCCTGGTACAAAGTCATCAGTGAGCTTTCCTGATGATGCCAGTTTCCTTTTCTGCTCTATCTCTCTCTCGAATGTAAGCAGTTTTCCATGAAGTTGGGTGAGAGATAGGCTATCCAGATTTGCACTGGAGCGTAGGACAATAGTGTATGTGTCCCATCTCTCAGGCAGTGATCTGAGGAATCTGTTATTCATCTGGCTATTGGTGTATTCCTGTTTGACCATTTTCAGCTTAGAGATCAAACAAGAAAAACGCTCAAACTGTTGAGTCAGTGTCTCACCCTTTCTATGAGAGAATGTCACATATTGTTGGGCAAGGATTTCTCTGTTGTTTGCTAAAACCTCATATGTTCCACCGAATTGTTCCTTCAGTGCATTCCAGAGGTCATGAGCAGTTTCATGATGCATAAGCCCTGAATAGATTTCATTAGGCAAAGCCATGGCTAGAATACCATGCGCTTTAGCATCAATCTCAAACAGTTTCCGATCCTCATCTGAGTATTGTTCCTTCTTCTTCGGAACCATTTGGTTGGTTTCCGGATTGTTCACCATAGGCTTGTGTGGACCATGTACCACAGATGTCCAACAACCTAAACTGTTAACAGACAGGTGATGAAGCATCTTTCGTTGCCATATGTTATACTCAGTCCTAACCAGCATCGGAGGCTTGGTTGAGGAACCGGTATTGTGACGGTCATTAGAAGGAGTAGTCATTCTCAGATTCAACCAAGTTCAATTAAGCTTTAGCAAATTTAGAACAAAACACAAACAAACCAAATTGAACCAAGAGAGAGCTGAAAGTGAATAAACAAAAGCAGTAGAAATTCAATAATCTATAACCAATTCTTGCAAATATGCTAATTCAATCAAACATAGATATCGAATAGCAGTTTCAATGAACAATTGTTAGATCGATCAATGATTAACCAGCTCTGATACCATTTGTTAGGATCAGTGATCTACGTTTGATTGATTAGAGAGTATTGCAGCGGAAATCAAACAATGAATTAGACAATTCACAAGAACACAATTGATATTCAATATAAAAGTAAATGGTTATAGAGAGAGATAATTTTGTGAAAGATATTTCATTCAATATGCGCTTTCGTGGTAACAGAATGTCACCCGTACAATTAGGTCAACATCTCTTATATACGAGATGTGACGTCTGCTGATGTCACTTGATAGTGACATCTAACAGAATTATTCAAACTACAGATAGTTAACACAACTACTGAAGATGTCAAACAGCTGACATCTTTTTACAAAAATACTAAGTGTTAACTATCACGACAACTACTGAAAAGAAACTACTGAAACTACAACGACTGAAGAACATGCTCTTCAGTCGTTTTACAAGTACTGAAATAGAAAAGAAAACTACTGAAAGGAAACCATCATAACAACTGAAGAATGCTTCTTCAGCTGTTGTAACAAACTCTGAAGGCATCAGTACTTGTACTTGTACTTCAGCTGTTGATCTTCAGTACTTAGTCTTCAGCTGTTGATTTTCAGACTTTGGTCTTCAGCTGTTGAAGTCTTCAGTACTATAGTCTTTAGCTTTTTAAGTCTTTAGTACTTTAGTCTTCAGCTATTGATTTTCAGACTTTGGTCTTCAGCTGTTGAAGTCTTCAGTACTTTAGTCTTCCGCTTTTTAAGTATTCAGTACTTTAGTCTTCAGCTGTTAATCTTCATACTTTGGTCTTCAGCTGTTGAAGTCTTCAGTACTTTGTTCTTCAGCTGTTGCTCTACAGACTTTGTCAAACAGCTAATCAAGTCTTCAGCAGTTGTTGTGATGTATGTGGGACTTAGAGGTTTTTCTGATCAGGCTCATTGGTTCTTTTGGCCCAACATGGAGTGCTCTCGAAGTGTTTTGGGAAAAAGTGGATTGATATCAAGACTCGTTCGTGTGGTTTCATGTCTTGTATTGGTTTTGATTTTTTAGCAGCATGTCCTAAGGTTTAGAGGTGGAAGTACCTCCTCCATATAGTCATTCACTCTTTATCCAACAAGCATTTAGATTAGGATCAGATTCCTGAGAACCTTTCCTACATAATCCATGGAATGGTTCAAGGGGTCAAGTTTAGATATTCTCAATTTATTTATACAAATTTCCTTGCAAACTTGGATTCCTTAGAGTATAACATTTTTTCTAGATTTGTGCAGCACATTCTTAATTGTGAATTGGGCTCAAAGTTAATAGGAACATGTAACACTCTTAAACTAGGATGGATGAAGCCCGACATCTTCAAGATAATGAGAAAGTCAAATGGTGGGGTTCTCAAGGGTAGAAAAATCCATGTTCCCAAAACATGTTTGAGCTCATTGCTCAAGGTGACAACTTGGAAACACAAGCTAATGTTGAACCCACACCTTCTACTTTTACACCACCGACACAACCTCAAATCACCTCACCTACTCAAGAATATCCAAATAAACCCTTGCACAAACTAATCAGGTTGTGTCCGCCACCGTACACTCACCCATGCAAAAAGAACTGGACACTAAAGCTCCCACTTCTCCGGAGTAGAAAATCACTCCCATCATGTCTTTGATCAGTGCTGAGGTCACTCATGCTTAGCCTGATTAGCTAATAACACCATCCTTAAGCCTTCACTTAGGGTCTCGAATTTTAGTGAAAACATTAATGGGAATGTTACCATCCCTAGCCTTTAAACCTCAACCAACCAATCCTAAAACTTGAATTCTATATTGATAAAGATATTAGATTCAGTGTGTTCCATGAGTCTCTCTTCTCCACCCCTACTCAAGGAGAGATGAGTTATCCTTAATCACCCATATCCAGCCCATATCATACAACACAAACTTATGTGGACCTCCCTAAACCTTTTCAGCAAGTTCATGTGGAAGAGACTCTCACTTCTATAAGTAATTATATCATTAAGACCACAATCATGGCAACCCAATCCATTGACACTTCTTTTGAAGCTGTCATGGTGCAGGGGAAATCCAGCAACCAAGAACTTATTGTTGGTTATAAGGAAAAAGACTTTGGTCCTATTCTCTTATCCCTATTTATTCTTTTGATTAAGATGAGAGGAGCTTGAAACTAAAGTTGCAAATATTATCAAGAACATGCACCTATTTAGTTTGAAAGATAAGTCACCTAGAATCTCCATTGGCTACCTTATAAAGAAGGGTCAATACTCAGCAACTTGAGATCACCAATCTCAAGGGCAAGTAAGATGAAAGACTCCTCAGGAAAACTCAACCAAGCCCATAAGAACCTAGGGATGTGGTGGATCTTACCCTAAGCTCTCATGTGCAAGAGGGTGTGCTACCAAAAAGGGGGAGAAAGTCGTACCTGCAATCATAGAACCAAGGAGTTCCTACAAGAGTATGGATATGGTGGACTCACCGTCCATACTCAACAACCTACGCATGTCGATATTGATCTAGACTCACTCACTCAAAGCTTATTTAAGGAGGGTATACCAAGGGCCATGCCTACTTGATATCACCCTGCTAAGAATCTTATAGTGGGTTGGAAGTATGATAGTGAAAGGAGAGCCTTGGGAATCTCTAGGTATAGGGGTTGCAGGATATCTTAAAACTTTAACAACCTGAGATACTATGAGAGCATCTATCTAGTTGACCTCCCGCTTTCCAACCTAAGTCAAAACAGGCATGCTGTAAGGTTAGCTGATAGGATTCAAGACATGGTGCTTAAAAAGTTTAAGAGAAAACCCAAAATATACAGATAGAGGCTAGTTGGCAAGATTGTAGGTCAATTGTATGTTGTGGTGAACCCTAAGATTACCTTCAAAGGGGAAACCTTGGTTGAAGGATGAGTAGTTGAGCATGTGAACCTTGAGACACAAACTTCTTTAACACTCATTACCCCTAGTAAGGCACCAGTTGGTGAAGGTGTCTTAAAATCTCTCTCTTGCCCGAGCTCAAGTGCAGCACCTAGCAATGAAGGCCAAAGCTTTCTCCACCCTAATTCACACAAGCTTGTGACTGAAAAAAGAAAGAGAAAGTGGAACTATGAGGAGATTAAGTAGGAGGAGGGGACATGAAGAGTAACCTAAAGGTTAAGAGTTCAAGTGAGACCCCTGGCTTCATGGAATTTGCCATTGGGGTTGTCCCTAAGAAAAATACTTAAGATGATTAGTTACAGGCAGCTAGATTGAAGTATCTAGGGACAAGGAATTACAACATTGATTAACTCATCTATCTTCCCTTAGAACAACTAAATGAACTGGCTGACAATGAATTGTCAAATAAGAGAAAGGAGGTTGAGAATGCAAAATGGCTTCTCAAAATCAAAGAAGAAAGGAGAAGGAAAAGACATTACAAATCTCATACTCTCTCCATAGTTCAAGAAAGCCATGAGAAAGAGGTTGTGTCTACTAAGCAATAAACTCAGGTAGGTAGGGAACAAGATAGGCAAAACATGATAAGCTACCTGAGTGCCACATGTCTCTATCACGCAACAGACCTCCTTCCCTTATCATATGAATATATTGAGTTTGAATACCTCAAGCAGTTTAAGCAATAAGTACTGAAAGAGCAAAAAACTACTAAAGGCAAGATGAGGGAAGAGGCTACAAAGTTAAGAACCACTATCAAAGCAAATCCAAACAAGTCTATTGATAGAAAAAATGGTGAGCTTTATGGATGTGTGTGGATTCCGCAAAATAAGACTTGGTCCAATGCTTCTATCCACCATGGATGAGCACATTACAATGATCAAGCAAAAGATCAAAAGGGGTGAGCCTTTTTACTTGCATTCTCTAGCAATTCAAGTCACACCTAAAGTTGAGATCAAGGTTAAAACATAAGAAACAACACAACCTGGACCAAGTGTTGTATGATAACCAATTTCATTTTTCGATCCACAGCAGGGTCTTGATCCTTCTTCTTCTGAATTTTAGAGAACAAGGACCCAACTGAGGAAGGCAAACAATAAAAATCTAGTACTATGGGTAGTCTCCTCAGTTAAAATATAGAAAGAGGAAACGGATGAACATAAGAAGGGACAAAAAGAAGACGAAGAAGAAGAAGAAGTCCAAGGCATCCACCTCTGTACCTTCGGATGGATCAGAACATCCTAAAGGTACTTACGAATATGCTACTTAATAAAATTCACTTATTGTAGAGCCGCTTGCTACTAAGAGACCCATCTTGTCTTGGACATTTGCTACTAATCAAATAGATGGTACATCACTAGAGATCAAGGAGGTCAAGACATCTATTTCTAGTAAAACATTCTTGACCTTACTCTACATGATCTCTATTATATGAGCATATACTTTGAGAGTTTGAGGTATCGTAACCAGATGCTGATAAAGGAAATGGTCTTGATCCTCATGAGGACGTCAACAAATGAAGATCAAGACTTAAAGGTCTCTTTAGTTTTGGTAGCATCAGCCTAGGGAGAGTTTGTAAGGAATACACTTACAGGTTGATGCAATTAAAGAATAACCACAAAGCCCTCAATATGCACATGTGAAGTACAAGCAAGTAACTTGAAAAAATTTGATACAACTCAGTAGCAAAAATATTTTTTGCTATTGATTGTCACTTTGTTTGTCACTGGAGAGTTAGTCTATTCTTGAGATTCTTGAGTCTTTTTATGATACTAAGATCTCTCACATCAGTGAATAAGTTTATGATTTGATTGCTTCTTTATTGTAATTAGTTATTCATACAATTTAGTTTAATTCCTGCCGATTCTAATCTTTTGTATTGATTGTGTAATTCAAGTTTGTCTTGAAAAATGTAAAAATGTCTTTCACCTGTAAGTGTATCTTGATGAATTCATTCCTTAAAATTTCATCACGAAAACCATGTGGGTTATTAGCTTCGATAGGTTCATGGTAGTCTGGTTGACATTTATGCCTAGCCGTCTATAATCTTGTTGTTGGTTAGGAGAACCATGTGGTTCTCTTTTTTGTACCAACATCAGTTATTATCAACATCGTTCTCGATTTTTTGCAACCTTATATCTTCTTTCTCTTGTGTAAGAGATTCTAGGAGTTTGTATTTGTCTGGTTGTTCATTCTTGTGATATTGTCTAATATAGCATAGGTTATTCTAGTTGTTATCAGACTGTCTCTTGAATCTTGTGATTAGGTATTATACATGAAATTCTAAAAGTTTGTTGATAAAATCAAAATTAGTCTTAATGTTCTTCACAAGTCTTATCTTCACATGTGGTTTTGAGTTCTTAAAGCCATGTGGCTTTTATCTTTCTTATTATATATGTTTATGATAGTTTTAGTGAATATATAATTTCTTCTATTATAATGAGATATGTTTCTTATAGTTATAGTGAATTATATGACTCCTTCCGTATTAAAAGCAGTATGCTTTTTGTCTTTCTTATCTGACAAGTTATAGTCTTTTAGAAACTTATGACTCTTTCTTTGTCTTGATTATAGTTTGAGTTTTTGTGCCCTTTCTTTTGTGGTATTACAGGAAGTTGGTATGTGTTTCACATGCTCATATTAGTCAGATTTGGTTGTAAAACTAAATGGTCTTTTGTTAATCAGGATATGTTTTCTGATGTGTTAAGTTTCTGTTGTTTGTTATAGAAAGTTTTTGGTTTAAATGGTTGTGGATTTAATTTCATTTCTTATCATTCAGACATGTATTCTGGAATCTTATAGAATCATATATTTTGTTAGATTTGTATCTAATATCTTTTCTGCTAATCATATTGTTTTGTATTTAATATCTTTTCTACTAATCATATTGTTCTACATTAATTAGAATATTTTGCTTCATATTATCTTCTTTGGCAATTACCGCAGGTAATTAAGTGTCTTGTGGCATTGTTTGTGTTTACTTTTATCAATGATAAATCTAAATTCGTTATTTGATGAAAGTTTTTTGGATCACAATGATGGATAACTTTGTGTTTGGTCAGCTCTTTTTTTATAATATCTTATGAAATTTTGTGATTCTTTGTTCCATCATCTTCAAAATCCAATATGGTTATGAAATCTTATGAATCGTTATTAATCTGAATGTCTTCCAGTTTTTTCTTTCTTTTTGTGGGGACACATGATGTTGTTTTTGTCTATTGTCATTTTTGGCGTGTTGTTGGATCAAAAAGAAGGCTGGTGCAACAAAACCAAATCACTTAGACAAATTTTGGTGCAACCTGCAAAGGCTTTCGAAGCTAAGTATGGAACTTCCAAAGGAAATAGATTTCTTCCGAAGACAATGTGCAAGATCAACTTCCGAAGGCAAACTCTACTTCTGAAGTCAAAGTACTCACTTCCAAAGATCAAGTCTGAGAAGAAAAGATCAGAGGACAACTTCCGAAGTCTAAAGAAAAGAAGAAGTCCTTAAGCCTCGGAAGAAGTAGCCTCTTCCGAAGTATAAGTGGCTTCGGAAGAACTTGTTCTTCCGAAACCAACTACCCTTCGGAAGACACTGCTACGAACCAATGGACATAAGTATGGTGTCTCTGACACTCCACTGCAGACCTCTGATATACTGCATGGCGCTTTCTCAAAAGCCATGTAGTTGACCATACTTTATTCCATTGTTCACCTTTAGTAGATAGCATAGTTGCCAACTTTAGTTGGTGGTTGGTGACAAAAGGTAAGTCATGTACATGTCATGACTACCTTATCTTAGATAAGACATTATCTAAGATAACATAAACTATAGCTTTGTAGTATTTGCTTTAGTTAGAGGATTCTAGCTGGTATCAAAGTTATCCAGTTATAGGTAGTATTATATATAGTTTCTTATTGTAACTCATGTCATATGCTTGTAAGAGTCTTGTAACACTTTGAGTTGAGAAGCAATATATGCAAGTATCTTGAAAATTATCTTTCTGTATTCATTGCTACTTATTATATTATTATAATAACTTTTAGAGACTCTTCCTCATCTAAGATAGTTTAAGTGAGTTTGAGAGAAAGACCAAGTGTTTAGTGACATAAACGGATCCTCCAATTGGTATCAGAGCATTTTAGGCTTTTGATTTTGAGATCTTACCATCCAAATCAACTTGTTTTTCACTCCTCCTTACTACTCACTCAAAAATGACCCTCTACAAATATGAAGTAGAGATGGGAACCACGACTAAAGCTCCCATCATGACACCTGAAAACTTCAGGTCATGGAGCAAACGCATGGAAGGATTCATCAGGTATCAAGTTTGCAAAATGTGGACATCCATTGTGAATGGTTGCACCTGGTGGAAAAGGGGCCATGATAGAAAAGGCTTTGAAGACTACTCTAATGAGGATCGAAAGAAGATGGATATTGATAGCAATGCTATGACTATTCTTATGACTGCAATACCCAATTCCATTATGGTGGGGTGTTAGCATTGCAAGTCAGCCAAAGAATTATTTGATGCACTTGCTCAATGTACTCTAGCTCAAATGACTCCAAGAAGGACTCACTAAAGCAGCAGTTTAAGAACTTCACCTACATTCTTGGAGAGACTCTCAGTCAGTAATACTTCAGGTACAGTCTATGGGAATCACTCCTGAACTTAGAGACCTCACAAGAAAGTTCATGAGTGCTCTTCCTAATGAGTGAACATTCTACGGTGTCTCTATCAAGAGGACAGAAAATCTGAACACTTTACCATGACCGAACTCTATGGCATCCTTGATGGATACCGTTTGCAGATGGAGAGCAAGAGAGGGCATCAGACAAGCAGACCCCTGAGTCTTCCTGCTAGCAACGCCCTGATGGTTGCTGAAGGCTCGGGACCCACACAACCTCAACAGTACCTGACATACACACAGTAGCCATCCTACTCATCTGGACCATACATCACATTTCCTGAGACTCCAAGGTCTTAACAGGCTCAGCATGGTCCCTTTCAGGACAATTGTGCTTTTGTTTTAGGAAATGGACACTCTAGTGATTTTCAATACTACTTTGATGATTTAGAGTGCTTCAGTCCAGAGGATGTAGAATATGTGTACATTTTCCAACAAATGGCTCTTTTAACCTACAGAGCAAAGAAGTTCTTTAAGATAACTGGAAGGAAGTTTCCCCAGAACCCAACCAATAGCAAATTTGGGTTGACAAACTAAGGCCAAATGTTACAACTATAACCAGCTTGGTCATTTTGCAAGGGAGGCAAGGCTCCCAAGTCAAATCCGGGAACCCCACAGGCCTCCACACATCCTCTACATAAAAGCCCTCTGGAAAGTCGACTGAGACAGTTGCAATGGCTCAGAACTTGACTAGAGCTTTATGGTACAGGATATGACTCCTGCTAGCACTCATGGAAGGAACATATGATAATAAGGTATATGAACATCTCTATACTCCTGCAGTATTCCTAAGGTTAAACCGTATCAGGAGTACAATATTTTGAAATATGATTTTAAAGGGTCGAATCTGACTACCAAAGTAAAATTAAAGAGTTAGAGAAAATGGTGTCCCTATTAAACATGAACACACAAATTATAAGACTCAAATAAAGGATTTAATATCCAAATTGTCTGAGGCCCAAGCCCAACTTGTCACTGTTAAGGCTCAAGCCAGGAAGTATGCTATTTCTGTGCAAACTTCCAATCTATATTGCATCATCCTCCCACTCCAAAATTTGGTATCAAAACAAAGGAGGGTTGGGGACCAATGAAATGGCTCCACCACACTCTTATGAGTCCATAAGACAACCAAGGTGTGGTACTGAAGAGCAAGACGTTCCATCTACTGACCCATCTTCACTTGAGTTGAAGAATAATACAATAATAGAGGTAACCACAGGGAAAGAATAGGTAAATCAACCGACCTATCCTAATGTTGATCAAATCTTAACCACCAAAGCCAGAAGAAGCAAAGCTAAAGCAGCAAGAAAAACTGCCAAGAAAGTGGATGAGTCCAAGCTGATGATGGACCCTAAACAAAAGGGTGTATTCATCTCAGCTAGATTCCAAGTGGTAGGTAACTCTGATTCAGGAAAGGAGTGTAGTACCAACACTCCTATCCTACCAAAGGATTGGAAGTTAAAGGAAAAGGTTGTTGATGAAGATAAAAAGCACAATAAACAGCAATCTTCAAGTTCCCAAAAGACTAACATTGCATGCATAATGTGTGGTCAGCAAAACCATATGGCGAAAGATTGTTACTACAATCCTGCTAGCACACATTATGAAAATAATGTTAAAAAAGAAGGATTCAGGGAAGGTTTCTCATTTGGACCCTATCAAATGGTCAAAGTGATGAAAAAGGGAAAGCTGGCTTCCAAAGCAAGGTTGCTTTCGGAAGAATGTCCTCCCTCCGAAGGTAAAATGGCTTCAGAAGCTAAAGTTTTTAAAATTGAAAAGAACAAAAGAACTCCCTTGAAACCATCCCAGAAGAAGACTTATCGGAAGAAAAGGTGGTAAAGGGTTCTTCTGAAAAGAAAGAAGCTTCGGAAGAATGCCCATGCTACAAAAACCTCAAAAGGCTCATCCTCTTTGATCAACCAAAGGATGGATTGGAAGATCAAGAAATATCCTACAGCCTAAACTGTTGGATCAGAAGGGTGGTGCAACCAAAACCAATTCACTTGGACAATTTTGGTACTACATGCAAGGGCTTTTGAAACTTAGGATGGAACTTTCGAAGGTTGTAGAGTTCTTCCGAAGACAAAGTGAAAGATAGACTTCCGAAGACAGAACTCTACTTTCGAAGTCAAGTGCATACTTCTAAAGGTCAAGTCTTAGAAGAATAATTTGAAGACTACTTCCGAAGTATGATGAAAAGAAGAAGTCTCCAAGCCTTGGAAGAAGTAGCCTCTTCCGAAGTATAAGTGGCTTCGGAAGTACTTACTCTTCTGAAGCCATTTAACCTTTGGAAGACACTGCTATGAACCAGTGGACACAAGTATGGTCTCTGACACTCTGCTGCAGACCTCTAATACTACATGACTTCTTCCTAAAGAGCCATGTAGTTGACCATACTTTATTCCAATGTTCATTTTTTAATAGTACATGTTACCAACTTTAGTTGGTGACAAAAGGTAAGTCAGGGTCATATCCTCACTACCATATCTCGGATAAGACTTTATCCGAGATACCTTAAACTATAGTCTTGTAATATAGGCTTTAGCTAAAGGATCCCAGCTGGTATCAAAGTATATCCGGCTGTAGGTAGTATTATATATAGGTTCTCTTTGTAACTCATTCCACACTGCTTGTAAGAGTCTTGCATTATTGAGTTGAGAAGCAACATATAAAAGTACCTTGAAAATTACTTCTTGTGTTCTTTATTACTTTATATATTGTGATCAACTCTTACTGATTCTATCCTTACCCGAGTGTTGTTCTTGGTGAGTTTGAGAGAAAAACATTATGTTAAGTGACAAATATATCAATCTTGCAATTGGTATCAGAGCTACTTAGGCTCTTGATTGCATGATCTAACCATCCAAATCAACCTGTTTTTCACTCCTCCTTCGACTCACTCACTCAAATGGCCCTTAACAAATCCGAAGTAGAGATGGGAACAATGACAAAGGCTCTCATCATTACTCCTGAAAATTTTAGGTTTTGGAGCAGAAGAATAGAAGGCTTCATTAGATACCAACACAGCAAAATGTGGAACTCCATAGTCAATGGCACGTATAAGCCAAAGGTGGCTTCACCTGGTGGAAACGGTGCCATGATAGAAAAAGCTGTTGACGACTATTCTGATGAAGACAGAAAGAAGATGGACATCGACAGCAATGCTATGACCATTGTCATGACTGCAATACCGAACTCCATTATGGTGGGGTTCAAGCATTGCAAGACTGCCAAAGAATTGTTTGATGCACTTGCTCAGATGTATGCAAACTCCATGACTCAAAGAGGACTCACTAAAGTAGTAGTTCGAGAACTTCACTCACATTGCTAGAGAGACCCTCAGCCAGCAGTACTTCAGGTACATGGATCTTATCTCTTCTCTTCAATCTGTGAAGATCACTCCCGAACTTAGTGATCTTACTAGAAAGTTCATGAGTGCTCTTCCAAACGAGTGGACATTCTACTGTGTCTCTATCAAGAGAACAAAAAACTTGAACACTCTTACCCTGACTGAACTTTATGGCATCCTCGACGGATATCGCCTAGAGATGGAGAGTAAGAAGTGCCACCAAAAAATTAGACCCATGAATCTTCGTGATAGCAACACTTTAATGGTTGCTGAAGGCTCATTACCCCCACAACCTCCGCATTACCTGACCTACCAGTAGCCATCCTGCTCTCCTGGACCATACATCACTTTCCAGAAGACTCCAAGGTCTCAACAGGCTCAACACAACTCTTTTCAGGAAAGTTGTGCCTTTGTCCTAGGAAGTGGACACTCAGCTGATTTTCAATATTGCTTTGATGATCTTGAGTGTTTCAGTCCAGACGATGTAGAGTATGTGGACATTTTCCAACAGATGGCTCTTTTAACTTAGAGCGAAGAAGTTCTTTAAAAGAACTGGAAGGCATTTCCCTCAAAACCCAACTACCAGCAAGTTTGGGTTTGACAACACCAGGCAAAGTGTTACAACTGTAACCAACTGGGTCACTTTGCAAGGGAATGCAAGGCTCCCAAGACCAATCCGGGAACCCCACAGGCCTCCACACATCCCACAACCTCAAAGCCCCTGAGAAGTCAACTGAAACAGATGCAATGGCTCAGAAGTTGACTGGAGCTTCATGGTACAGGATTGTGACTCCTGCTCAAGCTCTCATGGCCGAACAAACGATGCCTAGGTATATGAACATCTCTGCACTCCATCCTGTATAGATAAAATTAAGCTTTATCAAGGATTACAATATGGAAATCAGATCTGATATTGAGTCTTTGAACATTCTAAAATCTGATTTTAAAAGAGCTGAATCTGACTATTAAAAGAAAATTGAGAAGTTAGAGAAAACTGTGTCTCTTTTAAAACATGAACACACCAATACAAGACTCAAATCAAGAATCTGATATCCAAATTGTCTGAGGCTCAAGCCCAGCTTGTCATACTAAGGCTCAGGCCAGGAAGTATGCTATTTCTGAGCAGAACTTCCAAGCTATTCTTGCATCATCCTCCCATTCCAAACTCTGTTAACAGAACAAAGGAGGGTTGGGAACCAATGAAATTGCTCCACCACACTCCTATGAGTCTATTAGATATCCTAGATGTGAGATTGAGGAGCAAGAGGTTCCAACTGCTGACCCCTCCTCACTTGAATTGAAGGATGAAGCAACAATAGTGGCCATCACAGGGAAGAAACAGGTAGATGTACCTATCTCCTCCTGTGAAGATCAAATCCTAACCACTAAGGCAAGAAAAAGCAGAGCTAAAGCTGCTAGAAGAACTGCCAAGAAGGTGGCTGAGTTCAAGCTGAAGATTGACCCAAAGCAAAAAGGTGTCTTTATCTCAGTTGGATTCCAAGTGTTAGGTACTTCTAAATCAAGAAAGGATTGTAATACCAGCACTCCTGTCCTACCAAAGGATCAGAAGTTGAAAGGAAAAGTTGTTGATGAAGAAAGAAACCCAAGAAACAGCAACCCTCATATTCCCAAAGACTAACATTGCATGCATCATGTGTGGTCTGTAAAATCACATGGCTAAAGATTGTTACTACAATCCTTCAAGCACACATTATGCAAATAATGTTAGAAAGAAGGAGTCAGGGAAGGTTTCACATTGGACCTTTTCAAACGATTCAAGTGATGAAGAAGGAAAGCTATTTTCGAAGCAAGGTTGCTTTCGAAGAAACTCTTCTTCTGAAGGGAAAATGGCTTCGGAAGCAAAGCTACTAAGGTTCGAAGAACAAGAAAGTTCCCTTGAAACCATCCCAAAAGAAGACTGCTTCGGAAGAAAAGTTGGTGAAGGCTTCTTCTGAAAAGAAAGAAGCTTCAGAAGATGGCCATGCTGCAAAAGCTTCAACAAGCTCATCCTCCAAGATCAACCAAAAGGGTGGACTTAAAGATCAAGGAATATGCTGCAGCCCAAACCTCTTCTTCAAAGACCTCTATTGAACCCCCATGCATATCTTTTGGTTCAATTATGTCATTATCTTTGGAAGAACCCAGACCAGCAAGGCTTGGGCTTCCAAACAAAACTAACATACTCATCTTATGTACAGGGACATCCATATGACAAGAACAACAATGTCTGGATTGTAGATAGTGGATGCTCCAGGCATATGATAGTGAACAGATCTCTCCTTCAACAGTTTCAGAACTGTGATGGAGGTCCTGTCCATTTGGAGGTGAGGTCGGAGGATATATTTCTAGCAGAGGGAGTATATCCAATGGTAAATTAATAGTTGACAAAGTTCACTTTGTCAAACAGCTTGAACACAACCTATTAAGTGTTTCTCAATTCTGTGATCAAAAGCACCAAATGCTTTTCACAGAACATGAGTGCATTATCTCAAACAGGGATGACAATTCCTCCAGAATTGGTGCTTCTTATATCTCCCAGGAAAGGGGATATGTACAAGCTGGATATGATCAATACTTCCCCAATGGGTGAAGTATCATGCTTTCTTTCCAAAGCTGACAGTGATGAGTCAACACTATGGCATAAACGTATGTATCATGTAAATTTTAAGACAATGAGTAAATTGTCTAATAATAACTTGGTACATGGTTTGCCTAAAAAGGAGTTTTTCTGCAAAGATAACTGTGTTGCTTGCCTGAAAGGGAAACAACACAGGACATCTCACAAATCCAAATGTGTTAACTCTATCACTACTCCATTACAATTATTGCACATGGATCTTTTTGGTCCCACAAGTATAATGAGCATCGGAAGGAAATCATACTACCTTGTGATAGTTGATGATTTTACAAGATTCACATGCGTATTCTTTTTAAGAACTAAAGATGAAACTACTGAAACATTAAAATCTTTTATTTGTAAAACAGAAAATCAAACTGATCACAAGGTCAAAATAATTAGAAGTGATCAAGGGACTGAGTTTAAGAACTTCATTCTTGACTCATTCTGTAACTCAAAAGGGATTGCCAGACAATATAGTGCTCCCAGAACTCCTCAACAAAACGGTGTTGTTGAGAGGAGGAATAGGACACTTACTGAGGCTGCTCGAACTATGGTAGCTAATTCAAAACTACCTCGAACATTTGGGCAGAGGCAGCCAGCATTGCATGCTATGTGCAAAACAGAGTTCTTGTAGTTAAGCCCCATGGAAAAAACCCTTATGAGCTATGGAACAAGAGCCAGTTCATTGGCTTTCTAAGGTCCTTTGGCAACAGGTGTACCATACTTAGCACAAAAGACAATTTAGCAAAATTTGCTAAAAAGTCGGATGATGCTATCTTTGTTGGATACTCTTCTAGCTCCAAAGTTTATAGAGTATACAACATTAAGAATCAAAAATTTGAGGAGTCATCCAATATAGTTGTTAATGAGCACACGACTTGTGTTAGGGGGAATGGCCCTCATCATATTTGATTTAAAATTGTTTCCAAACTATTCTAACCATCTTGGGAGAATTTCAGTTGGAACAGGTGCTCAAAGTGATGCTGATGCTACAGCTGATGATCAACTGTTTGAGCTACCAGGCCTAGTCCAATCTCCAAGTACTCCAATACACCAAGCTCCACCATTCACAGATCTGATAGTTTAACTGTATCAAGGAATAGTGAAGCTCAACAAGTGAATCACTTACTGAGCCTCAAACTCATCAGGTGATCCACCACAACACCAGGCAGAAGGAAGTAGTGTTTTGAAGGAACATGAACTGTTAATACTACTTTACAGCCAACATTGATGATGTTTCTCACTCACTCAATCAGTCCTCATGAATGTGTTGACCAAAAGAACCAATGAGCCAAGATCAGAAAACCTCTAAGTCCCACATGGTATCACAACAACTGCTGAAAGCCTCATCAGCAGTTTGACAAGTGCTGAAGACTTCAACAGCTGAAGATCAAGTGCTGAAGACTTTAACAGCTGAAGAACTAAAGTGCTGAAGTACAACAGCTGAAGAACAAAGTGCTGAAGCTGAAAGACCAAAGTACTGAAGTACAACAGCTGAAGAGTTTACAAGTGCTGAAGATCAACAACTGATGTACAAAGTCTGAAGACAAAGACTGAAGACATCAGCTGATGATATCTACTGAAGTCATCAGCTGAGAAACATCTGAAGGTCAAAGTCTGAAGATCAAGTACTGAAGCCTTAGTAGTTTGTCACAACTGCTGAAGAGTACTTCTTCAGTAGTTGTGATATCAGTAGTTTTATATTTCTAGTTTCAGTAGTTTTGTAAAACGACTGAAGAGCTTGTTCTTCAGTCGTTGTAGTTTCAGTAGTTTCTAATCAGTAGTTTTATATTCTGTACTTAACACTCTGATATGTTCTCAGTAGTTGTGAACATTTCAGTAGTTTGTTAAGAGTTAGTTATTTTGTATTAGATCTGCCAGTTGTCACTTTCCCGTGATAACAGCAGCGATTGCACTCTATATAAGGAGTGTCAACCTATTGTAATAATTGAATGAATGAATGATTTGAATGATTTGATTAGAAACATTCCATATCTATAAACATTCCTGAATAGAAATATTCTCTCGCTATAACCGTATGTCTCTTAATGCATACAAGCATCGACTTCTTGCTACAATTTGTCTAATTCCTATTCTTATTCCGCTGCCTTGAACTCTAATACATCAAACGTGTGATCGCTGATCCTGTCAAATGGTATCAGAGCCGGTTAATCATTGATCGATCTAATAATTGATCATTGAAACTGCTATTCAAGATCTAAGTTTGATGAATTAGCTTTTGTCTTTGCAAGAAATGGTTATAGAGATTGATGTATTTCTGGTCATTCATCCTGAGATCTTTTCTTGGGTTTCATTGAGTTTGTTGTGGTCTGTGTAAAACTTTTAAAGCTTGAATTAAATTGTTTCTGAACTGAAAATGACTACTCCTCCAATGATCCTCACAATACTGGTTCCTCAACCAAGCCACCAATGCTGGTTAGGAATGAGTATAACATATGGCAACGACGAATGCTCCATCACCTGTCTGTTAACAGCGCAGGTTGTTGGACATCAGTGGTACATGGTCCACACAAGCTTATGGTGAATAACCAGAAACCAATCAAATGGTTTCGAAGACGAGGGAGCAATACTCAGATGAGGATAAGAAGTTGCTTGAAATTGATGCAAAAGCCCATGGAAATCTGGCCATGGCACTGCCAATGAAATATATTCTGGGCTAATGCATCATGAAACTGCCCATGACCTCTGGATGCTTGAAAGAACAATTTGGAGGAACAGATGAGGTCTTGGCAAATAATAGAGAAATCCTCGCCCAACAATATGAGACATTTTCTCATAGAAAGGGTGAGACACTGACTCAACAATATGAGCGGTTCTCTTGTTTGATCTCTGAATTAAAAATGGTTAAACTTGAGTACACAAATATCCAGATGAATAACAGATTTCTCAGATCACTGCCTGAGAGATGGGACACATATACTATTGTCCTACGCTCCAGTGCAATTTTGGACAAACTATCTCTCACCCAACTCCATGGGAAACTGCTTACGTTTGAGAGAGAGATAGAACAGAAGAGAAAGCTGTCTTCATCTGGAAAGCTCACTGAAGACTTTGTACCAGGCAACACTGCCTTGGTGGGTCATGAGTCAGAATATGCTTCATCTGAATGCCAGTATGATGAGCATATTAACTTCTCTTCAAGCACTTCTGATTCTGCATTTGTGAGTGTTGATGGTCAGTTTACTGGGTGTAATAATGACAATTTATGCTTCATTATGGATGATCTCAAGGGGATTGCTGATGACGACTTAGAAGAGATGGATATTTTGAGCCAAATGGCCCTGATAAATATCAGATCTCAGAAGTTCTATAAAAGAACTGGAAGAAAATTCCCAGACTCTCTGGCAAAACCAAAGTTGGTTTTGACAAGAGCAAGTTGAGGTGTCACAAATGCCAAAGGCTTGGACACTTTGCAAGAGAGTGTAGATCAACTGGATCTAACTCCACTGCACCCTTTGTGACTTTTCCTGGCAATAGTCAACAACACAGAGGGCAACATCCTGTCACTTCTAGTCATCATCCTCAACAACAATCTCCGGCATATTTGTTCCTCAGGGTCAAATGCCATATCCGTACCCTTGTTATTACATGCCACAGTCAAATCAAGTTCAAGTTCCTATGGCACCACAACCTCATGCACTACCAGAACCTCAGCCATCCCAATCTCATCAACAAACTCAACCTCAAACAACACAGCTTCTTCACCCCAGGAGTTGTTGACTAGAGCAGTTTACTAGATGACATGTCTGGTCATGACAACTGTTCTCAGGTGCTGGTCAACATGGTGGTGACAGTCCTTTTGGGAATCTAGCTCTTATGGCTTTGGAGTCTGCTGATACTTCATTTCTAATGCCTCTACACCTAAGGTATCACAGGTATCCTCTGAGGCAAAAGCCAAATTATGTTCTGAACCATGCATAGCAGCATTTGCTTCCATTAGAGAAGCAAATGTAGCTTTAATTAATAAGAACATTGAGCTAGAACAAATAATTTCCAAAAAAACAACTGAATTTGAGTTTGGCTTAAAGATAAAAATGATGAGATTACAAACTGAAATGCCAAATAATTGATGATAAGGCTAGAGAAGAGGTACTTCTAGAGAAGTACAAAGATCTCAAAGAAACCCTTGCAGTTACCCAGGTAGAGTGTGATAGATGGGTACAATCATGCAAAGGTTTTGAAATGCTTCTTAGTAAGCAATCTGCTTCCAATGTGAAGTTTGGCATTGGTTACAATCACACTGCTCCACCTACAGATTTTACTCCAAGAGCAGAGTAGTAGAATAATCTGAGGGTGAGAGTGATAACCAATCCATCACATCATGTGATCTACCTTCTGATACAGCACAATCAGAAGTAGCAGTCAGCATCAAGCCCTCTTTGAACCTATCAGCTGATGTTGATGGTTCAAATGCTGACACTCACATGATTAATGAGTTGATCAACTCAGGAGTTAATTCTGAAGGTCCTGAAAGGACTAGAGAGCAGGATTTCACACTGAAGTTCAAACTTCAACTGCTGTCAGTACTGAAGAGAAGAAAACTGCCAGTAGAAAGAGTTTGAAGACTACTAAAGAGGCAGTCAAGAAAGCAAAAATGCTGTTCCAAAGCATTGAAGAACAAGTCTTCAGTTGCTTCACCCTCTTTAGTTGATGATCAACCTAAGATGAAGAAGAAACCATGTGAAGTATGTGGTTTGTTCAATCATCTTACAGATGATTGTTGGTACAAAAGAGGTTCCAAACTCAAACAAAAAGAAGAAATTAATGAGAAAATGGTAAAAATGAAAACTGAGTTTGAGACCACATTTGTATCAGCAACATCAAATCCTATAACCTTAAGTCCTCAAAGAAATCCAAAAAGGAAGGGGTTAAACAGGTGACAGCTGAGAGTGCTCAGAAGAAGAAGGTGCAACATAGGAACTTATCAAACTCCACTGGCAATGTGTCTGATGAGCTGAAAGCTTTATCACAAATCAGACAAAGCTGGTTATGATGGTTCAACATCTGTTGGGTAGAGTTAACCAACTAGATGCTCCTATGTTGAAACCACAGAAAAGGAGGTCCAAGCCAAAGGACTCCTCTTCTACACCATTCTTTCCTCTCAGGTTGTTGTTTC
The DNA here is from genome assembly GCA_025506515.1 of Flaveria trinervia. Taxonomy (NCBI): domain Eukaryota; kingdom Viridiplantae; phylum Streptophyta; class Magnoliopsida; order Asterales; family Asteraceae; genus Flaveria; species Flaveria trinervia. The sequence continues at coordinate 35,974,322 of CM046455.1, forward strand.
AGATAAACCTGTAGTTTACCATCTATTGATGAGACCAGGCCCAAACCAAAAAGGTTTGGGTCTCTAAAACTAACTGATTGTTTATTATTGCAGGGTTCTCAACATGCCAAAGTAGCATCTGGTATGTAGACAGGGGGATCTATGCACATGACTAGGAACAGCTCTCTTCTTCATGACTACTCTCATGGAAAGAAGGGATTGTTTCTTTTGGCAATGATGCTAGGGGTTACATCATTGGTAAGGGTTTTTCTCTAATGGAGAAATCAAATTTGATGATGTTAATCATGTGGAAAATCTCAAGTACAATCTCTTGAGTGTCAGTCAAATGTGTGATAAAGGCCATGTTGCTCTTTTCACCAGTCAAAACTGTAGGACTCTGTCATCCAAAGTTTTGCACTTGATTGAGAAGGTGTTGGATGATCACACTCTCCTGAGAGCCAACAGGACAGGAAGAGTGTATGCCTTAGATCTTTCCAAGAAAATAGATCTCAAAGGCAATCCTTGCCTATTTTCCAAAGCCTCTTCTCAAGAATCTAAACTGTGGCACAGAAGGCTTGGTCATGTTAATCTCAAAAACATGAATCAGCTTACCCACAATAGTTTAGTCAGAGGCTTACCAGTAAAGGAGTTTCATTGTGATGAAACCTGCACTGCTTGTTAAAAGGAAAACAGCACAAAGTCTCGTTCCCTCCTATTGAAGTGCCTAAGTCCACTGCCTGCTTGCAATTACTGCATATGGATCTATTGGTCCTGTGAGAGTAATGCGCATGGCAAAGAAGAAATACTGTCTGGTAATTGTGGATGATTACTCCAGATTTGCGTGGACTTTCTTTCTACATTCAAGGATGAGGTTGCTCAGAAGATTATTCATGTGTGTTGTATATTGAGAAGCAGTATTCTCTTCCAGTCAAGTGTATTAGGAGTGACAATGGACTGAATTCAGAAATCATACACTTGATGACTTCTATCTTTCAAAGGGGATCAAAAGGCAGTTTAGCATCCCAAGGACTCCAGAACAAAATGGAGTAGTGGAGAGAAAGAACAGGACCCT